>PVLA01002546.1:0-262827 GCA_004027455.1 Hydrochoerus hydrochaeris | reverse complement strand
AGAAAAGATTAGATGAAAAAAATTCTACTAGGCATAGTGATACACATCTGTAATCCCAGCACTCTAGAAAGCTGAAGCAGAAGCATTACAGGTTTGAGCCTAGCTTGGACAACTTACCACCTTAATGAGACCCTGTTTCAGGGCGGGGGGCTGAGGATGTAGCTCAGTGCAAACGTCTTGGGTAGATTTAATAAAATTGTTTAAAACGTGGTTCAAAGTGAAGAGTACAACCATCCTGTCACTCATGCTTCTGCAAGGCTGCTACAAAGCAAAGGTCCTACACATTTCCTTACTGCAGGGGTTACTAACAGGGGCAGCTTCCTGTGCAGGTCATGCCTTTTAATATACATTTTTTTTAAAAAAGCAATTTACTTGCCAACATGGAAAAGTGAGAGCTTTCATATTTAAAACAAAGCCACTCTTGCTTCTCTTGAAAAGCTACAAGCTGGCAGCCAATGCTAAGAATGCAGCTCCTTGGATAGGCATGGTGGTACACGCCTGTAATCCCAGCACTTGGGAGGCTGAAGCAGGATTGCTGAGAGTCTGAGGTCAGTCTGTGCTACATAATGAGTTCACGGCCAGCCTGAACTATAGAGACCCTGTCTCAAAACCAAACCAACAAGGAAAGAAATAATGGCCAGTGGAGTCAAGGACCAGTATTCCTAGTGGCAGGGAATGTGGTCACCAGGGTGCTGTGGCCTCATGCTCTTTATCAGACCCTTGGATGATCAAAAAAAAGGTCAGTGACCATATGCCTCCATTCTTGTGTTGTTTTTTTCCAGTCATCCTTATGAGGAAAATGAACATCTTAAATCTATGCTCCTGCCAAAATCTTTTTCTACACGTGGTCCATCTGGTTCATTCATAGCCTTCCCGGCTGCTGCTGCCATGTGACTTTGCAATTGCCAGAGGAACAAGGCCAGTTACCCTGCTCTCAGTTTTGGGAGGGACAGCAGGGGGTGCTCATGACTGTGTACTGCTTAAGATGAAAACAAATGTCCAAGGGTGACCACCACACACCCTCAGACCAGCCAGCACTCTTAGCTGTTGGGCGCTACAACATACAGCTACCCAAAGCATGAGTTAAGTCCCACGTGGCTCAGAGAAATTTGCTGGCTTGTATATGGCATCTAGCTTTAATCTAGCACATCACAGAAAGCCCCCATGGAAACTTGTCCATCAACTCCCAGCCCTCAGCATACGGCACCAAGCCCTAGAGCATCCTAAGCAAGGGAGGATGGTGCAAACCTGCCTTTGCGGGGTGCAGGTGGATGGTGCAGACCTGCCTTTGAGTGGGGGGCTGCCATCAAGACTTGCACAGTCCACCAAGCAAAAAGGGAGGGGAGCAGTAGACCTGGGCATGGTGGTGCATGCCTGTAATTCGTCACTCAGGAGGCTGAGGCAGGAGGATCATCATGAGTTCGAGGCCAGCCTGGGTGACAAAGTGAGTTCAAAGCTGGCCTGAACTACAGAGTGAAACATTGTCTTACACACACACACACACACACACACACACACACACACACACACACACAGAGAGAAAATGAAGCCTAAAATACAGGAAGCAGCAGTAGGAGTCTCCCCACACCTAAAAAGATACCTTCCATATTCATGGCATCCACCTCATCTATAAGATAATTAAGTCTGCTCTTTCTGACTCCCTACTGCCAGCTGCTGATTAGAAATCACCAGGGTAACATCCCAAGAGATCTTCACACTTAATAAATCTTAAAATCAGATTTATCATGTGCCTCCCCACACCTAAACTTGTTCTTTCTGCACTCTATTTTTTTTTTTTTGTTTTATTTTGAGACAGGGTCTTGCTAAGTAGTGCAGGCTGGCCTCAAACTCACAGACATCTTCCTGCCTCAGCCTCCCAAGTGCTGGGATTACAGGAGTGCATCATCAAGCCCTCCCACTTTATTCAAATGTTCACAACTGCAAAACTACTGGGAGCAAGACACAGTCTGCCCAGTGGGGCTTAGTATGGGAAGAGAGATGGGATCCTTGCCCTCACAGAGCTTGTCTGTGCTACAGGTCACCTCAACAAGTGGCAGTCACTCAACCCAAAATCATGAGCTTCATCTTACGACAGTTCCTCATTCCCCTCTACATCCTACCTCAGCTACTTCTCAAATCCTGATGGCTTCACTTCAAAGTGCTCCTCAAACAACTCAAGCCCTTATGGTCAACCACCAGCCAAGCCAAGAGTAGCACTTTGCCACCCGCTCCAGTCCTCCCCACTCCCAGCAGCTTGTCCTCCAAAGAACACCTCTCTTTGGGGTGCTGCTCCATGCACATACTGTATTCTCTTGGCAGTTCTCATGGTAAAGATTCTGGGGTCAAGTTCCACCGTCTTAGCCTGGCATTTGAGAACTTCCTGATCTGGCCCCAACTTCCTTGTCAGCCATATTTCCAGCACCTGCCAAAGGCCGGGTGTGGTGGTGCACCCTGTAATCCCAGTACTTGGGAGGCTGAGGCAGGAGGATCACTATGAATTCGAGGCCAGTCAGAGCTAAATAAACAAGTTCAAGGCCAGCCTGTACTACATAGCAAGACCCTGTCTTAAACAAACAAACAAAATGTGCAGGAATTTCTCTCATTTTTAGAAGGACCTTCTGAGACTTCTTCTCAGTTCACCTTTTATTTTCCACTTTTGATAGAGATTCAGATCCCAAGAAACACTCTGCTAACCCAAACAGCAAGATACACAGGATAACAAATGCTTCTGATTCTCTGCCTCAGTGATTGAGAGGTAGCAGAAACTAGGGGATTGTGGGGGGCTGGCCAGTGCACAACTGGCTCCAGCTCGTTATTGTCAAGCGACTGCAAGCCCAGGCTTGCCGCAGTCTCTGACTTTTCAAGCGAAGCTGGAGGCCTTTCATTAAGAAATCTCAATTTTTAAAAGAAGCCAGATCAAATTTCTTTTTAATAGGTGAAGTCTTACCCACAAGCCTCCAGTTTGTAACCTCTGTTTTGAAGAGACTGGGCATGCATGTATGTAGCAGTGGGGAAGATACTTTCTACCCCTGTGAACAATAAAATCAGAAACCACAGCTCCAGTGATGCAGTACACAGTGACACGTAAGGATGGCCCAGGGGTCCTGAATCAGGCTAAAGCCCAGGGGGTGGTGAACCTATGGTACATGTGTCACAGGCAACTGTTTGTTATCACTGAAAGCTCTAAACGGTTCACCATCATTGCTACAGGCCATGCTCCTTTGGGGACTGTTTACTAGTACTCAAGAAACCTGACTTCAAATTTTAAGTTGCAGATTAACCTATGGGGTGATCTTATTTCCCTCCTATTTCTAACACTGGCTCTTCCCTGGCTTCCACAGAGAAATATCCGATCAGCCTGGGAGCAGTGCCCTCTCCACATTATCTCTCCCTTACACTCCCTTCTCCCTGCCTCCTCTTCTGTGCCCAAGTGGAAGCAGGCAAGAACTGCTTTTCATTCAGATGTGGTTGTGCACACCTATAATCCCAGTGCTCAGGAGGCTGAGGCAAGAGGATCCAGCAAGTCCAAGGCCAGCCTGGACATAGTGAGTTCGAGGCCAGCCTGAACTATCTAGTGAGATCTTGTCTCAAAAAATAAATAAGTAAATGAATAAAAACAAACAAACAAAAAAAAGAACTGTTTTTCACTCTATGTTACCGCTCCTCCTCTTCAGCACAGTCACACTGTCATTACAGGGAAAAACCACTAGGAACAAAATTACAAGTTTCATTATGGGAGGAAACCCCAAAATGCCAAGATTCAGCCTCCCACAGGCACTATGATAGCAAGTTGCAGAGTAAACCCTGGAGGTAACAGACGTCAGTACAGAGCAAGAAGTAAACGAAAGACTAAGCACTTCCTCATTGTATGCAATAAAGGAAAATTCCACTTGTTTCAAGCGTACAACGGGCTTTGGGTGGCAATTCTTTACCTACATGTGACAAAGGCCTCCAAATTGTGGGGACCAAAGCCAGCCCAGCACCCAGGAAGTCCTCACACACTCACCAGCTCTTCCCGCAGCTTGCCCAGTGTCTCAATCCGGTTACTCCGAGTACTCAGCACCCCTGAAAGCTTCTCCATGAGGATGTCGTATTTGCTCCTCCTGCAAGAAACATAGGCCCGGTCATTTTGTCAAGCACCACCTAGTGCAGAGCACCACTTGCTTTTCAAAGACAACAAAGCGAGACCTAAGTAACAGCACAGCTAACTAGAGAACCTTCATCTTAGGTCTCAGTGATCATCCAGCCCAACTCCCACATTTTATAGATGGAAAGACTGTCTGAGAGCTATTTAGTCACATGTCCAAGGTCACCTAATAAGTGACAATGTACAAACTAGATTCTAAAATATTAATGAAGTGATTCTTTAAGTACCTTACATTTTTATAGTACTTAAATGTTTAGGAAACATCTGCTATATTTCCTTAGAAATCACTTGGGAAAAAGAGTGGGGATTATTTCATAAAGAATCTCACCTTCCATCTCATTTCTATTATGGAATCAATGTCATGGCGAACACCTTCAAGCTAATAGCCAACCAAAGAAGCTGGTAAAAAGACCTGAGTGTTCACAGTGGCAGGTGGCTAGAGGAGGCTGGGAGGGGTGCAGGGTGATACCTTGCTGCCAGTTCAGTTGGACAAGAACAGCTTGGCTTGGGGCACAGTCTGAGAAGCGAAAGCATGCATATGGGATCCATAAACTATACCCATTCTCTTAGTGAATGAGAATCAACGAATGACAGGTTGTACTGTGTATCCACTACTATGTATATGAATCATCATGTGTTCACTCAAGAGGAAACAGTGGTTCAAAAAGGACAAGTGTCTTTGCCAAACAAGGCGTACAGAGATTTCAGTTTAATCCATGTTCTTTCACCCACCCCATGCCTGTTACCCTTAGTTCTCTATAGATCATAAACTATGTCAGTTATGAGTTTAGTAAATAGTTATTTAACTAACAGATTCCATGATTAATTAAAATGTGAATTTGCCAATATTGTATTTTGCAATAAACTAGAACATAGATTAGAAACTTGTGATGTCTTAGCAGTGTACATGTTTGTAAGCCAATCGGAATCAACAGAACATTTGACAGGACAGACATGATTCTCATTCCTGGAAATCCACAGTCAACAGTTTACACATGCATATCAAATGGGTACTATAAACTGTTACCATTACTCTTCATACTGAGTTTACTCCCCACCTTTTTGGAGAGTGCATCTGGCTCCTGGAGTAAAGGCCAATGAACTAGACTGCCCAGAGGAAAGCCAGTCTTTCTCCGTGGTCCAGAGAACCACGCTGGCCCACCTCCCAACTATCCCTCAGCACCGCTCGGCTCCACCTTGGAGTGCTGGAAGCCAGGAGGCTGGAGCTTGCTCACCCAAGAGCACTTCTCTTAGGCCCCACATCAGCTTTCTTCATCCTGGCTTCTGCTCATCCCATACAGAATGGGGTTGGCGGATTTGGGGTAAAACCTCTGCAGAGCAGTAAAACTTTTTTTTCCCCTCAATCCCATGCCAGGTACTCAGTCACCCCAACTGCAAAGATTAAAGAGTCAAAGATAATCAACTCATTCTCAGAGACTCCTTGGTCCTCAGAAGGGAATGTGCATATTTTGTCAGCTTGCTGTACTGTTTGAACTATGATACCCAGCTAGAATAGCAACATGATATACTGCAATCATTTAGTAGAACCTCATCATTGAATACATGTAAGTTGATTATGGTTGCATGTTTCAAAAATGCCCAATATGAAACTGACATAATTCAACCACAGCTTTGTAACTAAATCAGACTGCACTTACTCACTTTTATATCTCTTGCTCTTACTTTCAACAGAATGTTAATAGTTTCTATGACTAGGCAGTGAAGTGCCAAGTATTTATTTTCCCTACTTTTCTGTACAATTTCTGTGTTTCAAAATGAGCAGGATGTATTCGCATCAGAAACATATTATCTTTTTTAAAAAGGTAGACATGCTCTGATTTGGCATTAAGATTTTTAAAAGCATAATACGCATGGTTGCAATATAAAAGTAACCAAATTTTTGTTCTCTACAAACCATACCTGTCCACGTGGAACCGGTTCAGAAGCAGGAGGATTGAGTGCTGCTGAGCTCCAGTGGGTAATCGGATCACATGTGACTGCATGGTAATCAGCCCATTTTTGTTCAGAATTTTCCTGTGATAATGCAGCTTCCCAGCATCAACCCTGTAGCACAAGAGGGCAGGCTGTATCATTCACCTGCCTACTGGTAGCTTTACTTTCACAAGGTACAGGCTTTTCACTTGGACATAAACACCAGAGACACTCTCTGTACATGCACATCCAGCCAACCTAAGAAGATAGTCGCTGTGAGACAATGACCTTCAAATAGAAAGCCATGCATTTGGGGTACAGGGCACAATGACCGGTGAGCCCCATCATTGAAAGGCAAGAAATAAACCCTCCCGTACTTGAAAGCAGTGGTGTGAAGGTCTCTCTGTAGCTCCCCTTGCCACCTGGAGCGGCCTAGTCGCTCTAAGATACAGTAGGAGAAGTCAGGGAGCTTCAAATCAGGGTCCCCCTCTGCGCCTATTAGGGCCCGATAGCGCATGTCTTGGGAGGCAACGATGATCAGCTTCTTGCCCCACCTGGAAGTCAGAAATAACCGTAAGCAGAAATACGTTCAACTGACTATAAACAATCTGGAAAATGAAAAAGTAGCAGCTTTCAGTACCATCATTTTCTGCTTCTCCTGAGGAGTTCACAATACCCACAAATTCACCTAGGCAAGTTTTCAGCCTTGGCAGGGCACAGGGTTCAGGCTGAACAGAGCAGTCTAACTTTTTTACCTCAAGTCCTCCCAGGACTTACCGTATAGGCCAAGTCCAGGCTCCTCACTCTAGCCTGGAAGACCCTCCATGATGTGGTCCACCCCGTAGCACCGCCGTCTTCCTAAAACAAGCTATTTCTGCTGCCTGGCTGCTTTTCTCCTGGACCTTCTCCTAGATGACTCATTTATTCTCATCATTCAGTCACACTGAGTTGTCACCTACTTCCAGCCCCACCCCAAACCTCTCCTATAGCCTTCACAGCTCAGCACTTTCAGAAATGACTTTTTTCTGAAATTTCTGTTTCTTCCCTTGTTCAAACACCAGTGCCACAACAGCAGGTACCCTGTCAGCTTACTCACCAGGAGCACCTTGGTCTCGAATCGTGCGTGTGTAATAGGACAGTGATGGTGAACCCAAGGCTCGTTCACCACAGCAGGTTATTTGTTATCACTGCAAGCTCTAAAAGCTCTTCCACTGTGGTGGGACCTCCCCATGTTTCTGTTAGGTGAATGACCTCGCCAGGTGAAGTGGACTGATAAAACAAACTTCAGGATCAAAAAATCTGAACTGTGGTTTTTTTTACTTCACTCTTGAAGATCAGACCTTGAACAAGCCATCAGTTCACTTGATATGTGAAAAATAATGCCCCAAAATGCCCAACATAGTGTAAGCAAGGCACTGTAAGACACTACAAGTGAGAACACAAATTTCCATGGAGGCCTATGTCTTACTGTGCATTTCCCACTGTGCAGTAAGATACTACACTGCCTTGCTGACAAAATTAAACCAGTGGCATAGGCAGAATGGCACATTGCTTTCAAACTGTCTCAGGCTTCCCATCCTGGCCCCACATGAGACTTGCCATGGGATGTGCTGGCCAGAACCTAACCCTCACACCATGCTTGGCTTCATGTCATCCAGCTAGGGGATGAAGGAGTCACCATGGGGTTATACAGAAGAGCACACAGTCTCATCTGGGACCACGGCCACTGTCTCTGCCTTGGCGTTTACAGACACCTGGTAGTGAGGGGTCCCTGTAGTCAGCTCAGGCAAGCTGTTTTCTTTCCTCCTTGCCCCATACCAAATGACTTTATTTCTACCCCCAAGGAGTCAAAAGAAAAAAGAAGAGGGATAGCTAGTAACAGAGGACATGGTATCAGCAGAAAGGTTTAGTAATCCCAGCTACTTGAAGGCTGAGGCTGGAGAATGGCAAGTTTGAACCCAGCCCAGGCAATTTAGCAAGACCGTGTCTCAAAATTAAAAACAACAGCAGTTCAACAGTACAGTGTTATTGGGGTCAATCTCTAGTATTGACAAATGGAGAGAGAAATAAGATAGCTCTGGCGGGATGGTAAGCCATGCCCATGTGTAAAGAAGGAAGCATCAATGGACAGGCAGAAGCAAAAACCCAGGAGACAGACAAGCTAAGGTACACAGAGACAGGAGGCAGCATGCGGCACAGAGAGCTGAACTCAGGGGAGGAAGAAGGAAGAGAAGCATTCAGACCACAGCCCAGGTGGGAGCCACCCAAAGGTGGGAGGAATGGAATGATATGTGGGAAAGTCTGCAAGTAGGGGCTGGGGATTTAGCTCAGCGACACAAGCACCTGCCTGGCAAGCACGAGGTTGTGAGTTCAATCCCCTGTACCAAAAACCAAAACAAAACAAAACATCTGCAAGTAAAAGGGGATATTAGGAAGGTTCACACTGCCAACTTCTCCCATCTGGCCTTAACAGTAGAAAAGAAGGTGGGAATAGGATTGGGTGGTTGAAACAAAAGACCATTTGGCTTTAGTCACTTGGAAATATGAGACCCTGCCTGAGACTTCATCAAGGCCACAGCTGGGAAGAATAGGGTCCTGCTAGGACAAGAGAAACAAAGCTGCCATGCAAATGCTGCCTAGGACTGTGGACACAAAGAAAAAGGAAAGATAAGCCCTCCATTTTAGCCAGCTCTACAGCAGCAGAGTGAAGAAGGCCAAGATTTGGCTCAGTGCTGAGCGCAGGGCTGGTGAACTCAGACACTCCCAGAGGCTATGCACCACACTTCTTCAGCTCTGGCCAGCCTGACCTCAGAACCCCGGTTCCTGGGCATTTCTGAGCATGTAAACCAGTTACCTGTCAAAGGCCTCCATCATTGTACAACGAGGCTGCAAAGACTTGTTCCTGATGTTACTGGTAATGTTTTTCCTCTCCTTAAAGTACCGGCACGAGCCTTGAATGCCATCCTTATTCTCCAAGATCATATGAATGGGGTAGACATCCTCCAAAGAGACAGGGTCTCTCCGGGACTCCAAAATTCCAGTTTCCAAATCAATTTCTTCATACCTAAGGGGAAAAGCACAAATACCAAACCCCAGCTCAGCCTTGGAAGTAATGAACACCCATGTTTTTTTTTCCCCAACCTCCAGCAGAGATCAGAGAGGAGATGAGATTGCTCAGCTTTCCTGTGCCACAAATGCAGATAGTCTTGACAAACAGGTTCCTGCCTTCCTATCCCACACAACACAGACCTTTCTAGGATTTCCCCCACACTTCCCTGGAAGCTGTAGAAGCTGTGTGTGTCAATCAAAATCACCTTACCTGCTCTTGGTTTTCGTCCATATCTGGCATCTAATCTTCAGACCACCAAGTTTGGAGTGAATGATTCCAAGCTTTCCTCATTTCATTTCTCATTTTTACATCTTTCTCCAGCTCTCTCTAGTTATCTCTCATCCATTTTTATGGTTTTATCACTTACATGCTAACAATTCTCACCTTGGTACTTCTTTCCTTTTTCCACCAAGCATCAATTCAGTGTCCTGAACTGTCTATCAGACATCTTAAATTTCATAAGACCAAACAGTGCAGCTGCCTCTCCCCAACTCTATTCAAGTCCCACCTAGGTAAAAAAAAAACACTCCCAGTTGCCTCTCATCAATAATTAAAACATCTTTGTTTTAAATTTCTTCCTTTGTCCAGTCAGCTACATTTGTCAAGTTTTCCTTTGGATTCTAGTCCACATCCTGCAGTAGACTAGTTGAGGCTAAATTCCATGTTCGCTTTTCACCCTTTTCTTCCTTGCCTTTTCTGGAACCTCCACCTCCAACTTTTCAACCTTCTATTTTCTTTTTTTGGTACCGGAAATTGAACTCAGAAACTTGTGCTTGCTAAGCAGGCGCTATGCCACTGAGCTGTATCCTTGACCCTAATCCTCTATTTCCAAATCATGTCTGTCTTCTCCCCAGCTTCCAGGGCACCACTCTGGCTAGTTTTCTATCATATTTTTCTATTCTTCTTTTGAAGTTTCTGTAGCCTCCACCCAAACTTGAAAGGTAGGTGCAGCTAAGGGCTGTGTCTGAAAACCTCCAATCATGATGCATTATCTCCTAGGGAAGATCTTATTTGCCAACAGCTTTTATTATCATCTATATGGGATGACTCAGAGGTCTAACCCAGCCTCTCCCTCTAGCCTGCTTTCACTCCCAGAAACGAAGTGTTTACTAACATTTGCATGGACAACCAAAGGAACCTCATGCTCAGTATGTCTCAAAGCACATTCAGCATAATTCCTCTTCCACCCCAGCCACATACTGCTTTCTGCATTCCCTACCTCAGTCAAAGTCAGATGTCCCAACAGGGAGGGTGGGTTCAGAGGCGATTCCTACCTTTCCTTACCTTACACATCTACTTGTGTCTCCAAATTCACTCTTCTGCCTCAAGTGACTTGATTCCATCTTCTCTTCATTCCCACACCCCCAGTGACGAGCCAATCTACCATTGTTTGTGTGTCTGTGACTAGATTACTATAAATCTCTCAGCTTCCCTGTCTTTAGTCTGATCCTCCTTTCAGTGGCTTCCTACTGTCTCTTGGATAGAACTCTTTAAGTGGATTAAATGTTTGTTAATTAAATTGGCTCAAGGTAGAGTGGGAATAGAAACAAGAGTACTCTGGATTCAAATTCTGTAATGTGTTTCTGCTAGTCTGACCTTGAACAACTCACACTGTACCCAATTTTCTCTTCAGAAAAGGGGGGGTAAAAAACCTTCCTCACCAGGTTGTTGTAAAAAAAAAATTAAACTTGCTAATCTAAATGTCCTAGAATAGTCACAGATCATAAGGAAGGTATAAGTGTCAACTGTTAGTCCTCATTCTCTACTTAGAATTCTACACTTTGACCAAACTTGAATTTACTTCTCTCCCATTCAGATTTCACATTTGCCATTCTCTGTTCACAGTATTCTGCCAACTGAAGGCCTATATGCAACCTTAAATCTTGTCTTAGCCATGATTATCTCTGGGAATCTCCCCAGATCCCCACACTGTGGATTAAGAGCACAGATTCGGTAGTCTGACCGCTGGGGCTAAAATCAATACTTAGTCAATTAGCACCACAGCACCTTGGACAGATTTTTTAATCTCTCTCCGTGACTCAGTTTCCTCCTTTATACATTTGGAAGACAACAGCACCTACTTCACAGGGTCACTTGAGTTCAATTCTGAAGGTCTCAAGATCTCAGAATGGCACCCAGTCCATGGAATCCACATCAGCTATTAGCATTACTGCTAAGCTCGCCGCTATGCTGATATCGAGTTGCTCTAGTTCTCCCGTTTGACGCAGAATGAACGCTTCACAAAGGTTTGTGGAACTCAAATGTCCCCCGGCTTGATGACCTGAACTGCCTCCCTACTTCAATCCTATCCTTCACTTTAAAGGGAGTACTCTATGAAACCCGAAGACTATCACCTCCGTCCCAGTTCTGCACACCGTCCCCGCCAAACACACTCGACATAAAAGGACCGCCCCCTCCCCCGCAACTTCACAGACCCCTGGGCCTTGCAAGACCCGAAGGACCCCAAATTAACCTTTCCATCGAGCTCGCGCCTCCTCCCCCACCAGATCCCCGGGCCTTCTTCCGCTTCCCCCCTTCCTCGCCCCCTCCCAGCTCCATGAGATCCCGGGCCGCGGGCCTGGCCGCTGACCGGTCCTGCAGCTGGAGGTCGGGGCGCTCCCGAGGCTCCTCATAGAAGCTGATGCCCGGATGCGTGGCAAGAGCCCGCCACAAAAACTCCTGCGTGTAGGGCTCCAACGGCAGCGGAAAAGGAGGCACTCGGGACTCCAAACGGCTCCACAGAGCGGGCAAACACAAGCCATCAAGCCCCTCCAGGGCCACTTCGTCCAACAACGACTCCAGCGCGTCCATTGCTTCTACAGTTAGCAGCGCCCGGGGCGCCTGCGCACCAAGCTGCGAAGGGCCCCTTGCACAGCGCGCCTGCGCACAGAGAGAGGCGGCCCCGGGAGGCGGGTCGGACCCAGGGAACCCGGGAGCGCCAGAGCAACGTGACGTCACGACCCGGGGGCGGGCTCAGTGAATGGAGATCCACTACCATTGGTCCGGAGCCCTGTAGTAACCAGGGGAACTTCAAACAGTGCAGGGGCAGCTTCCGGTTCCAGCAACCGGAACCACCGCCTCTAGGTATGGATGGTGAGTGTTGGTGGGCCCCTCCGGGAGGTTGGGCGATTAGTCTCTGGTCTCTGTTGAGCCTTGTGTGGGCCTAATATTTGTTCGTAGGCCCTCTGAACCACCCCTGCTTGTCCCAAAATGGTCTCCAACCTGAGGGAAAGAGAGGCTGAGTGGTCTGGAATAGGGAGGAGAGGCAGGGGGAGCGGTAAGAACCCAGTACTGGCCCGGGGTTTGGTGAGGGGATTTATGGCGGGAAAGGCGATGTAGCGATCTGAGAAGGATCTTGCGTGTCTTGGGCGGTGGAACTGTAGGGAGTTGGCGTGGAGCTGAGCCGTGATCCCAAAAAATGCTTTCGTCAGTTGCTGAAAAGGTAGTTGATATGGGGACTTGGGGGAGACCTGGAAAGATTTCCTTTCTTTACTTTGGTGTTATTAAGAGCCCACATTAACAGAGCATTGTTAACTGTTGTGAAATCTTTAAGGGCTCTCAGGCAGGCATCATAACTGTAATTTGAAGTCAGTGTTTACCCCATTCTACAGATGAGGAAACCAAGGCTAAGAGAAGTTAAGTAACTTGCCCAGACAACCAGCAAGTGGCAAAATGAGTGAGGAGCCTAGACATTGTCTTTGGAACTGAGCTACAGAGTTTGGGATTAGAACGGTTCTCAAGGGCCTTTTATCTCAGAGGTTGCCAGTGCCGATGTCTGCATGGGCAAATTGAGTAGGCTTGATTGGAGTTTAGATTAGAGATCCATTCCCCATTTGAAGGGGAAGCTGCTCGCTCAGCTCGTGCCAGTTGCTTCTTGGGACACTTCCCAAAACATCATGACACCCAGTCATTCTGAAGGCCAGTACCAGGCTGTAGGGTCACCATGTTGGCATTCACTTTGCAGATGGGAAGGCTAATGTGAGAGAGACTGGTAGATCTATGCTGAAGTTCAGATCATTATTCTTACATCTCTATCCCACACTTTTGGGGAGCTGCATTCTGTGGAAAGAAAAAAGTTGTTGGTTTTTGTTTGGTTGTTTGGCTTTAGTTTTTTCCAGGCAGAATCTCAATATGGGTCCAGACTGGCTTCAAACTCATAACCTTCCTGCCTCAGCCTCCTACATGCTGGGATTACAGATATACACAACCACACGGCTGAGAAATGTTTTTAGTAGAGCATTTTACCATATGCTTAAAAGGCACTTTTGTCTTTTATACTTTTGAGGTACTATAAAAATGCCTTTTTCTAGCTTACCCTTCGGAAAAATCAGTATAATGTTGCTATACAATAGTTCTTAAACCTTTTAAGAGCTTTGTGCTCTTCCCTCAAGAGTGTTTTTGTATATAATATCTATGGTATTTATCGTATATATTGAAAATTAAAACTAAGCTGAGTGTGATAGTATACACTTTTAATCATAGCACTCTGGAGACTGAGGCAGGAGGATTGCTGTGAGTTTGAGGGCAAACTGGGCTACAAAGTGAGTTCAAGATGAGCCTGAAGTACACAATGAGACCATCTCAAAAATAAATGACAAGGCTGGGCGTGGTGGCATGCTCCTGTAATCCCTATACTTGGGAGGCTGAGGCAAGAAGACTGCTGCAAGTTCAAGACCAGCTTGGGCTACAAAGTGAGCTCAAGGCCAGCCTAAAAACTGCATAGCAAGACCCTGTCTCAAAAAGACAAATAAATAAATGAATAAGTAAAATAAAAATAAAATAACAACTGAGCACAATGATGCATGCCAGTAATCCCAGCACTTGGCAGGCTGAGTTAGGAGGATCACTAAAAGTTTGAGGTCAGCCTAGGTTTATTTTGAAATAATGATAAACTCATTACTTCTGAATATAAATAATGTTTTGATGTATTAAGGATTGAACCTAGGGAGTGCTGAGCTGCATCACTAGCCCTTTTTATTTTTTTAAAAATTTTGAGATATTCTTGCTAAGTTGACCAGGCTGGCCTCAAATATATATTTGTTTGTTTGTTTGTTTGTTTGTTTGTTTGAGACAGGGTCTCACTATGACCTGGCTGGCCTCAAGTTTATAATTCTCTTTCCTTGGTTTTGCAAGTGCCACCATGACCAGCTTATGAATAATAGTTTTAATGAAAAGCAACTATATTGCCCCCAAAATATTAATAAGGAAGGTGACCTCATTTTACATCTTAGCAAATCTCTTCTTCTATGTCTGGCTTAATAAAAAGCAGCTAGACTCTCATTTCTGCTACGGCTTCCATAACAATTGTGCTATTTTGGCTGCATGAGATTTTCAGACAATTGTAGATACTCTTGATACAACAAATCTTCATAAGAGGCAGTTTCTTAGAGATCAGTCACAACATGGTATCTAAAACTATGTTAATAAACTTTTATACTCTTGTTATGGTAAAATCCATTAGCCTCTCTTGCCCTTTGATTGGCTATTTTACCCATATATGATTTTATAAAATCAGCCAATGTTTATTTTGAAAATGTTCTGTAAATTATGCACATCTTTCAGGTGGTGACATTGGAAATCTCATTATCCAATACTAAAAAAAAAAAAAAAAAAAATCACACCTGGCACAGTGGCACATGCCTGTAATCCCAGCACTTGGGAGAGTGAGGCAGGAGGATCACCATGAGTTCAAGGCCAGCCTGGGCTACATAGTAAATTCAAGGCCAGCCCTGAACTGCATAGCAAGTCTGTCTCAAAAAACCAAACAAGGAAACAAGTTAAAAAAAAAAAAAACACTGAAAGTAATGGCAACATATTTTCCCCTTTACTTTCACTTGAAAGCTTAAGTGACATATTGACAACAAATAACTGTCAGTTTCCTTGGAGTTACAGGTTCAGTTCATTCATATCTGAGAAAATATGTGCTAAGTACCAAAGTCTGAATAACTATAATTTGTCTATTGTTCATTCAAGTAAAAATGACATTTCAAACAAAATGTAGTTAGTTCATCTGGCAACTCCAGCAATTGCTCCAGTGTTATCTGATCTCAACTATCTTTCTTGGCCTCTAGCAGAAGAGTTTCATGTGTAAATCCCATTTTCTCACAGGGTACAATATTGGAAACATGAGTACTGGTGGGCTGAAATTTAGTAAGTTTTTTATTTACTGTTTCATCAGGACATTCTTCAGTGAAAAATGATTTGTTTGTTTGCTGATTTTGCTGTATGTGGCAGTAAAGCATATAATAGTTACTAGTATAGTTTGGCACCATGACCTCAATTCAGGCTACAAGCAGCTAGACTTTCATTAGTGCTGTAGCATCCATAATAACTGTGCTGTTTTGGCTGCTGTATATGAAAAAGATCCAACCTTACCAGATACATAAGTTGGTTTGTGTCATCAGTACCAATGTCAATATGGTGAAAAAGTCTTAGACATATGAAAATAATTTCTTTGTAGACTCCTCCTCTTCCTCCCAGGATCTGTGGTGCACATTTTGGAATATACTGACTACTGATCATTTTGAAGGAGTCTGGTTTATGCTCCACTACACCTCCCATACTGGGGATTGACCCAGGGTCTTTATACTGTTATATCCCCAGTCATTTTTATTTAATTAAGTAACTAATTTATTTATTTAATACTGAGAATCTTGCTAGGTTGTTGAGTTCCTCAGGCTGGACTGGAACTTGTGAGCTTCCTGTCTCAGCCTTCCAGAGTTGTAAGATTACAGAGTATAACATACCTAGCTTTTATTCTAATTATCATCTCTGCACTCTTAGAATAATATTGTCATGACCCTATGGAGGAATCTGTCCATTTTCATAACAGAAACATTTACTCTAAAAAAAGTATTTACCCTGAGATAACATTTAACCTTCAAAGAATCCTGTTTTCCATTTCAATTTTTATAACTTAGATTTACACATAATTCTTACAAGCACATATCTCTTGGTTAAAGTTAATCATGCCCTAATCAATTGTTGCCAACTAGATAAACCAAACTTGTCCTTATTAGAAAGGCATTTATTTCCTAAACTCATATAAGCTTAAGTGTCTAACAGATATCCTCAAACTGGACTGTAGTTTGGCTTATTCTGAAAATCATCAAAACTTTCCACATTTCTTGTAACCTATTGGTTTTGCCTTTGAGCAGTTAATGCAGCATATATAATGTTTTTCGGTTCGGGGAGGCTTTATAGCCCTGAGTTTGAATCTCAGCTATGTACTTTGACCTTTGATTTCACTAGTTTTCCTGCTAGTGAAATGAAATGATGACGCTTGCCTTGTTTTGTAGGTTTAACAAGACAGTCCATGAAAGCCATTAACAGCTTGGCTGATGTACAAGAAAGTGGTACTACCTCATGGTAGCTGATGGTATCATTATTTGCATATGAATAGACTTCAAACTGCTGACAGAGTTATTTCTGATGAAGCTCTCTGACAAATAATAATGTTTGTAATTAGCCCACTCTTTGTATAGACAAAACCCAGTATTTGGCATTTATTATTTACATGAAGGTCATTGACAGTGAAATTGTCCTCCACCCATGAAAATGTTCATCTTTGTTTTAAAGTCAAGTTTTTCCCAGTGAGGTGGTTTAGAAAAAAACTCAGGTTTTGGGGAACACAATAATTAGACAAAAGTTCACATTAATATAATTAGAATTTTAAAGTTGTTCATTTGTTTTTGTTCCCCTCAGCAAATATTCAACATTTCCCCTGTATATACTGTTCATTTGCTTGGCAAACTTTCCCAAAAAATTAATAATACCAAGATGAAATTTAGACACACTTGTCCAAATAATCCCAAACTGCAAAACAGGCAGTGGTTGAATCAGTAAGATTTTGTTGAAAGTACACTGTCAGCGCATCTGCTGTCTTCTGTCCTTGTGCAATATTTACCTGGACTCCTAGTGATTTGTCTGTTTCTCTTGCTCTTTAAAATAAACCAAGCAAAAGCTAATAAGAAAAGTCAGACAAAGTGCACATTCAGCAGGCCAAATAAATATGTACACCCTAGAGCAGAGATAGCGAATCTTTTAGAACTTTCTATTTTAAAAAAAAAAAATTTTTTTGTACTGGGAATGGAACTCAGGACCTTATGCTTCCCAGGTAGGCACATTGTGCTGCTGAGCTAACGCCCCCGCCCTTCTTTTAGAACTTTCAATGATAATAAGCAGTCTCTTGCAGCATGCGTGCCATAGGCTCACCACCACTGCCCTAAAGCCTCTGTGTCTACTGTTGTTTGTCTGGTTTTTTTTTGAGATTTGGTCTCACTGTATAGCCCTGCTTGGCCTTGAACATGGATGATCCTCCTGCCTCTGCCTCCAAACCTCAGAAGTACTAAGATTATAGATATGGACCACCACACACGGCTTGTGTTTTCTTCTGTTTCCTTCCTGCTGTTTGATTGGTTTCAATTGTTTCCAGCATCCATTCCATCTCGTCACTTTAGCTTATAGGAATTTGGCACACTACGTTTTGCTCATTTTTCCTTATGACATTTATTCAGTGATTCAACATTTCACTGTGTTCTGTGCACTGGGATCCAGAGATCTCATAAGGTAAAATCCAGGTGAAGGGTATATGAGAATCCATTGTATTAGTCTCAGAACTTTTCTTGGACTGGGGGTGTATCTCAGTGGTAGAGCACTTGCCAGCCTCTGGGCTTGATCCCCAGCATTGAGGAAGAAAAGAGCTTTTTTATAGAATGAAATTTTTTAAAGATATAAGTTTAAAAGTTTAATTTTAGAAAGAAACTGGGATAGAAGAAAGGAGAAAAGGAAGGGAATAACAAAGAAAATTTATAAGATAGTTAAGATAATTATACCACTAATTTCTCTGAGTTTATTAGAAAGAGGTTTGTGTTGATATTGTTTGGACAATTTCATGCCTATATCTTGTACTCTGAATAATTTAAAATGCAATGTGTAAACCATTGTTACTCATTGCTTTGAAATTTCAGTTTTTGCTCTTTAAATTTAAAAAAAAAATATTTCATTTAAAAAAATAGATGTGTGGTAGAGTATGTAAAAGTTGAATTTTTGTACCAGAGGTTGCAAAGTAAAGAATTCATTGCTGAGTCAGCCCACATGATTATTTGACCCTTAATGTCTTGTTTTTTAAATGTTTGAATTATTTGGCAAATATTTGAATTAGTTGAAAAGTTGGCAGATTTCTTATAAGTATCTAATTGTGGTACATTCTTGAAAATATCAATGAAATCTTTTAACACCAAATCAGAATTCTGCTTGGGAATAATTCCCTCAGTGAGAGAGATGTGGAGTATACCCCATGTAGAGGGGAAGTGCTCTTTCCAATGCCACACAGTACCTTCCTGGCCAACTTTCCTCTTCGTTACTTACCTGTGCCCTGGGCATCTAAAGGCAGAATCTTACTCTGGCGTTAACTGGACAGTTTTGACAATCCCCATGGCCTACATGACAATTTTATGCTGTGCAATATTTTCTGAAAAAAGGAAGATACTCTTTGCTCTTAAGGACTTCATGGGTCTGGTAAGAACGTCAGACAAACAGAAAACAGGTAACTGGACTCCAATGTGGAAGTGCCAAGGTCACATTTGTAAAGATTGTCCCCTTTCAGAGAGCACTGCAGCCCTCCGTCTGCCATAGTAAATAAACTTTTCTTGGGACACAGCTGTACCCATTTGGATCCATGTAGTGTATGACTACTTTCATGCTACAATGGCAGAGTTGACTAGTTATGTCAGGCCATATGGCCCACAAGGCCAAAAATACTTCCTTTGGGGCCCTTTCCAGGTAATTGTGCCAACTGCTGCCATAGAGGATGTGAGTTAATTCACGAGACAGCTCAATTGGACACTGACATTGTGTTTATTTTACACCACATGGCTAGAAGGTAGCAGAGCCAGGATGGAGGCAAATCAAGCCTACACCCAGGAGTGTGTCACCAAAGACACATCTCAAGCCTGTAGGTGGCCAGGTTCTCACACCTGCAGGATTTCCTGCCATTGAGCTGGTAGAAGAAGAAATAGTTCAAAAGACCTGACTATAGAGCTGGACAGGCACTGTACTACTGAGTTCACTACCTTCTGGGCTCTAGGAGAGAGGGCTTATAAGGCAAGTGCTGTTGGTCAGAAGCAGGATCTTGAAGCTGATTACTGAGCACTTTGCATAAAAAAAATGCGGCTTCTGCTGTACTGTGGGTTTTGAACAGCCTGGCCCTTGCAGCCTTAACTGTGGATCTGTCAGGTTCCATTGGAGAATTCTGGGGAAGGAGTCCCCCCCCCCAGCCCTGCCTCATCTTTGGCCATTTATCCAACTCCTGCCCAGAGGTTTTACCCTGGGCTGTGTTGGGTCTGTAGATGTGCTTTTCCATATTCAAAATAGTGACCACATAAAAACCTGGATTTTTCTGTCTCTTGATAAAAGAGACACTTTGGTGGCCATACCCTTGACCTTGGACATGTGCTAATGGTTGGACCCCTCTGGCAGGTGGTACTGGCCACCAGCTGCCTATGTGCTGCATTGAGCATATCCGCTTCCCGGAAGGCATGAGAGTTCATCCCTGCACAAGGCACCTCAGGAATCCCACTGTCCCTTTAGCACATCATGTTCTTCCCCCTCCTGCCTTGCCCAGGCTGTGTTCCCTACCGGCTGTGGTGTTTTAACTCACATCTACCCTCTAAGTTGCAGGGACAGGCATTGCCTGGAGTGCAAACTTCCTGTGGCAGGATCCCAGGCTTCCTGCCGCATCGGATATTTGGGTCTCCATGCCTTTCTCCTTTGAAGGGAAAAACCCACTCTTGTTCCTTTATACATCCAAGACCTGGCAGATGAGTGTTTGCTGGGTTGACACTACAACCAGAAAAGAGATAACCAATTTGTCCTCTAGTGAATTGCTGGCCCCTCTCCAAAAACCAAAGACAATGCTTCTAGCTGAGCTGGCCATGAGGCCATGCTTGTAGAGGCCTGAGCTGGTTTCTTTTTCTCCAGTGGACAACTATGGTTTGCCCAGATGCTGGCTGCCCTTTGGAATAGTTCAGCCCAGTCTCAATAATAATATACTACCCTAACTGCCTTTGTGTTCCCCACATGACTCTGCCCCTGCTTTTCAGCTGGCATTTCCTGCTTCCTTCCCATTTTCTATCCCTGCAAGGCCACTCTCACTCCCAGTTCTCACCTCATTTTGGAGCCCACTGTCACCCACCCTTGGCTGATGGACTCTGACTTAACATGTTCTTTGGGGATAGCTGAGTTATGGTAGCATCTGGCAGTAAGTTGGAGCACTACAGATACCTACTCATCTACAGGGGCCACCAAACTTTTGTAAGTGCCTTTGCAATGCAGTGTTTATTTCTCAACCAAAGAAAACAGTGCCAGGTGTGGTGGCGCATGCCCGTAATCCCAGCACTCAGGGAGCTGAGGCAGGAGGATCCTTGTGGGTTCAAAGCCAGCCTGGGCTACATAGTAAGTTCAAGGCCAACTTGAATTATGTAGTGAGACCCTAAAAACAAACGAATTTAAAAAAGAGAGAGAGAGAGAATCTCAAACTATTTAGATGGATTTTATGCACCCACCTAAAATCACAGAAGGTTAAAGCTGGGAGGTACTTGACATATCTAGTCCAGAATCCCATTTTGGGGGCCCAGAGATATCTCAGAGCCCTGAGGATCCCATGCAGGGATCACAGATGCAATGGGCTGCAAGTCCAGGTATTATAAACGACTGCTGTGGCCAAGATTTATTTCATCATGTTGCTTATGGGGACTTCTTTCAACACCTAAATGCTGAACATACTGAGGAATATTCAGTTTCATAAAGAAGTCTGTTGTATCCAAATTTCTTGATGCGTGGGGTCCCTCTCATCTCTACATCAGCTATAAAAAAGACAAAGTCATTGTATCTCTCTCCTCGGATTGTGAAAATTAAATACATCAATAGTGTAAAGCCCTTTGCTTAGGGGTCACATGATCAGTGCATTTGTTAAGTGTAAGCTGCCATTATGAGGAGGATGATGTTGGTGATTTTCACTTTTGCTGGGCTTACAGACCTTCACTTTCATTCTTACCGTAGGGAAAACTTTGAGACATGGTGAAAAAAAAGGGTACTTTGGACTTGACCTCCATGGCAGAGACAACTGGGAAAGGTGGGGGTGGGAATCACAGGGCACTGTGCCATCTGGCAGGCTGCTGCCCTCAGCTCCTGACAGCATGGCCAGGCAGGAATAGAAGCCCTGCACTGCCAGATCTTTCTGTTTTTCACAAGAATCCAGAACTCAGGATTTTAAAATGTGAAATCTCCCAAGCTTTAACTGTTGGCTGGAAAAAAATTTTTTTTTAAAAAGTTATAGATTCTAGACAAACATCTGTGCACTTGTTCATCTTGAGGGAGATGTGATCACTGTGTAGGCTAAGGCACGAGGAGTTGAGCCAGAGCTGTTGGGGATAGGAGAAGCGTAGCTAGATCTGTGCCAGTCCAGTTTTCCCACCCCATCTCCCCAGCTCTCCCTGCTCATGAACCCTGTGCAGGTCAAAAGTCTGCCTCTTAGCACCTTTGAGACAAGGTTTCATTTTAAACCAGGTGCAGTGGCACGTGCCTATAACCCCAGCACTCTCAGAACCACAAGAGGACTGCAAGTTAGAGTACAGCCTGGGGAATTTAGCAACCTAGCAAGCCCCATCTCAAAAAAAGATTAGGGATGTAGCTCAACATGAAGGCCTTGGGTTCAATTCCCCAAACTGAAGGAAATTTTTTTCATTTTAAACCTGCAGAAGGAAGCCATGAAAAACCAGGTTGAAAAATTAGACTCTCCTTTTCCTCTTCATGCCACCACTTACCACCCCACTACCTAATTGCACAGAGGAAGGAAAGTGGATCAGAGCTGTGGAGTGGGACAGAGGGGATGCAGATTTGACTCTTAATAACCTGCTGCATGACCAGTGGGGAGGGGCGTCAGTTCCTCCACCTCACAGTCCTAGACTCTTCAATTATAAAATAGAAATTAGTAAGAGGTTCTTTCCATTGGGCTTCTGTAAAAATCAAATGGATTCAACCTGGCCCTTCACAGATGCTTAGTAAAAAATGCGCTATGTGGGGAAGTAACACATCCCTTTCCTTAGGATTCTGAAAATTCTCATGCACTATTTGCCATAGTTTTCAAGGTAGTTTGGCAGATCATTTTTGGTATGCAAATACTCAAGAGACACTTTTATTTGGATCTGCACAAGTTCTTCCAAATGCAGAGTCCTTGTATTCTGTGCGGGACTGCACTGGGGAAACAAGTGGGAGCAGATTGAGGGGCTTGTGTGATGGATGCAGTGCTAGACCAAAATCCATTTCAGCCTGGTAAGTGTGTTGTCACATGAACCACTGATTCGATTACAGCAGTGTGGCATTTACTTATCTTTACTATTTCAAATGGAAAGAAATCAATATTTTCCAATTATCTCCAATGGAGTATCAAACTTACTATGTCATATTTTGTTGCACCAGCTCAGAAAGAGCAAGGGAAAGAGTAAGGAAAGCATGTTGCAAGAGAAGATGAAATCTTTACTGCTATTTGCAATCATTCCTCCTGTCCCTGCCAGCAGCATCCATGCAGAAATTCAGTCATTCACTTTGGTCAATTCCAGAAATATCTGCTGATGCCTAGCCTAGTTCGGGCCCAGTTCCAGGTATGAGGAATTTAGTAATAATAAAGCCATCTAACAGCCTCTAATTTCACAGAACTGGAGTTTGGTGGGGGAGACAGACATTAATAGGGAAAGATTAAATGGTTAAAGTACAGAAGGCTGGAGGAGGTAGGTCCCTTTGAACTGAGATCTGCTTGTTCAGGAGGAACCTGTGTAGGACAGACCAGGAATGCCCCTAGAAAGAGGGAAAGAAGACCAAGGCTCTGAGACAGGGATCCAGGAAGCCTGAGGCAAATGGGTAGACTGCAGCTGTGTGAGCTTGGGAGGAGAGGGGTCCTAAGATGCCGGGCTGGACTGCACAGACTGGGCAGCTAGGGCAAGGGTTTGGAGTCTACTAGACACAGAGGTAAACATTAGAGAATCAAATAAGTGAGTGATGTGTCCTAATTTTTAATTGACTGCCATGAAAACATCTGAACAAAAATGAGGGCCTGGACACCGATTAGGTGGCTATGAGAAAAGGAGAGAGACTTGGAGAGGGGTGATAGAGAGGAAGGGACAGATTCAGGATGTATCTGGGAGCCAGGGTTCAACAGAACTCACTGAAATCCCTGAGCAGATAGCAGATTTGGGAGTAGGAACTAGTAACTACCTGTACCACGCAGCCCTAAGCACTTTGTATGTGTTTGCTTAACCCTGACAGTAGACTTAAGTGAAGTTGAGACTGATAGGACTCCCAAACATGAGGGGCTGAGCCGGACAGGCTGTGACCCAGCGCCTGCTCCTTAGCTACTGCAAAGCACAGTCCCTAGGCTCTCGTACTATTATGAAGCCGGCCAAGAAACACCTGCTTAAGAATTTCTAAACCACACAAGTGCAAGTAATGGTGTGCAGGTTATAAATAACCATTTTAAGCTGCCAGCTGCTGTTTGGATTTGCAAAGGAAAAGAGGATCTTAGCATGATTTGTTTATCTCAGGTAATTTGGCAGTAAACTGGGCCCCCGGAATTTGGGAATTCGAGTTACACAGAAAATGCAAAGGAGGAGTGACAAGGATATTGTTTCAGGTTTTCACAAGGTAGAATGTAATTTAAAGTCCCAGCCTCAGCCTGTAGGCCCACGGCAAAAGGAGAGAAATGTGCTTTCAAAGCCAGCCTTTACCTGGCTCTGGAATTGTCCTGTGGATTTCTGTTATTTTCATGAAATGTTCTTAAAGAAGTTCCCTCAAAAGAGGTCCATGGCATAGAAATAAAGAAATATAGTTGTCTCAGCTAAGCATGATTTTACATACTTATAATCCAAGCACTCTGGAAGACTAAGGCAGGAGGATTACAATTTCAAGCCCAGTCTAGGAAATTTAGTGACTTAGGGAGACCCTGTTTCATACTAAAAAACAAAACAAAACACTAGGGAAGCTGGGCATGGTGGCTCACGCCTGTAATCCCAACACTTGGGAGGCTGAGGCAGGTGGATCATTGCAAATTGGAGACCAGCCTGGGCTACAAAGTGAACCCAATGCCAGCCCAAACTGCATAGAAGACCCTGTCTCAAAAAGACAAAAACAAAACAAAATCCCACTAGAGACTGTCATTCATTATGAAGTCTCTGGGTTCAGTGTCTAGCATCAAAAAATAAAGGAAAAAAAGCTACATAGCTGTCTTTTGATAGCTACAGAGATTGGTTCTAGGACCATCATGCAAACCAAAATCCAAAGATCCTCTTGTCCCTTATCTAATGTGGTATAATATTTGCACATACCCTATGCACATTACTTGCAGGGCTGGATATAATATAAACACTGTACTCTGTTATTTAGGAAATGATGACTGGTTTCTAACCCAAGTTTTCCCCTTTCTTGCTTGGTGACTGGGCAAATTGCTTTACTGCTCTGAGCCCACAGCATTGTGGTTGAAGATAGGAAATCCCACAGACTGACATCCCTGAAACCCTCAGCAGGAAGCCACAGTGGCCGATTCTCGGTGTAACCCACCCCAGCCAAAACCTCCATTTCCAGGCAGGCCATCTGGACAGGTCTGGACTTGCCTTCCCTTTATCTTTTTTTTACTTTTCCTTCCCCCTCTTATCTTCTCTAGCCTTTTTATGAAATCTTTGCTCTCAAATAAATGAGCAGGTCACCTATGGGCTATAGCTAAGAAACTGTTGTTTTAATTTCCAGAAACACTTACTTTGTCAGGGTTTCATTCTTATCTTATCTTTCACACATTGCAGATTGACCTCTTAGAGGAAGGCATTTTGTCCTCTGAAAATACTGTTTAGGTAAGCTTTGGGCTTCTGAATTCATGGCTGCTACTGCATCTCTCTCTGCCTCTCCCTCTCGGGCCTTGTACAACAGAGTCTAAGGCATTTCTCATCATAATTATGTTTTTAAAAAATTAAAATCAGAATGGTAGGAGGCTGAGGCAGGAGGATCCAAGTTTGAGGGCAACTTGAACTGGACAACTTAATGATTTACAGAGATTCTATCTCAGAATAAAAGATTAAAACAATGGGCCAGGTAGAAGAGGATGTCGTCAAGCTGCAGGTGTCTGGAGACAGGAAAAAGTGGGTTTGAGATGGCTCCTCCTTTGGCAAAGTTACTCTTCCTTGGGATTACAGTAGTCCCTCACCTCACCTCAGTTTTCGTTCAAAAGCAGAAGATTAAGGATTCAGCTCTGCCAGGAGAAGCCCTTCTTTATCTCAGGTGCCCACTCTGATGCGCTACAAGTTCCTAAACATAGGGTCCACACAAAATGTATAGCATTTACATGTTTTGAAAATTTGCTGAAATTACATGGTGCCTTAAGTTTGTTTTTTTGAATAGGAAATATTCAGAAATATTTTTGAAGGAATCATTCAAAAATAAAAGTAATATAAAAAGTATATATACCTTGAGGAACCACTCACCCGTGCCCCCAAGTAGTTCTTTATATAAATAGAACCAGTATAAGTATAATTCTTCTCTTCCCACTTTTTTACAGAGAAGGTCACATAATACATGCACATTCTACCCTATGATTGTAGTGTCCAGGGGTGGATTGCAAGCTGCTGCTCTGCTGGAAAACACTGGCCCCAGTGATGCTAAATCCAGTATCAATACAAAATTAAAGAAGCCAAATTTAAAGTAAAAGAAGACTATTTGAATGTGGAAAAAGGGAAAGAGAGCTCACAGACAGCTAACCTGGGCATAGGGAGTATTGGAAAGTGAAATACCCCTGGGCTTTGGTCTCCAGCTCTACTTACTGGGTTCTTTCTCCCTCTGGAGGCTACTGGAATCTGTCTTTGGTCCTCCCCTTGGATACCTTGTGGCCCTGTCTTTTGGTAGTGGACAGGTGGGTGGCTTGTAGAAAAGTAGTTTAAGGAGTAAGTAAAGGGGAAATGTGCAGTTCTCATGTTAATCATGCTACCTGGGACCTTCCAGGCTCTGGCTTTTTCTTTCATTGCCTGTGTCTTTCTAATTGCTTGAGTCTAACTTGAGGCACAAGCTGCCTTAGAAGGATTCTTTATTAATTTTTAATAAGGCTCAAAGAGGCCTTCAACCTATCTTTTCCCTATCTATGGGGCTCCCTGTCCCTACATGATCTACCTCATGAGTGGCCCAGGCTGCGCAGGAACTTGTGATCCTCCTGCCGCAGCCTCCCAGAGTGGTGGGATTACAGGAATAGGCCACCATGCCCTGCAAAATACTATATTATCATCTGTTTAGGAGCAGAATATAAGGAGCTTGCTCATTCCGTCTTCAGCTTTGCAGTTATCCACTCCAGGTGTGAATCCACCATATTATTCAACTGTTTGCTAATAATGGACCAACTGGTTTTCTCTTATGTTGCTGCTGCAATCATGATACCATAAATACCTTGCATAATTGTTTCTTCACAGTATATCCCTAGCAGTGCTATTGGTAGTGCAAAGGGATTTGCATTTGTGCTTTTGAGCTATGTTGCCACATCCTGTCCAAATAAGTTACACCTTTCTGTGCCCCACCCAGCAGCATGTCATGCCAAGTGTGTATTATCAAACCTCTGGATTTTTGCCAGTCTGATAGGTGAGAGGAAATGGTATATCTCTCTAGGATGTTTGTCATGTAATTAAATTATGTAGATACATAAAATGAGTATAACCTGAGCCCTCATTTTTGGACAACAGAAGAAATAAGTTGCTTGTCCTTTAAGTCACTTGATGGAAGTCACCCCAACAGGCACACATCATTGGTTCTTTGTTCCACAGACTTTGTGATGGGAACCTCTGCACTGGCTTTCTGTGCCTGTAGTTTCCACTGAGTCCTTTCTTCTCCAAAGCCCAAATGGGAGTGAGTGCCTAATGTCAAGCCTGCCTCTCTGCATTCAGCATTTTATGTTTTTTGCCGTATTCCAGATCTTCTCAGTAAAGCCATCTGGCTGGAAGGGAGTTCCATCTTCACTGGGGAATCATTTTCTTCTAATCTCCTTATTAATTGCTCTGGGAGCCCAAGGCACATTAAAAAGCCTTTCACAGAGTGTTCCTTAACTCAGACTCTCCCCAGCACGTTCTTGTGCTGTCTTGCTTCTTGTGCTGGGCTTTAAGGACCTGGCCAAGGGACAGTATAGCCCAGTAGTTAGGAAAGCAGACCTCTGGAGCTGGATTGTGCAGATTCTGATCAGAATTTCTCTGTCCACCAACTATGTGATTTGGGGTGAGTTGCCTGATGTCTTTGGGTTTCAGTGCCCCCATGTGACATGTGGACTAGCCTAGCTGTGAGGAGTAAATGAGGTGCCCTCTGTACTTAGCCTGAAACCCAAGACTGGAACATAGTCAGCCATGATTAAAGGTGAGCTCCCATGGAAAAGGCAATGTAATAGCACAGTGGTGATAATGAAGATAGTGATTACAACGATAATGACAGTGATGGTGGTGGTGATGATGATGATGATGATGATAGTGATGGCAGCAACCAGGAATGCACTGTACCATAGTACTTAACATGCTACTTTCTTGTGACCAAACAGATCAATCACTCTTCCTTTATTTATTTCTCATTTTTTCATTGGTTTATACCAATGAAAATAATACTACTCATCTAAGAGTTTTGACTCCCTAGTATAAATAAATAAATAATTTTTTTTTTTTTATTTAAAGCAAGAGTTAGTAGACTAAGACCCAAATCTGGCCTATTGCCTGCTTTTACAAATAAAGTTTTATTGGAACATAGTCATGCATAGTCATTTATTTATATATTGTCTATGGTACTTTCACGGTACAATGGTAGAGCTGAATATTTGTACCAGAGATCTTCTGGTCTTACAACCTTATGGCCTCCACAGTCAAAGTATTTGCTATCGGGCTCTATACAGAAAACCTCTGCCGACCTGGTCTAAAGGAGTGGTTGCAAGGATGCAGGACAAGATGCCTGTGCCAGAAAAGCCATATACAGGTGCCCAGGACAGAGAGGCTATATCAACCAAGCATTTAACTTCATGAATAGTTTAGGAATAATGTAAATCACATGTCACATATAGATTTTTATCAGGTACTCTACATGTGCACATTCACCAATTTTTACACACACCTTAGTCAACAATGAATCTGAAAAGGTATATCCTGTACCCTATAACTTATGGGTATGTTATGGCTTAGATATAAATGTCCCTCGGAAGTATCCTGTATTCAGAGTTGGGGCTTTTGGTAGGTGATTGGATTGTGGGGGTGCTGTAGCTTACTTGCTGTTAGAAGGTAAGTCACTGGGGGCATGATCTGGGCGGGGTGTGTTCTGTCTGCTTGTCACTCTCTGCTTTCTGGCTGCCGTGACATGAGCAGCTTTCTTCCCTGAGACCTTTCCACCATGTCCTTCCTGTTTTGGAGCCAGTAAACCATGAACTGAAACAAAACTGTAAGCCAAAATAAACCTCTCTTTCTTTAAATGGTGAGTGTTGAGTGTTGTGTCCCAGGAATGAGAAAGTGACTAAGACAGGGCAGCTTAAGGCTCTTTTTCAAGGGTAATTTTGACATTGATTTTCCTTGGTCTGATGACATCAGAAAGTAACATCCCTGGAAGATGTGACTCTCCTCTAAATGACAGCAATGAATATTAGCTGCATCTAGAGCAAAATAAAACTGAAATGTCAGAACCTTCTAACCATTAAACATAAAGACTAAGTGCAGATAAACCTTCTTTGAAATCCTAGACAGAAGAATAGTATTATATTTACAAAACTGTAATGCATTCACTTCTTTATTTTCCCCAGGCACATATCTGTTCTACACAGCAAAGTACACACGTGTCATTTACATCCAGTCTTATTTATTGCTTCATAGCTGATGCAGGCAGGTCACCTTGCAATATGCAGAGCAACACCCCTTTAATTTTGCAAGCAGCATATATGGATATTAATGTCACCTTCTTCCACTTCTCTCCCTGAGTTGTTGTGAGAATAAATGAGATGGATAGGAAGATGCTCGGAGATGCTAAGTGCAGGAGACAGGCACAGTAGAGCCTGGTTACATTTCTTCTGTGCTTGGCAGGAAGCAACTGTCTCTATATCAAGCTACCTAGAAGAGAGAGAGGCCCAGGGTTCAGGTGTGGGTGCGAGGACAGGTGTGGGTGCGAGGACAAGACAGCCAGTCTTGTAGGGAGGTTGAATAGCAAATACTCATAATTAGAGCAAATTATCTTCAGAAAATAAGCAAATTATTTTCCAATTTAATGAATAAAGGTGATTCTAATTAACTCCAGTAGAGAGATTTGCTTTTAAATATAAGTACTTAGGCTCTGTGTTCTTTGTATTAATATGTCATTTTTATGGTCCATCTTAATTTTTTTTTTTTTTTACTGTGCTTTATTGGTGTGACAGAATTTTAGGAGATGGAAAGCAAACCCAGAAATGATTTGGTGTAACTCTCAATTAAAACAGACAAAAAATTAGAGGCAACTATGGCCCAGAGAAATTCAGTAAATTAATCTAAGGTCCTTTTGGCTGGCCAGCTGTCTCTAAGACCAGATCCCCAGGAGTCAGTGTGACCAGCAGTGGAAGGGCCTCACCCAGACTTGGGTGGCCATGTCAGCTCCTGGACTGGCTCGGTACCCCTTCACGACACCCCACTCCCTACCCTTACTCTGGTCCCTGCTGGGCCCTCTAGTATCTCACTTGCCTCAGCACTGCTTCTGTCACTTTGTTTGCAGCTCTTGCCTGTACTGTCCCTTCTAGCTCTGTTCCATCATATGCCTCTGCATTGTGTGGACCGATTGATTGATTACCTGATGCATCACAGTCTTTGGCCAGCCTTAGGGCGGACGGCCAGAGCAGGTGTAGCCGAGGCTCTAGGAGCTGTTCTTTCTAGCTCATGTCCCCCAGCCTAAGCTTCAGGAGGTCATGGTCAACTTGGCCCAATGACCACCAAATCCCCTGATCCCTAAATCCTAGACTCTGTTGTGTGTATGCGTTTAAATTAATAAACCTTATTTTTAGAGCAGTCTTAAGCTGACAGCAAAACTGAGCAGAAAGTACAAAGTTCTCGAACATCTGCTGTGTCCAAGTACAACCTTCTCTACTATCACCACCCCACCCCACAGTGACACACTGTTCTGAGCTCTTTTTACCCCTAAATCTTAAGTTTTTTCCTTAAGATGAAAACCAAAACATAACACACTAAGAGGAAGTGGTTCTAAGTAAGTGTCTGTAGATCACAAGGGCAGGCATGTGGTGAATTTCAGGTCAGTTCCTTCTGTCCTGTTAACCTGGTATTTCTGTTAGTCTGTCTCAGAGCAGGTGCCTGGGGGCTACTCACAGTATCACAGCTTACACATAGGGTTAGACCTGACTCACTCTCTTCTCTGTCTCAAGCCAGTTCCATATTCCGGGACTGGGATTTCGATTGACTATGGCTGGAACAGGACTTCATTCCCAGTACAGCATTGAGGATTGAGACATAGAGTGAAGTACAGTCATGACTGCCCTAAGTCCTTCCCTGTAAGCAGGGAGGAAAGGAACACAGAAGGGACTTCAGAGTGTCATTGTGAGCTAAGCAGAGGCGTTGTCAGCTTTCCATTACTGTAGTAAATACTTCAAATAATCGATGTAAAATGAGGAAAGGTTTATTTTGGCTCACTGTTTTGGAAGTTTCAGTTGGCCTATTGCTTTTGGACCTGTGATGAAGCAGCACATTATAGAGGGAGTACATGGCAGAGCAAACTCAGTCATCTGATGGCTGGAATGAAAGACAGAAGAAGAGAAAGAGACTAGGGTCTTACAGTCCCCTAAAAGAGCATGCACCTAATGGCTCATTTTCCTTCCACCATGTCCTACCTCCTCATGTTCTTTTACCTCCCAGCAGCGTTATGGGTTGGGGACCAAGCCTTTAATACATGGGCCTTTGGGGGCCGTTCAGGATTCAAATGGTAGCATCAGATAACTTAAAAAATATCCACCATACAATGATACCATATAATCCACACTGTCCTACAAGTTCTCCAGCTGCCCTCCTTTTGCAGTCCTTTTCTGTATTGGCTCCAGAGTTTGCCTATTGCCAAAGTTTCATCCTTGGGTTTCTGCTGTTTCCCTATTCCTACTTTCTTGGCAAAAGCATCTTCTCTTAGGCTTTATCACCAGCTGTGATCTTCCTCTGCTCCTCACACATGTGTAGGCCTACCAGAAGTGATCTCATCCAAAGATAAAAGTCTCCCCTGAGGCTTGGTCCCCATCTCTTGCCCCTAGCTATTTTGTCACTTTTTGCTTCTGCCTTAGGAGTGTTCCTACCTGCTGGGACAGTGGCTGTGACATTTCACAGCCACTTGGGAGTGAGATTCCACAGTATAGGAGCTCCACTGACAATATGAGGTGGCCCCAGTTTTACATTTTAGAACCACAGCAATCTATTAATCTTCATCAAGGAATTCTTTTTTAGTGGACAATCCATAAAAGTTGTGAAAACTGCATCTGGAACAGCATATTTAAGCATTATGATATCTCTCTGTTGAATTTATGCATACTTTCAAACATTAGTCCTCAGGTTTTCTGAGAAAAGCAACAATTCTCTCTGAAATTGCCCATTATGTGAAATGTGGGTGATTACCACTAATTCACATCCACACCATCACCTGTGCTGTGAGATTGGGGCTTTGGTGCAGTGCGTTGGTAGGCACTCATCAGAGTTTATGTGTATGTGCACAGTGGAAGGCATTTTATATAATTCCAAACAATTTAATAGAAATGTAATTCAAGTGGGAAAACTACAGTCCGTCAGCCCTTTTAGAGTGCCGATAATGTTCCAGATTAAAGGGCTGGAGCTTTGTTCATTACAGTCAAATAACATGAGTGTATGAATTACCATTTTCCCTGCCATTGGTCTATTTTAGATGTGTGCCATTTTCCCATTGTAATAATAGACTACATTTTCTTAAAATCATTTGATTATGATTGGCCCTATCTATTCAGTTTGCAAATAAAAAACTTTTGTGGTGATAAACTTGCTGTTTCAAAACAGCCTTAATTTCTGCTTCTGCTTGTGAACCACTGCAGGTCAAACTCTGCAAAAGGCTGAAAAAAGCCAGTCCTGCTCACGGGAGAAGAAGGAGGTAAATGTGACCCTGGTGAGGGATGGGAAGAGGCGACTCTATCTGAAATGACTGGGGGCTCCAGGTGCTGAATAAGGATCCTCCAACCTCCTCTTCCTCTTTTCCTGCTGAGTTCCAGGTTTGAATCCTAGATGAAATAACTGGCAGCAAAGTTTGTCAGTCCATTGTCACTTATCCTGATAAGGTCTTACTTAGTGTGTCAGTTATGTGTAACATATTACTCCAGACTTCGGTTCATGAAAACGATAACCATGTGTTTAGTTTCAGAGTCTGTGGATCAGCAGTTTGGGATTCCCTCATGTTTTGATGGCCCGGGCTCTCCTGCTCTCAACTGGAGCTCCCTCATGTGTAGCAGTTGACTGCTGTGTCACCTGGCAGCTGGCTGGTCATCAGTCAGGGTGATTCCCATTGTCTGTCATCATCTTAAGATGCCAACTAGGCTTACCCACATGGTGCTTCTGGTTCAAAAGCACAAGAGTGGCAGCTGCAGGACCTCTTGAGTCCTGCACTGACCTAAGCGAACACAGTGTCTCTTTGGCCTTCTGTCTCTTTTTAAAGAGAAAGAACATTTGTCAGGCTCAGTTGTGTCCAGGGGCTTCAAAGCATGTCACAAAGTCAGCCATCCAAGGGGTGGGAAAATTAATAAAGGGAGAGGAGGGTGAGGAAAGACGCTTCACCTATTGAGGGGAAGAGCTGCTAAATACTAAGACTGTTCTTAAAAGCTACTCTTTGAGCCCTCACGCTCAGTGCAAGGCACCAGGGAGACTGCATCAGGGATACATGAGGCACAGTCAGTGCACCCACTGTACGTGAGGAGGAGAGGCACAACAGGATCATCACAGTGCAGCAAGCTAAGTGCCATCACAGAAGGACAGAAAGGATGGGGTCATAGTGCAGAAACAAGGACACTTGCCAAGCACAGTGGTGCATACCTGTAATCCCAGGTATTCTAGAGGGTAAAGTGGAAGGATCATGAGTTCGAATCCAGCCTAGACAACTTTTCAAGATATATGTCAAAATAAAATAAAAAGGGGTAGGGATATAGTCCAATGGTAGAGTGCTTGCCTAGCATGTGTGAAGCACTGGGTTCAATCTCCAGCACACACCCAAAAAAGAAAAACCCAGTGTACTTAACTCTTCCCATATTATCAAGAAAGGCTTTTCAGAAAAGATGAGAAGAAAAAAAGAAAAAGAAAGAAAAGATGAGGTGCAGGCTTTCTCTGGAATGACGAATAGGAGTTTCCAGGCTAAGGAAACAACACAATCAAAGTTCAAGAGACATGAACAAGGAAAGATGCAAGATCAGAAGCTTAGCTGGGGTGGGACATGGAAGCATAGATCCTTGGGTTACTATGGGGCTTTCTGATCAAGTCAAAGCTCATGGGAGTTTAGACTGGAGTTTTATTTAGTGGCACATTGGCATACAGATGTAGGGGAATAAAGGTATATGGCTCATCAAAAATATCCAGCAGTCCTGAAACTCATCAACTCTTACGTTAGCTCTTTTGATTGAGATGGTATAATTTGTCAGGCTCAGCTGGGTCCAGGAGCTTACACGTCTCCACGAGATTGGCTCTTGTGCTTTCTCTTCCCGTGTCAGGGCGCTGCTTCCTCTGCATTGGCTCCCAGCGGACTCTGAGGAGCTGTGCTGAGGCTGAGCTGCCAAGCCCTTATGTGCCTTGCTGTGACCATGAGCCTCTCCCTGTCTTCTCTTGTCTCCTTTCTCTCCTACGGCCAGAACAGCCAGTTTGGGCTCTCCTTTGTCAGTCCATCTACCTGGGATGAGGCTGGGAGAACTGAGGAACTCTGATGCTGAGGAGATCTAAAGGGCAACCTAGAGGCTGAGCTGAGCTGCGTTTTCCTGCTCCCTTCACCTGTTTTCCCACAAAGGTCTTGAGAGTGGTCAGAGCAGGAGTAAGTACAAGTCTGCAGGCCCCCTTGGTGCAAAAGGTGGACACCAGCACCCCAGTTGGGAATGAATTGCTTCACCTAACCTGGGCCTTTGTTCACAGAACAGCTGCATCCCACTGACTCATGGTGAGAGATGAGCTGGGAGACCAGGTGGCAGGGTAGTGAGGGATAAACTGAGATGATCTCCTCCCCTCCCCGCTTCTCCCTGCCTCTCTCCTTTTCTCCTCGGCACCAGGGCTCCCCTAATTGCCCTTTCCCAGCTACTCCCATTGTGCCCGTTGCCTGAGAACATTTCCCATCATTCCTCTCCTAAAAAGTGTTTGAAGTGAGAGGAGACAAAGAGTGAGGCTGTTTATCTCAATACCCAGGTTTAACCCTGAAAGACATTTCAGATGGTTTCAGGCTCTCTAAAAACAGAAGGTGCTGACTCTCTCCACGAAGCTTTCATTTGGCCAAAAAAACAAAAGAGAAAAAGCCAAACCCGAATAGCAAGCTGCCAGGTTTCTCATTTGATATATTATAACGCGCCTTTCCACCCACTTCCTCTGGCTGCACTGCTCTCCTCTCGTCTGTGAAATCTGGACTTCCTGGCACTGTATGCCTTACACAGGATGCCAGGTATAGATCAAACTATGTCACCCTGAAAGGCAAGGATAAAACAAGCCTTTCCCAGAGCTGGTTGGAATAAGCAACTGGAGACATACAACATGTTCCCTGGGCACTGAGGTTGACCAGGCGGCTCACTCCCCACCACGTGACCTTGTGATCTCCATCCTGGGTTGGGCACCAAACCTCTCTTGGTGGTCATGGATTGACAGTGAGATAAGGTCTTGCTATGTAGCTCAGACTGGCCTTAAATTCATGATACTCCTGCCTCAGCCTCCTAAGTACTGGGATTACAGAAGTGCACCACTATGCACAGCCCTGTTACAATTTTTAAAAAGAATCCACCTTTAAATATTGGGACATTTCCCATAAAAATGTAGACTTTTGGTTTCTTTTGAAAAGTAAAAACACACTGAGCCTTCCTTCCTGTCAGTGGGCAATAGCTGTTGTGACTACGGCATTCCCATTTGCTTTTCTTTTTTCCCCCCATTTGCTTTATCATTATTCTTTTTGTACCAGCAATCAAACTCAGGACATTGGACTTGCCAGACAAACACTGTGCTGCTGAACTACATCCCGGCCCTTTATCTTTATTCCCAATGTTTTTGGTTGCTCCCTTTAGGTGGACCCCCAGTTTGCATCCCTGCCCTCCACCTGTTTGATGCTAACAGGTCTGCTGTGGCACACAGTGGTGGACCTGTGTAGGCACTTCACATCTGACTCACAACCTCCTGCACCAGGTCCCCAGCTATCTAGGTCACTTTCCAAACCAGTCAAAAGTCAGAATCTCTGAGGGTGTGACCTCAACGTCAGAATGTTTTAATTCTCTAAGCAGTACCTCTGCATGGTCATGGGAGAATAAGTGCTTCCCGTGCTTCCTGTGGGCCCTGGCTCTTTTTCTTTTTTGTGCTGCTGGAGCTGGCCTCTGTAAGGCAAGTGCTCCCCCACTGAGCTGTCTCCCCAGCTCCCACCTATGCAGGTCTTTAACTGCAGGTGCCCCGCAGTGCAAGGCAAGAGCGTACTGCCGTGAAAGCTAACAGTCATTACATCTGAACATCATGTGGTAGTGATGTGTTCTCTCTGTCTCTCTGCTTCTCTCTGCCTCTCTGTCTCATTCTCTCTCTCTCTCTCTCTCTCTCTCTCTCTCTCTCTCTCTCTGTCCGTCTGTCTCTCTCTCTCAGATAAAACCCAGGGCTCCTTGGAAAGCTAGGCACACACTCTCCACTGAACACCCCCAGCCCAGCCCAGGCCCCTGTTCCCGGGCCAGGTGCTTCCTTCACAGTCTTCACCCTCCTGCCCTCCAGGGCTCCTCTGTTTCCCTCCCCATGCAGACACCAGCTCACACAAAAAGAATGGATGATCATCATAGGGGAGCCCCAGGTAAAGTACCAGGGTGGGGAAAGACTTTCCAGAAGAGGTAGACTGAGCTGAGGCCCTGTAAGCGTTACAGTCATTTCTGAAAAATGTCACTTTGATGGTTGGCTTGAAGTCAGTAAATACTTTCAGTTCAGCTGGTTAAAATATTCTCAACCTCATCTCTAACAAGTATTCATGGTTCCTGCCTGTAGAGATTATATAGTGTTTATGGCCCTTGGTCATGAATTATTGATGATTTTGAAATTGTGGTCATTGTAGTTTACTCAAAAATCATTAGGAAGCAAACTTATCATATAGTGCTAAAAAGATCAAGAGGAGGGAAAAATCTTTATGTATCATCCAGTCCAACACCCAGTGTCCACACTTGTGCCCAGTCCAAGGTGGAGGTCACAGGCATTGTGCTGGGGACATAACCTGCTGCTTCACAGGGTAATGGAGGCAGCCATCCTGGATTAATACCCATGATGGGCCTAGAGGACTGCAGAGCAGGTCCTGGAGTCAAGCAGGGCAAATCTCAGCAGTGTGGCCCCTCTTGACCTCTCTCACCTTGTTTAATAAGGCACACATTGGAGAGCTGGTATGCAGATTGAAGTACCTCGCATAGTGCCTGACCCATAGCAAGCATTCCTTAAATATTAGTGTCACAGAATTTAGCGTGTCTAGCATTGAACAGAGAGTAACAGGGAGGGGGCAGTGTAGGAACAGGGGCCTTACAGATAGGGAAAAGGGGATGAAGGCTTTTTTGAACTTTATTAAATTAAATAGAAAATCCTTCTAAGGCAACCTGTGACCTCTGCAGCTAGACTGGAGCAATTAGAAAGGCAAAAGTAAAGAAACTCAAGACCTAGAAGGTCATAAGGTTCGAAAACAGCAGCTTTACTTAATTTGTAAGCCTAAACTGCCTTTCCATAAGCACCCCCCCCCATACTCAAGCACAGGAAAAGCCTTGGCTAGAAGAAAAATCCAAGCCAGAGAGCCAGTTAGATTCCAGAAGCCTACATGGGACAAGGATCACGATAAAAGGAGCTGCAGAGAAGAATCTACTAGTAGGGCCAGGGATATAGCTCAGCAGCACAGTGCCTGCCTGGCAAGTAAAACATCTTGAATTCAATTTCTGGTACCAAAAAAAAAAAAAAAAAAAAATCATCTATGAGTATTTCCCCGCTCATTCAGAATAGCTGTCTTCCATGTCTCTCTCTGTCTAAGTCCTCTCCTCCATCTTCAAATAAGTTGCTTTCTTTTATTTTAAATTCTGATTCTTCAATTCTTACCGACACTGGGTTTAGGATCCCTGGGAGCTATGTTCCCACAGAGCAGTGGCTCATGGCATGGCACTGGCGTACACCCCTCTCTAGATGATACAGCAGTAAGTGGCACTTCTTCCTGAAGGGTCCCTGGACTTTAGGTGGACTCCCTGGGCTTTAGGTGGACTCCAGTCTTCCAGTTTTCAGGCTGGATATCCCCCAGGCAAGTGGGAGCCAGGTGAGCTAGCTCCAGGTCCTGTCTCTAAACCATCCTGAGGGCCTCTCAGGATAATGAGCTGTCAGCATTTGCAGTTGATTGGAGGTTCAGGAAAATGCTCTTGACAGTGCACTCATCTGCTGAGCTCACTTTGTAAAAGACTGCAGAAGTTATTTAATTCACCCACCTAGAAAATGTTAAGCCTTTCCCTTGCATGTATGCACATGTCATGCTCACACTCAAACACACACACTCCACTTCCTGTTTTTTAACACACATTTGATGCAAGAAGAGGCTCCCTACATTTTTCCCAAGCAAAGGAGACAAGGCCTCAGGAAAACAGCAAAGGAGAGAGGGTGAGGGTGCCTCCAGGGACAGGTTACCTAGGAAGTCCCCACTTCTGCTGGGTGTCTGTGTAATCTGGTGTCTTGCTTCCTTTAAGAACTGACTCATCAACTAAATGTTACTGGGTTTGGGGTTGCTCCCCTCTCCTTCTGGACTTGAATTCCAGGTACTTCTTGTCTCGAACAAATAATTAAATGAAATAAGCAAAAGGCAGTGGCAAAGTTTATTCAAGAAAGTAAAAGTAGAGCCAGGCATGGTGGTGCATGCTTGTAATCCCAGCACTCAGGAGGCTGAAGCAGGTGGATTGCCATGAGTTTGAGGCCAGCCTAGGCTACATAAGCAAGTTCAAGGCCAGCCTGTGCTACATAGTGAGACCCAGTGTCAAAACAAAACAAAAAAAAAAGAAAAGAAAAAAGAAAGAAAGTAAAAGTGAGGAGTGGGAAATTGGCTCTGCAGAGTGACCTTGGGCCAAGTAAATAGAAAAAGAGGGTAAAAGCTAAATAAAAGCACATGCTACATCTGGGAAACACAGCATGAGCCTTTGTGGAAAGCTACAATGGCAAAGTCTTCATGGCATCTATGTGCCCTTTTATGCTGTCTAAATCTTGAAACCCACAAGAACTCCCCAGAACCAGTCCTGAGAGGCGATGGTTAGATCCCGTGCCTCAGACTGAAGTCAGGTCTAGGCTATCCTATTGAAAACCTGCTTGACCCTATAAAGAATGTGATCATTATGTATACCTAAAGCATACCAGCAAACTTAAATAAACTAAAAAATAAACGAACAAACAAAACGTGCTGAGTCCAGCCTTATTTTTGGAGAATGGGTGGGGTGATTGAGATAGGGTCGTGCTGTGTAGTACTGTGTAGTTCTGTGATCTTCTGGTCCTGCTGTTTTAGCCTCCCTAAGGGATTACCAGTGTGCACCCCAAACCCTACTCACAACCCTTTATTAGATTTGAGACAGTCTCAATAAATTGCCCAGATTGGGTTTATAATTGTCCTACCTCAATCTCCTTAGTAGCATGGATTTCTGGGTGTGGTGGCTCACGCCTGTAATCCCAGCACTCAGGAGGCTGAGGCAGAAAGGGCGCTGTGACTTCCAGACCAGCCTGGGCTACAAAGTGAGTTCAAGGCCTGCTCGAATTGTATAGTGAAACCCTGTCTCAAAACGGCAAAAAAAGAGCGGGGGGTGGGGCTGGGATTATGGGCATGCACTACCACACTCTGCTGCCATAGTCAATTTTTTTTTTTTTTCTGAGTACCAGGGATCAAACTCATGACCTCGTGCCAGGCAGCTTATGCTGCTGAGCTAAATCTTCAGCCTTCTTTTTGTTTTGTTTTTGAGACAGCATTTTGTGATGTAGCCTAGGCTGGCCTTGAACTCCTTTATGTAGTTCAAACTGGCCTGGAATTTGTGGCAATCCTCCTGCCTCAGTTTCCCAAGTGCTGAGATTGTGAGGATGTGTGTGTGTGGGGGGTGTGCACCACCACACCCAGCTGTTCTCAATTTATGTGTCCTAGAAATACTGTGTAGCCTGTGTCTTATCTCTTACACCCACCTTCCCACTTCCCGCCTTGTTAACACAGCAGCATGTGGTACACATTGTTTTGTTCTTGAATTTTTTTCTTTTTAACACTTAACAGTATGGCTTGGAGCACATGCCCTAGCAGAACATTCGGGCAGGCCCCAGGTTTTTTAATGACTTCATCGTACTCCATGGTGGATCTACTATAATATAATCTTTTATTTAAAACCTCTGGGACTAATGTGTTTCATTTCTTTTAGGTATAGAGAATAATACCATCCCAGTAGGGCTGGGAGAAATGCCCTGTAATCAAATACATTAATATATGTATAGCAAAAATATGAATATTCATCTAAATGAGATAAATAAAGGTTATGCATTTCATGTCAGTTCAGATCAGATTATGCTACTAATTGCATAAATGTACTAATAGTTCCTGGTTAATGAATGTCTAGGCTATTAATAGTCTTCTACTACTTTAAATACTGTGAAGAATACTTTAAAGAATATCCTAGAGCAGATACCTTTCCACATGTGCAAGCAACAGTGACCAAAAATTAAATTCTTAAAAGTAAGGTGAATAAATCAAAAGGTATATGCTTTATTTAAATCAGTGTTTCCAATTCATTTTCTAATGGTGCCTAAGAGGGGCAGAGATTTTGGTCCCTTGCCACCTCCTAGAGTGCTGGCCAGATTCAGCTGTGGATGTCACTGGCAGAATACCCATACTGCAGCCTTTCAGTAGATGTGCCATAGCAAGGCATAGTAAGTCATCCCATAGCAAGGCAGTTTACTTGAGGAGGACTTGGGAACATGTCTAGCACCTCGATTTCTGACAGCTGGCTCCTTTCACCCTGAGCTCAGAGCGCCCATCTTGGCTGATCACTGGAGGCCAAAGGGACCGTGACTGTGAGGCTTAGATTCCACTAAGAAGCAAACCACAGGACTTGAGTCCCCTTCCTGGCTTCAGTTCTCATCTTTGGTCTTTGGGAACCCTCACGTAGTTACTAGATCTTAGTTACTTTATTTGAAAATTTTTTAGGCTGAGCATGTATCTGAGTGACAGAGCATGAACTTGGCCTGCATGAGGCCCTGGGTTCAATCTCCATCACTCCTAAGAGGAAAAAAATGTTTTGAAAGTAAAGAAAAAAATGCAAGCTTATAACTGCATTATAAGACCACTATAATGATAGCTGACATTACAAATCTGAACTTTTACTGGTACAAAACCTTTTGTTCATATTTCTGGGCAAAGAAGAGCTAAATCGATTTTTAGGTCCAACTGCTAAGTGGATTCCCTGTTGGGAAATTCTCATGGTCAATCTTTCTGCTTCTTGAGGTCTTGGTCTCTGTAGCTTTGAGAACATGGAGAGTGGAATGCCTGGTCACTTGGCCAACTTCTGACCTATTCAGGGAAAGTAAGTCACCGAGTAAGGTCAGAAGGAGGGATGCAAAGTATTTGAGCCTGTGAACCCTGGAACCAAGCAGCCTTGATCCCAAGTCTAGCTTTGTCAGTCAGGCAAGTGACTTATCCTCTCAGATACTGGCTTCTTCAGTGGAAGAGGATAATATAGAACCCATGCCAGAGTTTTGGCATGGATTCATTGAGTTCATGTGTGCCTTGCACCTACTAGGAACTCAATTTTATCTTGGATAGTATAATTTAGGACTCACAAGGGCAGTGTAGCTTGTCTGAAAAGCTAATCCCATAAAGGCCAGGTAGGAGACAGGAGACAGAGGTAAGATGAAAATCTTGCCAAGAAAGAGCAGGACATCAGGCATGGTGGTGTATACTTGTAATCCCAGCACTCTGAGGCAGGAGGCTCACTGAGAGTTCAAGGCCAGCCTGAACTACATAGTGAGACCCCAAGGAAAAAGAAAGGAAGGAAAGAAGGAAGGAAGAAAGAAAAAGAAAGAAAGAAAAGAAAAGAAAAGAGAGAAAGAGCTAATGAGTAGAGTACAGTTTGGGCCACTATTCTTCCTGCATTTGGTGCAATCAGAAATGGCACATCATCCTTTCTGGTTGGAATTTCATTGCATCTAAATCCTTAGCCTGCCCCACAACCCCTGCAAGCAAGTTGGGAGCAGCAGGAGACATGTGCACAGGCACAGTACCTGAAACCCAAGTTTAACAATGTCAAGGCCAAGGCTGGAGCTTTGAAATGCAAAGAGAATCAATTTCTGATAAATGCTAGGAAGGAGATTGACATGTCTAAAATCTTCCTGGTATCAGCTTAGCTTCCAGCACAAGATTAAGAAAACTCATCAGAGAGTTGCAATTTGTGACCAGGAGGAGATAATCTTGACAGCTTCCTTTTCCCAAGTCCATTTTGGATAAGCAATGTGCCCTTCAACAGAGCATCATCAAAGTTTTTTCTGTCCTGGGACCTTAGGCATGAAATTGCCTTTAAAGTGTCCCCCTTCACCTTCTCCCTCCATTCAGAAAAAGCACTTTATGGAATATGGAATATGATTAGAAAAAAGAATGGTGTGATCTGAAAAGAGGTTCCTGCATGCTAATCACAAAAGGTTTATCTCCAGGACAGAAACTCTGCGTGAACCATGCCTCCATCTGGGGACACCTGTGGAGGAGCAGGGCAGGGCTTCAGGAACCCCAGACCACATGGGCGCCAGTCCTGCTGTCACCACTGACCAGCGCAATCTCTTTTCTCTCTGGAACTCAAAGATCTCTCCCATTCCCAAGGTCTGGCAAGAGCCACTGGCTCTATGACTTCAAGTTATGTCTCCCAGAATCCACTCAAGTAGTAGAAACCTTTCTTACACCAGGTTAAGCAACAAAGGAAATTTGTTGGCTAATGTTGCTGAAAAGTTCATGGTGAGCAAAATGAGGTATAGCTGGATGCAGGTGTTCTGACTCATTCCTGCTAGACTACCTGCGTCTGTGGCAAATAGAGAGCACTTCTCCAAGCAGGACATTTAGTTGAGGCCCCAGATTGAGGCTCACTAGCCAGACTGGATACCATCCTGGGACTACAGTCTGTGGATCAGTCCCACATTGATAAGATCATGGAGGAGCATCTTCCCAAAGGATACTTTTGCCAGAGGAAGGGTGAAAGCTGGTAGGCAACCAAAAAGCTGCTGTCAGTGCATGGCCACCTTGTGGCAGGAGTGGTAAAATCAACAAGTCTTTAAAAGTGGGTTTCAGACCAGGTATGGCATGTGCCTATAGTCTTGGGAGGCTGAGGCAGGAGGATCACCACGAGTTTGTGGCCAACCTGGGCTACATATAGTTTAAGCCAGCCTGAACTGCATAGCAAAACCTCATCAAAAAAAGAAAAGAAAGAAAAAAATTGGATTTCAAATTAGACTTTGTGGTGTATAACTCTAGTCCCAGTACTCAGAAAACAGAGGCAGTAGGATTGCTGAGAGTTTGAGGCCAGCCTTGGCTACATAGTGATTTCAAAGCCAGCTTGAAGTAAATAGTGACACCGTGTCTCAAAAAACAAAACAAAATAAAGCAAAACAATAGATTTCATACCACACTTGGTAGCATACAACTGAACACCTGTTATCCCAGTGAATCCCAGAACTCTGAGAGGGGGCAGATCCCAAGTTTGAGCCCAACCTGAGCAAGTTAGTGGTTTAGCAAGACCCTGCCTCAAGATAAAAAATAAGAAAGGTGTTGGGGTTGTAACTTAGTGTCTAGACCCCGAGTTCAATCCCCAGTACTAATTTTTTAAAAAGTGACTTTGCCTTTCATTATATTCGTTGAAGCTCAGAACAGTAAACAACCTACTTCATGGCACAGAACTACAGGGCTAAGCCAGTAAGCTGTGCTTTGTACAAGAACCTGGACAAGAACCAAGAGCAAGGGTCATTTTGGGGGACAGATAGGACCCCTTAGGCATGTCCTTAACTTTTCTGACATGTACTTTATTTTTTAATTTTTTTGAGACAGGATATCACTGTGTAGTTCAGGCTGGCCTTGAACTCACTATATAGCCCAGACTGGCCTTAAATTCACAACAGTTCTGCCTCAGCCTCCCAAGTACTGGGATTACAGGCTTGTACCACCATGCCTGCCTTCTGACATGAACATTATCTATAACATGGGACAGTGACCAGAAGACTTCAGTGAGGTGGAGGAGTCTCTTTTCTCCCTAGGACCTTGCTGCAGGATCAAAGCTAGAAAGGAGGACCACAAGACCAGCGAGGAGAATAGAAATGCAGAAACATCAATAACCAGATGATGTCAACTTTGGTTTTTTTCATCTGCCAAATGAGGCAGTCTGATTTTCCTCTCCCCCAGCTAGATGCAGTTAACAATGGTTGGGTCTTCAGGGGTAAAAAAGGGAATTGGAATGTGTTATGTACATGTACCAACTCCACCCAAGGAATTTAAAATATTGTGTTCTGCAAACAAGAAAGAAAGAAGGAAAAAAGAAAAGAAAAGAAAAAGGGGATCAAGCAATAGGTGAAAAAAGAAACTCAGATGTGTTATGGACATGCACCAACTCCACAAGAGGAATGCAGACACTGTGTACTGCAAAAAAAAAAAAAAAACTAAAATCAAAGAGAAAAAAACAATGGTTGGATTCCATTAGAACCCACAGAGGTAATTATGTTCCCTCCTCCCCACCTCTGTTATACAAAACCTCCCTCCATCAACAGAGCTTGTTCCCAGGACCCCCACAGATGGCAGCATGCACAAGTGCTCAAGTCTTTTATATAAAATGGTGTAGCATTTATACATCACCAACACATTGTAGACTTTGTCATTTCTAGATTACTTATAATACTGAGTACAATGCGAATGCTACAGAAGTAGTTATTTTTGTATTGTTTAGGGAATAATGAGAAGAAAACTCCATACAGGTGCAATGCTTTTTCCCCTCAAATATTTTCAGTTCACAATTGGTTGGCTCTGCAGGTGCAGAACCCACAGAGTTGACTGTAATTCATAACAAAGCCATGAATGAAGTGCAAGGAAGTTCAGCTAAGTTCTGGAACCCTTTTCCAAGAATGACTATCTTGACACTTTTTAAGAAATCTGTGTAAAACCTAAACTCTCTCAACAAACATTCTTTGGGTTCTTCACTGTTGCTGTCCTAGCAGATGAATACCTAGCAGTGTGGGAATTACAATAGCAGAAGGCCAGGCTGGGTTTGCGTCCTGCTGCATGGCTTAATGGTTGTGTGGTCTCTGTGCCTCAGTTTCCTCATCTGCATAATGGAGCTGGAAACATAGTAGCAGAGGCTAATGAGAGAATCCAAAGAATGAAACACGTGAAGTGCTTAGAGCCACACGTGCAAGTGTTATGGACTTATTTGCCACCTCCCTCCACAGAGTCCTGTCACCCTGGGGAAGCTGGGGTTAGGGCAGGGAAGACGGGGGAGCTAGAGCTCACACCTGCGGGCACCCACCCCAGCTGGGCCTCCATTGCATATTGTTGATCTCTTTCCGATTCCAGAACTAATGCATACTGATTGTAGAGCAATTAAAAAACACCACAGAAAGTTACAAAAATTATTTCTTACTCTTCCACCTAATCACTATTAGTTGTTTTGGTATTTTCTTCTAGGTTTTTTTTTTTTTTTTCAGTGTGTCTTGGTTACTTTTCTCATTGTTGAGACAAAATACCTGACACTCAGAGTTAAAGGAAGAAAGGTTTATTTCAGCTTGTCAAAGTTTCGGTTCATAGCTGGCTGGCTCCAAGGCAGGGTGGCATCTCAGCAAGCAATCAGTGAGAGACACTTCATGTGAGCGAAAGACAGCAAAGCAAGGGGTCTTAGTGGCTCTATTGTGCCCATTTTATATTCTACCTAGGTTCCTGAGATTAGGGTGGTACCAAACCAATCAGTGGGCTGATTTTGTAGTCATACACCTTAATGCTAGTATCACATGCTCTGATCCTGCCACCTCTGAAAAGGCCCCTCCATGGCTGTATGAGGCTTTGGGGGGACAGCTAGACACAAGTCATAACACTCTGCAATTCAGAATTAGGATCATTTAGCAGGGACAATTAAGAATGCCTATTGCCCATTATTCTTTTTAACTATTTATTGAGTGTAACTTATGTATAATAAAGTGGACAATCTTAAGTGTATAGTTTTATGAGTTTTTTGTGTGATTACAGCAGTGTTAATTCTACCCACCTCAGAATACAGAGCATTCCTAGTGCCCTGGACTACTTCTGCATATTCTCTCCTAATTGTGTGCCAAGGTAACTACTCTCTGGACTCTTCCATGGGGGTAGATTTTGCCTGTGTTTGAACTTCATACAAATGTAATTACAGTAACATACTTTTTCCTCTACTAAATGTATATGTGAGAGTCATTCATTTTCAAAATGTATTAGTTCATTCTTTATCATTGTAGCATAGACCTTCAGTTATTCCTAAAAAAAAATTGCAAAAAAATTTGAGTTCATCATTATTAAAATGTTTTGTTTGTACATTAAAGTAAAACACTCCCATCAAATTTAGCCTTAATCTTATTCCCTTCCTCACAAATAACCACTGTTATCAACTGGATGTTGATCTTTTTAGAACTTTTTCTACTTGTGCAACTCTATCCATTGCTTCAGTTAAGAGTATAGTTGGCTGCAAATAACAAAAATCCTAATTAATAATGGCCCAAATCAGAGATTGGCAGTTTTTTTCCCTAAAGAACCAGATAGTAAGTATTTTGGTACTTATGGGCTACACAGTCTCTCACATTGTTCCTATCTGCCATTAAGCATGAAAGCAGCCGTAGTTAATGTGTAAGTGAATGTGTGTGACTGTGTTCTACTAAAGTTTATTTAGAAAAATATGTGCTGGCAAGATTTGGCTTAGTGTTATCATTTGCTGACCCTTGGCCTAAATAATAGGGATTTGTTTAGCTTATGTGGCTTTTTTTCCCCTGTAAATAGCCTCTGAGAAAGAGATTTTTGCTTTTACCAAAGATGTTTGAGAAAGCCGCTTTCTAAAACCTTACCAAGAATGATCTTAAGGGCCTTTGATGTTTTTCTCAGGTCTCATTGTCCTTGTTCCTGTGTTTCAGCTAACGCCTCTACTTGATCTCCCAGATTGATAATTGCCTGTCTATGTTTTTACTCTTCCCTTCAGTGTCTTAATTTTTAAAAAAAGTTTTTGATGTTTCAATATTTTATTTGTGATTCTAATTAATTATTTTCCTGATGGGCCATTCTTGTTTGATAGATGCAGAGCCGCCTCTTATCCCTCTGTTGATTTATATCCATTTGAGACATCTCTGCTTGCTTTGTTACTTCTGCTTCTTTAGTTACTGTGTTTGATTTATTTATTTATGTGCTGGGAATCAAACTCAACACCCCAAGCTTGCCAGGCAGACACTGTGTGGCTGAGCTGTTTCCCTGGCCCTATGTGTCGTATTTATTAAATTGGCTGCCCTTTGATCTTCGGTGATCTGTGGATATGTGCTCTTCTGTGTACAATGATTCCTTGTTTTCTTCTATGTGGACACTGTTTCTTTTTTACCTAATGTGTTATCAGTGATTGTGAGCAGAGGGCCAGAATTTGTTGCAAGAAATGTGACGCCTGAAGTTTGTTTTCTGAGTACAGGGCCTCCCTCTTCCTTCTGGCTGTGTCCTGCCTTTCTTTCCCAGAGGCTCAAGGTCCTTGCTACTGAAGGCTGGTGGCCATTACCGTCTCTTCCTGTGCATTTCAGTGCATCTCTCTGACTCTGCCCTGGGACCCCCACCTCTGTCTGGAGAGCAGAACTCACTGCTGCGGGATGTGGAACCCGGGGGCGCTCCCCCGAACCGTATGCAGCAGTCCTTCGTAGCTTCTGTTTTGGCCTGTGCTTTTTTCTCCTACTCCAATTCTGTCTGCCACCCACTTCTCAGGAGTTCCTCAAAAATTTTAATCTGCCAGTGGCACCCCTTCTTATTTTTGCAGGCTGTCGCAGATTTTAAATGATACTGTTTCTGTGGACCTGGGTATAAGAGGTTGCTATGTGCTGGTCTGCCCAGTTGGTCCATTCTCAAGGTGACTTCTTGGTAGTTTCCACCTCCTGGTCACCTTTATCTGCAGAAGTGCATTTTTCTCTAAAATTAGACTACCTCACAACCAAACAGAATGTTCCAGTGTGAACCAATCATCATAGACTATAGGAACAGAATGCACTTTCCAAAAAGAACCGGCTTCAGACACTAATCTGCTCTCTTCTCCCTGGGTCACGTCTCCCTACTGCAGTAGGCCCCAGCATCTTCACCTGTCAGCTGGGGAGGAGGATGATAATGCCCCACACTGTAGGGTTACTGAGAGCGTCAGCTGCAGCAGTGAGCCTTATGTGTTCACCTTGGAGCCTGGCGCATAGCACATACCCTTCCTCTGTCTTGGTCTGAGCAAATATTTCTAACACGTCCACTGTGGGTGCTGTGGCAATGGTGGGTTTTGGCAGCTGTACTATGCCGTTAGCTCACACCAAGCACAGCAGCGAAGGAGGCCCTGTCTTTTCTCTTGCGAACCCTGCTCGAGGCACTCTTCCCTTCCTCTTTCTCTCCTTTGCCAGGACCTTGCCTTGACCGCGATGCATTTTATCAAGCTTGTCTTGCTCTTTCTCTAGCCTGTGAACTCGGATGCCGTCATCCAGGTTTTTTTCTATGTCTCTCCCATTTGAATGTCATCTGCAGACTTCATAAACACTCTTTTAGCAGGCATTGATAAAATTATGGCCCGTGATAAGACCAAGGACAAAACCCCATGGCGTGCCACCCTTCCCAGGAAGAGTAATTTAGATGACTGGGTACAATGATTAATTTGTCTAGTTCCTGTAATATTATGTATGCCCTTGTGGTTTGACTACAATAATATTAGCAACTATGTATTCGTTGTTATTACTGAGGTAAGCATTTCTCATGTAGGTGTTTGTATTACTTAGGACTTGGTTAAAAGAATAAACTCAATCAAATGGCAGCAGAAGGGGAGCTCTGTTACTTCATCATATACAACCCTTTGGAGGAAGTGCTTCACAGACATCAAGGGCAAAAGGATGCATCTGGTGTCAAGAATCGACAAAGCCCTGCAGAGACCCAGGAAGTCCCCTTTTGGTAGCCCCACCCCACGTGCCTGTTCTCCAGCACTGGGAGTTGAACTCTGGGAGCACTGAACTACATTCCCATCCCTTCTTATTTTATTTTGAGATAGGGCCTCAAGTTGCCCAGGCTGGCCTTGAACTTGCCATCCTCCCTCCTCCACCTGGCAGAATGCTGGGATTTACAGCCAGGCATCACCACTCCTGTTTATAATAGCACTTTGCTTCTACATCATTCTTTTTGCTTGGTTGAACAGCAGCTTTCTTGCATTCTCAGCTTAAAGGTAAAACAATTAATTCCCACCAGTGACTCCTAAATTCACTTTCCCCCTTTCAAGAGAGTAGCCAGCTGCTTCCTAAACCTGTTAAGTCAAGTCCCCCTGATTATTGGCCCCATTTGGGTCAGAAGCATCTGCCCCTGCTCCAGCCATCTGTGGCCACATTACCCTTACCTGGCTTCTGAGAATCTCAGTGCCATAACTTGGTGGCTGATAGGCAGGATGCTGTCCATAGTCCAGCTGCACATTTTACAAATGAGAGCAGGGCCCTGAGTTACCCAGCTAGCAGTGATACTTAAATGCTGGAGTTGTGTCTCATGGTGACAGACTGAAACCACAGGCAGAAGAGGTAGGCTGTGAGCAAATTTATTTAAAAGGTAGAAAGGCAGGGAAGTAAAAGATGTAAAGGCAAGGAAGCAGAGCTCCCACTAGCCAGCAGGGGGTTCCTGAGAAAGCTCTTGGTCTAGGGGTTATTAGGGAACTCAGGCATTGTGGGAGACATATAATCTCTACCTGACGGGAGACACATACTTTCTAGGCTCTAATGTATGTAGGGTGCCTGACAAAGCTTTTTGTAAGATCCTTGGAAGGCGGTTACTTGTAAGGCTCCATTGTGAGCTTCCCTATTGCACTTTGGGCCTGCCATCCTTACGGCCTAGTAGAACCCTAACTCCTGTTACAATAAGAAAGGAACTACAACTTGAGCTCAGCTTCATCTCCGGCAGCTCACGTTAACATCCTACCCCTTCCGCTGGGCCAGACTGTCTCAAACTGGCTTTGGTTGTGTCACTGAAGACTGGCCATTGACTTAAGCCAAGTTGCTCAGGGACACACTGTGTGTCATCATGATGGTCCACCTTCTGGCCAGTGCTCTGAGATCCTTGACTGGTTTTCTTTCCTGTTTCTTCGGTGGTGTAGGACACCTCAGCACTGGTTGAAGTCTCAGAACTCCGTTTTGTGGAAGCACCTGATACTGAAAGTAATAAACACATACTTTGGAGTCAGATAAAGCCAAGTTCACATTTTAGCTCTGACCCTGCTCATGCCTCAGTTTCCTCAACTGTAACATGGATAATAACAACAGTCACAGTATCAGTTGTTGGACTGATTCAACAACATAATGCATGCAGATTGCTGGGCACAACTGATTCTCACCACAGAGCTGTGTACTCTCTCTGCGGTCACAGTTTATTAACTGTGCCACGGTGGAAAACAGCTGGAGTCTGGAGGAGAAAGCACTCAACTAGCACAGAAAGCCAGCAGCACGGGTGGAATGTGGGTTGCCCAAGTCAGAGGACAGAGCGACAGTGAAGGCTGAGTAGTGGAGGATCAAGGCAAGGGCCTGACAGATAAGATTAAATATGCTGGATATGGTAGCACAGGCCTGAATCCCCAGAACTTTGGGAGACAGAAGCGGCAGGATTGCAAGCTCCAGTCCCAACTGGGCAACTTAGTGAGACCCTGTGTCTCAATAAATAAGAGGGTGGGGATACAGCTCAGCCTCTAGGCTCACACACACATCACTAAGGCTGGTCACATAGACTGGAGCGTGATAGAGAAGACTACATGCTGATTCATTCGTTCATACCACAGGCATTAAGTGCTTGCTGTGTTCCAGGCACTAGGCTAGGCCTGGAGAGCCCATAAAGGACAAAACAGACATAACACACTTTCATGCATTAGGTTTCCCCATGGTTGCTATTTACCTCAGCAAATTGGTAAAATATGAAAGGTGTCAGAAAAAAATAATGAGGGTTGAGTGCTGGGTGAGTTGCTAAGTACTGTTGGGGAAGGCCTCACTGAGATTATGAGCAGAAACAGAACGAAAGGAGAGGAGGCCTCGCCGTGTAGGGCTCTGGGAAATGAGCAACAAGGCCAAAAGCCCAGGAGCAGCGTAAAGGAAGAGAAATGGCCTGTGAGATGCCAGATTTGCAAGGACAAATTCCTTTCTTTATCTGCAAGTATGAAAAAGACGATAAATTTATGAACAAATTTATAAACATTCTTCAGTTCTAAATAGTGAAGGAGTTTATCTTAAGATTTTAATAGCTTTATGTGTATTTTATAGTTACACAGAGAAACCAGCTCAATACAATTTTTGGGTCAAGTAAATGCTGCAGTTTACTGATTAAAAAAAAAAAAAAAAGCCTGGGGTCAGGGCCAGGTCTGGCAGAGCAGAGGGAACAAGGCAGGGTTTTAAGACAGGACGGGGCGGTTGAGGCCAGGTCGGGTTGGGCCTGTGGCCTTGTGTAAAGAACTTGAACTTTTACTCCAAAACCTGACGGTTTTTCACAGGCTGGGCCTCCTTCCACAGGCATAAAACAGGCCATGAGGGGAAGGCCATTTGGGGACCCCAGACCCCCTGGACAGATGGCAGTGGCTTGGTCTGGGAGAGCAGGGCAGGTGCCGAGTAGGGCCGGCTCCAGGTGGACTTATTGAGGGGACTGGGTGTGTGGGAGAGAAAGGAGCCACGAAGGACTGGAGTTTGGGTTTGTGCAGTCAGAAGGTGGATGAGCATCACCAGAGGTGGGAAAGAGGGAGGGCAGTTTTGAGGGGCCATCAGGAATGTGGGGTAAGGCTTGTGGAGACAGGTTATGGGAAAGCCGTGGAGGAAAACCGAGCCTGTCTGGAATGCACAGCTGTCAAGGGTTGAGTCTGAGGGGCTGAAATAAGGAATTTATTTAAAGTAAGTTTGCAGGTTGGCTGGCTCCTGTCTTAGGCAAGAATTTTCTGGATGCGTCAGTAAAAGAGATGTCAGAAGGATTTATCAGAGGAAGATATAGGATGCGCTCGAGCGGAGTGCAGGTGCTCAAAGAAATGAGGCACACTATAGTTGGGAACTGGGATCTTTTTTATGTTTGGGGAGGTTGTTTTGTTTTGCTAGGGTTTTGCTAGTAATTCAGGCTGGCCTTGAACCTACCGTGTAGCCTAGGCTGACCTCCAACTCACAGCAATCCTGTCTCAGTTGCCCGATTGCAGGGATACGGGTGTGTGCCACCACATGCAGCTGGGAGGTGGAAATCTGTGGAATTCTGTGATCTACAGTCTTAATCTCAGTTTTTGAGGGTGGGAGAGGACAGACTATCCCTATTTTGATAATGGTCTGTTCCTAAGGGAAATGACAAAAGGTTGGTCCATTCTTGGGTGACAGAGAACCATTTAAATGGGGCATGGTGATGCATGCCTGTAATCTCAGCACTTGGGAGCCTGAGGCAAGAGAATTGCTGTGAGTTTGGGGACAGCCTGGGCTACAAAGTGAGTTTGAGGCCAGCCTGAACTGTAGAGACTCTCTCAAAAAGACCTATTTGTAGTTGAAAATGATTTGCTGTTTAGGAAAAAGGAAGTAAGTAAACCAGGCTTGTGTTCTGAAGTTTTTCTTTAAAATACAATTTTTAAAATTTCAATATCCATAGGGCATGGTGGCTCACACCTATAATCTCAGGCCTCTGGAGGCTGAGGCAGGAGAATCACCACAAGTTTGAGGCCACATGGGGAGCTACATAGTGAGTTCAAAGCCTTCCTAACCACATAGTGAGACCCTGATTTAATTTCCTTATCTCCTTTCTACCTTGCTTTATTTCTCCTATTCTACCTCACAGCCGTTTGTGACTTTTGTCCTTGTTTGAGGAGGGCAATAGGGTGAAATGAGGTGATCAGTTATATAAGTAGTACATGAAAATGGCCTCTTTACAAATGAAAGGTTTAACCTTCTAATAAGGCTCAAATACTTTCACTGATCCCCATGCTTCTCCAATCCTGCTCCCCCACCTCAGTAATAGTGCTAGAGAAGGCTTATGCATCCTTCCAGACCTTTCTCTGCATAAGTAGACCTCAGTGGACCTATAAAATCCATGACATTTTTGGGGAATGCTTGATTTTTGTGTTTACTATAAAAGGTGCTTTGTAACTCATGCCCTGCCCTCTTCCCTGGACAGTGTGTCTGGAATGTTCTTTGGCTGTTCCTTTCAGATCTGTCATGCAGCTGTCCAGGGTATGGACCGACCTCAGGCAGGTCAGCCGTCCCCCCCGAGGGAGGATGTGTTGCTGTACCCCTCTCCTCAGCCACCTGAGTCCTTCTCTGGGCTGACTCCAGGGACTGAGGTAGCCAGGTCTGAGTAGGCAGACACCACGCAGGGTTGCGTCTTGCTTTGATGGACCCTGATTTGTGGCTCCCCAGAGTGCCACTGCTGACCTCCTCCCCCCTCCCCACCACAGCAAGCTTATACTGAAGGGAAGACTCAGGGATCTCTGTCACATGTGTGTCTAACGTGTGGTGGGCTGTACCACACGTGGCTGGGGTAGGCCATGTGGCTGTGTGTTGAGGAGTAAGCAGGAGGCCAAGGGCTTGTGGACTTGTGGGCCACTGCGGCCCTCTTGCAAACACAGGGGTAGAAGGACACATACTGCCTTGGGGATGGAGGGCCTCACCTGTCTCTTCCTTCTCCCCTGACAGCAGAGCAGCTCCCCTCGGCTACATGCCAGGCCTCTTTCCTGTCAGTGTTTCCTGTTCCAAGATGGCCTTGCCAGCCCAAAGTCAACCCCTTTTGACAAACACCATGGTGACCTTACAAAAACACTATTTTGATGAGAGTAGACTGACTCCTCTGCCATGAGTCCCTTTATTCCCCACTGACATTCCAGAATCTGCCTTCTGCCACCTGGTTGATGCTGTTCGTTGCCTGCCCCGTGACCACCCAGGTTGTGATTGTCACTAGCCGTGCTCCCTGTTCTGAGGGTGTATAGCAAGCCCTTCTCTGGAGGCAGACAAGGTGCCACATCTAGCTTCTCTCCCAGGGACAGCATGGCTCAGCCACCTCCTACCTGGAGAAGGGAAAGTTAACATCTCTAAAAAGTACATCCTCTCATCTTTTCTTTACATGGATATCAGGTGGGTGTTAGCTCTCTGGCATCAGGCAGCTTCCCAGTTAGCTTAGTGAACTGAGGCCAACTGTGAATTCCAATCTCAACATAATTAGAAACAATTAAATGTTTCTAATCAGCATAAACTTACAGTGGTTGCAAACATTTATGTAGCATATAGTATTATACACTAGACAGCATCCTAAGCATGTTATATTTATAAAGTGGATACTTTTAATTATCATCTCATTTTTTCCAAATTTCTTTTACTCGGATATAATTCACATCGCACAGAATGCACCATTTTAAAGTGCCTGACCCAGTAGTGTTTAGTATGCTTAGGGTGCTGTGCAGCCACCACCACCATCTAATCCCAGGACGTTTACATCACTCCAACTGGAACCTGTACCTATTAGGGATTACTCCCAGTTCCTCCCTTTCCTTATCCCAGGTAGCCAGCAATCTACTGTCATTATGGGTTTGCTTGGCCAAGTGTAGTGGTGCACACCTGTAATCTAGCACTCAGGATGCTGAGGCAAGAGGATCACTTCCAGCTGGAGGCCAGCCTGGACTACAAAGTGAGTTCAAGGCCAGCCTGAACTGCAGAGTGAAGCCCTACCTCAAAAGACAAAAAAAAAAAAAAAAAAGCAGGAGGAATTATGGATTTGCCTGGATATTTTCTGTGAGCAGAGTCATTTAGTCTGTGGCCTCTGTGACTGCTTCTTGCCCTTGGCATTGTGTCTTTGAGGGTCTGAGTCGCTGCTTCCTTCCTGTGACTGCTGCAGCTGGATGGGGTTGTATGGGCCAAACTCACTTGGTTTCCAGGGGAATCCTGTTGAGAAGGGTGGGGCCTTTAAGAAGCATGTGGATTGTGGGATTAATACAGTTCCCTTGTAAGTGGCTTAGTTACCTTGACAGCAAGTTGTCACAAGCAAGTTCGACTTCCTTGGCTTTGTTTCTCTGCCTCCTTCACTATGTGATCTGCACAAGGCTTCTTGTTTTTCTGCTTTCCACCAGGAGGTTCTCACTAGAAGCTAAGCAAATGCCAGTGCCATTGTCTTAGAACTCTGGAACCATGAGCTAGAACAAACCTCTTCTCTTGGTAAATTATCCCACCTCAATTATTTTGTTATAGCAACTGAAAACAGATTTAAGACAATGAACAAATAATATTCTGTTATATGACTGTACCATGCCCTGTTTACTCCTTTATCAGCTGAGGGATGGTTGGGTTGCTTCTACTTTTTGGCTATTGTGAATAATGCTGTTTGGCATTGTCCAGTTTTGAGGGCACAAGTGTCATTTCCAACTTGCTCAGTCATGCCCTGATTCATAGACTGAGAGACCGTGGAATTTATGGGCTTCTGTTCCATTGAACTGGGGATTTAGCTCAGTGACATAAGTGCCTGCCTGGCAAGTACAAAGTCCTGAGTTTGATCCCTGGTACAAAAAAAAAAAAAAAAAAGTATGTATTGGGAAAGGACACTGTTTTGGTAACTGATGAGATGCTCCCAGTCCTACTCCATTCCTGAAAACGGAGCAGTGCAGTGACAGCCCAGCTCCCCTGGGTGCACACCTGGCCAACCAGTTGCCATTCCTAGACAGAGTCCACAACCCACAGTCCTGCCCACCCTGCTTGGCTCAGTTGTTGAGTGACCCAGCGGTTGAGGGCCTTACGTCACAGGTCTCTATGATGACCATATTTCATATCACAAACAGTGTGTGGGGGGGTCTATAATCCAAAGATTCAACTGTACTGGGGGAAGTGGGTCTGGTTTGTTTAAATTAAGGACCATTATGGGATAGTCCTGCGAGCTGGGTTTTTCCATGACTTTCAGAACAGTTTGAGGGTTGCCTTTGGTATAACAGGTTATGCCCACCCTGGGAGCTCAGGGTCAGTGAAGAGGATGTGCTGCCTTAGGTGCTCAGAAAGTGACTCTGAGGTGGTAAGGTGTGGGCAGGCGGCTTAGTGGGGAGTCTTGCTAAGATCTGGGTGAAGACTGGGCAGAGCAGGGGCTGACCTGCCCTTCGTGCTTCAAGGATCCCACAGATCTTAGGTAGTTGTGGTGACCCTTGGGTAATGTCCCAACTGATGTAAGGAGCCAGCTTCTTTGCACCATTGGCATCAGTGTCACAGCAGGCCTGCAGCTGGGTGAGATAGGATTCTTTCCTGGAGGGGACCTAACTGTGAGCCATGTGCCACCCATGTTTCTGACAGCGGGGGCATGAGCAAGCATCCATGAGGCTATGTCCTCATGTTTTGGACAGGTGCTGTGTGGGAGAACTTTGGGGACAGAGCTGAGCCAGGCAGAACCAAGCCTGGGATGGAGTTCACAGAGAGGAAGCAGCATCTTAACTGTGCCTTGAAGCCCCAAACCCCAAACCTGTACCTCCAGCGGTAAACCAGGAGCTGCTATCTCAGAGCCTTGAAGGGGTCCCAGTGCCATGCATCCCTGGCTGGTCAGCCGTGCCCTTCCTGCCATCTGCCCTTCCACACATGGTGCCACTGGCCTTAGAGTCTCCCCATGCTCCCAACCCCTCGCCAAGCCCTAGGCCTTCACTTGGAAATTCCACCTCGGCCCCAGGCCACACTGTCTTGCCAGAGCCCCATGGCCTCCTGCTACCTCACTGTGTCATGACAGGGCACAATGTGGCTTCCCATGAGTCTGTGGCCTGCCATGGCTGTGTGATCTGGGCCCCCCTCAGGCCTTCCACTGTCTGTCCCTTTGTCAATCTGGTGGCAGCCCCTCTGACCTTCCTGTCTCTTCTATTCCACGTGTTCTTGCTCACATGGCCTTAGCACGGGCGTCCCCTCATTAACCTGCTCGTCCCTCTGCTGTCACTGGCAGGGAAGTTCTCAAGCCTCCCAGCATAGTCACATCTCCCTTTTCCAGCCACCCTGGCACCCCCTCCAACTGCCATAGTGAAGACATTGTGCGTTTGGTGGAGATTTTGTTTAAAATTTGCCTTCCTTACTAGCCTGCCTGCTCTATCAGGCAATGGGCATGTCCCCGCTTGGATGGGAGGTGCTCAGTAACTACAGAGGTGGTGGGGTAGGGGATCAGATGCCCGGGAGAGGATTGAAATCCCAGATGGTAGGGGTTAGGGGTGGAATCCACACGCCCTGCCTCCTTACATTCCTTACATTCTTTCCTAGGGCAGAATGGTGGCCGTGAGCTTAAATTCAGTTTGCTGCCCTAGACTTGAGAGTAAGTTTTTAGCACCCACTGTTGGACAGTCACACCCAGAGCAGGCAGAATGTTGGAGCCTGCTTCCTCCATCCCCATAGTCAGCCAGCATGCCCTGACCACTGCCCCTCCCAGCCCCAAGACAGGCTCCAGGGTTTCCTGGAGCTGTGGTTTTGCACACGCCCTTCCTTTGCCACTGGCCCTTTCAGCCCACGCCCACCCCCTGAGCTTGGTTACAGTTCAGTGCCACAGGAAGTCTACCCATCCCAGCAGGGCAGGGCCAGGCTCCCCTACCCACCCACAGCTGCCATCGCTGGGGCCCCTCTACATGGCATCAGAGAAATTAGTTTTCAATTTCTACCCTTCTAAGTTCTTTATGGACAGGGGTTCTGCCCTGCTCCCTTCCTTTTCATAAGTATAGTAGTTTATCATCTGCTTGTTTGTGCCAGGAACCAGCCTGGCAGTGGGAGAGATATCAGTGGGCAGGTGGACACCATCTTTGCCCTCTGGTCCCTGCCTTTGTGTGCTCAGCATCTTGAGGGGATACCAGCTCACAGGGCAACAACTGGTGGGGGGGCTTGGCTTCTCAGGGGGCTGTGTGGCCTTGGGATGGGTGGGACAGATGGAAATGAGTTGGGGGGTAGGTAAGGGCAGATTGCTTCATCTCTGCCCCCAGCCCTTAGCTCAGTGCTCACCTATACACAAGAACATCTGTAGTATGAACAGATCTGGTGGCATCTCTTTAGCAACCCTGCCTGCTAGCTAGTGGCAAGAATTCCTGCCCTGTGACCTATGTGCCCAGGGTGGGGGGTTCATTCCCTTAGAAAGGAAAGGTTGCTCATGCAAAGAAGTGATAGAGACAGATTGCAAGGACAGGTTCTATCTTGGCTGCCTCTGTCTGTCCATCAGGTCGCAGCCCAGTCCTGTAGGACTGAGAGGCTCTGACAGGTAGACACCACCATGTTAAACTAGTCTCACTAGTAATGGTGCCCTGAAGTGGTGTGGAAGTGGTGCCCCTCTCACCCTCCTTAACATGAGAGGCTGTGTGCACTACTGGCCCGAGTCACCTTGCTCTGTAGCGCTCCTCAGGAAGGGACAGCCATAGCTCCCAGCAGCTTCCTAATCATCCTTGCGTCAAGCTAGAACCTTCCCACAGTGTGCAGGGAGCCAGAGATGGCCTGATATGGCTGCCTGTCCTGGTCCTCTCTCATACCCCTGCTCTGTTCCAGCTACACTGGCTCCAGGCTCTTCTGCACATGTTCTGAGTGTGTTCTACCTCACTTAAGCCTCTGCACCTCCTCCTGCCATCCAGGTGCCCCTCTGTCCTCACACCCTCCTTCCTGGCTTTCTGGTCTGCACTTGAATGGCATCTCAATAAAGAGGACTTCTTGTCGCCCTTACAAAAACAGCCCTTCCTTCCTCACATTCCCTCTCCACCTTGGCCCCTCTGTGGCCCTGATCACAGCTGACATGCTCTGTTTTTGACCCTTTTAAAGTCACTTGCCTCCTTTTCCTAGAAGTTGAATTCAGTGGTGCTCACTGTTCTGTCCCCAGCACCTTAGATCAGCACCCAGCCTGATCATTGGTGTTCAGTGAATGTGTGAGTCTGTAAAGTGGCGTCAGCATCACCCACCTCCTGGGGCTGTGCAGATATCCAAGTCCCAGCATGTGGCTCGAGTTCCTCTGCCACCTTGGAGGTGACGCATCAATACTTCCTTATTTTAGCACATCTGTATTTATGTCTGCAGTTACTTTCTGTTTATGGCAAGGGCTAATGATTTTCCATTTATAGCATTAATCCAAAGTTTCCTTTTTAAAGTAAACTCATTCAATATTTTATAAATCTGTACTTGCCAGCCTAGAAGATAATTTACGATACTCATTGCAATGTTATAAGAAGATTTTTCTGAGAATAAAATCACTAATTATTTCTATTAGATATGTATTGCAAATGATGCCTTAGATAGCTATGAGAGGAAAAAATTTTTCATAAAATCCAACATACTGTGGCATGGAATTCTTGAGAAAAACCCTAGGTTTTGAATGTGCTTGGGTATTCTATATACCCTGAAGCTAAGTATAAAATCTCACGGTGTTTTGTGGTAGCAGCAAACAGTGGTACACAGCAGGGAGAGTGGTAATGATGTAAGTCTAAGGTATTTGAAAAAGAGCTCGAGCTCTCCCTTAGCATGTAGTGTGTTGTTGGCCCTCTAACAGCTCCAGCAGCCCGAGGGCATAGAGACCCAAACGTGCTGCGGTGTTTGGCTTCCTTCTACCTCTAGAGGGCAGTCTCGGCCGCTGCTTTAGGTCTTCATCGCTTGCCTTCTCTTTGCAGTGCAGACACAGTGAATGCAGCGTTTGCTTTTCCTCTTTTGAGGAAGGGAGCATGTCTGATTAGCAAACGTTATGATACGTAGGTTCACAACTGTCCTTTTACACACAATTCATAGGCACAAAAGACTTAGCTCACAGCACCGGGGTGCAACACACCCCATAGGCACCAAAGACTTAGCACACAGCACTGGAATGCCCAGAATCAAACTGGGCAAACAGGAGCTGCATGTGGTTAGGTTTTACTCTATAAGGTACATTTGAGTCATCTTTTATTGTGAGTATGTGTGTGTTAAGAACACTCATTATTATGGGACTGAGGTTGTAAATCAGTAGAGTGCTTGCCTAGCAAGTGGGGGGCTCTGGATTCCATCCCCAGCACTGTCAAAACAAAACAATGTTCAAGAATCATTTAATCCGCTACTAATACTCCTCTAAACCCTCAGATGTGGCACAGACTTTGGATTCAGACTCAGCTGAGTACTAACTCTTGCACAGTACTACCCCAAACTCAGCTATAAATTACACACACTCACACACACACTTTAAATTGGTTTGAATAAGGAAATAAGTGTTTTAGCTCATGAGAATGAAAAGTCCAAGATAGTGTTAGCATGGCTGGATATGGGTATTAACCGTCTTTAAAAGGATCTGACTTCTCTCTGATGCGTCTTCCACTGTCCTTAATTCTGGCATCTCTGTATAGATGACATTCTTGGGCAGTTTCTACCTGGAACACCCAAGGATAATCATATTGATGAAATCAATAAGGTGATTAAAAGATTACTTTTTCCTTTGCATGTGGACAAACGACCTCTTCCTTTATTTCCTAGTAGCTAGGGACTCATATTAGCTTATACAATTCCAGGGGAAGAGCGATAGGGGCTTTTGAAGGAGAGTCAGCCAATCCCTGCATTGAATCTGTTGCTCTAGCTTGGAACACATCCTTAGCTCTGCACTGTCACTTGATGAAGTGCACCAGCCCTTGTAGCACAAGTGTGTCATTTCCACCTCTAGCGCATGGATGGAGAGTAGAAGAGAGGTGGTTTCCCGAAGTAGAATCCTGTGTAGCCAGAAGAAAAGGAATGGATATCTGCTCTGTGCGCTTAGAGACTTTGTTACCCTCCGGCAATTTGCTTCAGCTTACAAAGTCTTGGTTTCTTCCTTTGTAAAATGGGGATAATGATCCTAGAACCCAGAATTATTCTGGAAAGTAAGTATCCACAGAGAGTATAACATATACCAGTGAAGGCGCCTGGAGTACTGGGACCTGTAGCCTGGAGCCTTTGCTTGCCATTCATAAATTGTCCTTCAGTTACCATGTGGAGCTGGGGGGCAGTGGGGGGGCAGGTGTCTTGGGCTGTGCTCTGTGGGCACACTCTTTATTAACCCCTTCTGAGATATTGTTCTCTGCTGAGACACGTCGCCTGCAGAATGAGGGCCCTACCTTCTCCAGCCCTGGAAACCGCAGTCCTCTCAGCTGCTCATTAATGCAGCGCAGGCTTTGGCACTTACTAAATCAGCCATGTTTTGAAGAATTCCAGTATTCTGGCCTCAGAGGAGTACACGATCCCTGAAATATGGGCCGTGTCAAGCATCTTTAAGTGTAACGGATTCTTGGTATTTTATTCCAATTCCAGCCCCTAGCCCCACAAGAGAATTAATAATATGGCCCTTAAGGAAATTCTGTATCTTCCTTGAGGCCAGCGCTGGGATACAGATGATGAAGGTAGCAATAACCAGCTTTGTCTCCATGTCACATTTAAATTCCTTTGCTGCATGTGGCTTACACCTTCTTGGTACCTGTCCTTCTGGCCGGCCCATGAACAATTCATGTGTTTCCAGGCCTCCAGATCTTTACACATGCTGGTCCTGCTGCCTGGGATTCCATTTTCTTGTTGCCCAAGTAGCATTTTCACTTTGAAATTGTAGTGCAAATGTTCCCTCGTGCCATCATTCACTCTGCCAGTATTTATGGAGGGCTGTGTTTTATGCCAGACTCTGTCCTGGAGGCTGGAAACAGACAAGGAGCAAAACTCTCTGCTTTCATGGAATTTTCACTGTAGCATAAAGTCCTCCCAACAAATAAAAGGCATAATAAATAAAATAAATGAGACATGGAGTTAGCAGGGCATTGGGAGCATGTGGGGGTGTTTGTACATGGCTCACAGGTTTAAGTAAGGCAGTCGGAGACCCTCACTACCAAAGGAAGAGCTGGGCCAGGTCTGGACGGAAATGAGGAATCTGGGCATGTTCCTTGGAGAAGAGCATCCAGGTGGAAGGAATGGTGGGCCAAAAGCCAAAAGTGGGAATGAGTCAGTGTGGAGCATGCTCGAGTGAGGGGAGGAGGCAGGTCAAAGAGGGCTGAGTGGAGGTCCAGGGTGCAGGGCACGGCTGGCAGGAGGGCCTTGTTTGGACTCTGGAACAGGGGCTCCCATGAGGCCTTGAGCAGAGGAACATTATAGTTCTTTTCTTTCAAGTTCCCTGGCTGCAGCGGGAGAACAGACTGTAGGGACAGAGACAGAAACAGAATAGTTAGGGACCCTGGACCAATGTGCGAGAGGATACAGCGGCGAAGTGGTCAGATTCAGGATACAGCAGCCCTCCGTTATCTGAGGCTTCACTTTCTGTGTGTGTTATCTACAGTAACTGCAGTCCAGAAGTATTAGATGAAGTAAATAGTAAGTTTTAAATTATAAGACATTCTGAGCAGCAAAATGAAATCCACAGCCTTCTGCTCCACCCTGCTTGGGGTGTGAATTGTCCCTTTATGCAATGACACCCATACCTGAACACCACCTGCCTGTTAGGAATGCAGGGGTCCTCTCAGTTATCAAATCAACTCTTGGTTTTAGACCTACTATCATGTATTACGTGCTTGTCTGCAAATAGCCCTTATTTTTCTTAATAAAGGCCGAAGCGCAAGAGTTGTGATGGTGACAGTCCAGATATGGCAGACAGAAGACATAAAGTACTGTCTGTGTAAGGTTTGTACTATTCATAATTCTGGGCATCTTCTGGGGTTCCCGAGTGTCCCTGTGAATAGAGAGAGCATTATGAATGGTAGTTTGAAAGTGGAGCAGGTGGATTAGATGTGGAGTGGGGAAAGAGGGAAGCTTTCAAAGTAACTCGAAGGGGCAGGGCCTGGCTATGCTCTTAGAGTCTTCCTAGTCCCCTACAGACCCTTTGCATTGCGTTTTGCAAAGTTTATTAACTTGGCTTCTTTTTTTGGATCCCATGTGCCTTTGGGAGCCAATGAACATTATCAGCTTTCTTCCAAGAAATGTGCATTCAGACCACCACACAGGATTCCTAGCCAGGGTGTGGCTACTTGTGTGTTGGTGGTCTCAGCCATGTAGTCCCCACACAGGCAATTGGTATCTGAACACACATGGGATCTGAGTTTTCCTTAAACCTGGACTGCTGATGTCCAGGGACTGGCCACACAGTGAGCACTGGATAGATATTCATGGAGACAATAAACTTAGTCTCTTACAGAGTTTTCTTCTTTCTATTAGCTGGCATCAGTATCATACTTCATTTCATAATCCAAGAAATAAACCTCCAAGGATGCAGTGTGCCATGCCAGGGAGAGGCAGGGCCCAGGGTCTGACCAGGGTTGTGGTGATGAGTTAGGCATAAAGAAGGGGTTTGAATAGCCCCTGGCACACAGAAAGTACTTAGTCACCCTTAACAGTTGTCGCCAAGAGCTGGACAGCAATTAAGGTAGGCCTAGAACCTGGGACACCAGGCTCCCCATATGGAATTTTTTCTTCCCAATGCCTCAGGTCTGCCCTCAGGAATTTATAATCCCAGGGAATCAACAAGAAAAACAAGAGAGAAATGAATCCTAACTTTCTTCCTTTTTTTGTCATAGTTAATCCATATAGCAGCCCTGGGAGGTAGCTAAATTGCAAAATTATGCAGGTTGGGCCTGAATTTACAATCCTTTTACCTCAGCCTACCATAGTGCTGGGATTATAAGTCTGTACCACCAGGCTTGGTATTTGACACCCCCCCACACACGTGTTTTTGAGACAAGGTCTTTCTATGTAGTTCAGGCTGACCTTGTACTCACTATGTAGCCCAGGCTGGCCTCGAACTCATGGCAATCTTCCTACTTAAGCTTCCCAAGTTCTGGGATTACAAGTGTGTGTCACCATACCTGGCCATTACCCACTTTTTACAGATGAGAAAACTGAACTTAGGAGGTAAATAGAGTTTAGGGTTCACTCCCAAGTCTCCAAATCCCCAAATAATTAGCAATTTATGTACTTAAATGCTGACAACTTAGCACTTAATTACATACTGTTTTGCAGTGTATTATGTATAACTTAATACTAATTGCCGGGTTTCAGAATGAACAGGAGGGAGTGGGGGTGAGTGACTATGGCAAGGGAAGTTTTTATGGAGATTCTAGAACTGAGCCGGGCTTTGGAGAATCCTGAAGTGGAGGCTAGAGAGGTAGAGAGGTAGATTTCTGGAAAGGAGAATAGAATGTTTAAGAGATTGGGTTAGGAATAAGCACGAGAGCTGTGGAGACAGGCTGAGATAGTATTATTTCAGTAATGGAATCCTGTAAATGTCCATGTCACTAATGATCACTAAGAACTTTGCAAGTACTAGGTGCTTTGCTAAGTCCTTTCAACTCTTATCGCATCCAGTCTGCAGTTAACCTTGTCTTAACCTGTTTTCTGCCCCTGTAACAGAATACTCGAGGATGGGTAATTTATAAAGAAAAGTTTCTTAGAGCCCTACTGACCTAAACACCTCCTATATATATTGCTCACTTAAATGTCCCACTGCCTCTTTACACTTGCATTACCCCTATTTTACAGGTAAACTAAGTGGCAGGGTCATGACTTGGAGCCAAGTCTCTGGCCTCCGGATCTCATGCATTTCCCAGCTCAAGTTCAGACATGATGTAACTAGAGGAAATGGCATCATGAACCATAGGGAAAAAGACCTACTAGGCCCTTGTTCCTCAAAGGGTTGTCCCTGGACTTTCCCTGGGAGCTGATTAGAGTTGCACCCTGGGAGCCTCCTCAGACCTACTAGCCAGAATCTGTATCTGACTGTAGTTCCCAGATGACTTATGGGTACATCAATGTTTGGGAAGTAGGAGGAGTGAGTCCAGCTGGATAACTTTGTCTTCAGTCCTTTCTGGGGACATCTCCCTCCCGGTGGGGGAGAGTAGATATCTTTCCCTGGAAATTTCGAATGAAAACCTAAGACAAGACAGGTGTGGTGGCACATACTTATAATCCCAGCACTCGGGAGGCTGAACCAGGAGAATCACTGTGACTTTAAGGCCAGCCTGGGCTACATAGTGAGTTCAAGGCCAGTCTGCACTATATGAGGAGACCCTGTCTCAAAAAATAACAAAACAGAACAAAACAAAAGCCCAACACAGCCCAGCACAAACTTAGATCTCTTTGAAGTCCATATTTCTTCTAAAAATACCATCAAATGCTTCATTCCATACCATAATCTACCAGCGGTCATTTTAATATTACAAAATGGTTATATAAATTGCCATGGAGTTGTATCCATGTTATGGGATGAATTTCCTTGTATCTTAAATGGGGTAATAATAACCACTTCAAGAGCTGCTGTGAAGATCAAAGGAGAATAATGTATCTGGAAATGCTACATAAATTGTTCACAGAATACATGTGTTGCTATTCTAGAAGGAGCCAAAGATCGCCCTCCCACCTCTACCCTTGAGCCAGTGTCCTGCAAACCTGCTTTCCTGCAGGAGCATGTCACGTGCTGTGCCCACACTCACAGGGAGGCAGGGCTTTGTCCTAGAGGTGTCTCAGGAAGCCAGAGAAATAGGAGAATAGCTATAGCTGTTGCTAGTTTTTATTTTTTTCAATTTTTTTTTATAATTTCATAACATCACCCTTTCTTATTGTTGCTCACATCCAGACTGGCCAAATTAGCCAGCAAAAAACTCCAGTAAACCTCAGAGGTTTCAGGGGCTGGGCGATAAAACTCAATAATAGACTTGTCTAACATGTAAGGACCAGGGTTCCATCCCCAGCACTGCAAAAACAAGAGAGAGACACTGGCCATCTTCAGATGAGAGCAAAGGGGGAAGGACAGCCAGAGGAGGCACAGGCAGAAAGGGGCTCAGTACTGCAGAACGCAGGAAGGACATACAGGAGGGGTGGAAGGTCAGCAGTTCTCCCGCATCTGAGCAACTGATGAGATGGAGAGTAGAAGAGCATTATATAGGTGCTCCTCGACTTAAGGTGGACCCACATCTCGGCATACCCATCTTCAGCTGAAAATATTATCAGGTGAAAATTCATTTAATACACCTATCCACCGTACCAGAAGGCAGCCTCACCTCCCGTAAGCTGGCTCAGAACTCTTTTTTTTTTTTTTTTGCAGTACCGGGTGCTCAGAACTCTTACATTACCCTATAGGTGGACAAAGTCATCTAACACAAGGCCTATTTTATAAAAGTATTGAATAATTCATGGAACTCACTGAATATTGAGCTGGAAGTGAAAAACAGAATGGTTGTATCATCAAACCAGGCCACCATAACTTGAGAGCCATTTGTATTTGGTTAAGGTGGTCCTGGGCCACCCTTGGGTAGGGTTCTAGTAGAATAACACAGTTAAAACCAGATATGGGGAAACTAAGAAAAGAACTATGGAGATTCCTTTCTGTTTCTTTTCTTTCTTTTTTTTTTTCCTTGTTCTCCTCTGCATGATGATCATTAGGATTTCCCTACCAACTGCTTTTCTGTTGAATAAGTCCTAATTGCCATTTGAAATGATCTCTGGAACCTGCTGTAACTCTTCACCAGTACTGAGTTGATAATGTATCTTTAAGCCATTCCCTGGCAAAAAGTTGTTTAAGAAATAGAAAATTGCAAAGCATCATTTGCAGTATGATCCTATTTTTGCTTAAAAAAACAAGTGTACATGTGTGTGTGGCTCTTTGTCCATGTATACTGTAAATGTGGGAACACATCCAATGGACTTTTCTCAGAGAAGTTTTATTGGTACATGCATGTCAGTTTAAATATGTGTAGTTTACTATACACTAATTATCTTACCATTAAGCTATAATAAATCGTAAAAAGGATTGTCTCTGATGGTATGTTCCTTGGAATTTATTTGGCTGTAGAGGACAGAACCTCAGCTGAAACTTCTGAAGCAACAAATGAATTTTCCACAGACTTCTTCAGGCATGAATGGATCGAGACTCAATGATGTACATTAGGAATCTGTTGCTTTCTCTCCATCTCTCTCCTTCTCTCTTTTTCTGTACTGGAAATTCAACCAGGGAACCCTGAACTATACCCTATTTTTCTTTTAAGACAAGATCTTGCTAAGTTGTCCAGGCTGGCCTCAAACTTAAAATCCTCCTGCCTCTGCCTCCTGACTATCTGGGATTATAAGTGTACATTACTGCACCTGGCTCTGCTGTCTATTTTATTGGCTTCATTCTTAAGCAGGTCCAAGCCTGTGTCTCAACTGCTCAGCACTCTAGAGAAAAGATAGCAACTTTTCCCAGAGTATCAACAAAATCCCAGGGCTGACATGTCATGATCACCCCTAAACCAGGTACTTACGGTGGCAGAAAAGCAAACCAAGGCTGAGTGATCCAACAGGGGCCCACAGAAGCATTCAAAGAGGAAACCACTGAACTGAAGGAGCAGCTGAATGGTTTCTGGACAGAATGCCACTTTGCATGAAAAGTGGCAGAGTCACCGATGGCAACTCAAAGGGACTTCACTTTCAGGGACATGTACATCCGCAGTGACTGCATTGTTTATAAGCACACATTCCTCTTGCAATGGCAGGGACAACACGCGATCCCTTTTGACACAGCTGATTTAAGTTTCATCTAGTTGTGACAGTTGAGATAACCAGATAACAAGTGCTAAGAAAATAGATCTTGCTGTGCATGGTGGCCCATGCCTGTAATACCAGCAAGTGGGTTTTGAGACAGAAGGATCGCAGGTTCGAGGCCAGCAGAGACTATGTTACAAGTTCCAATCCGTCTGGGCTATATATGAAGATCCTTTCAAAACCAAAACATCCATAAGACAAATGACAACAAACAAATACAGAAAGAGAGAGAGAAAGAGAGAGAGATCTTAAAGGCCCATGTCTTGCCTGAGCCCTGGATTCCATAGGGCATAGGAAGGGTGAAGAGCAGCAAGGCCTGGAAACTGAACTTTTGCAGATTATTAAAGTCATTGTGTCTAAAGCCCACGGGCCCATCAGGCAGTCTCTGGGGCTCTGGGTTGCCAGAGTGATGCATCCAGGGAACTGGGCCCCCGTCGAGGCTGGCCTCTGCCTCTCAGCCTCCCGCACTGATGTGTGTGGCACCTGGCTCTCAGTGAAGCTTCCCTGCATTCTGCTGTCACACCGCTCTGTTTCTTCATTTCAGGGTTACACTAAGGACATGGTGACAGACTTTGATGAGAAACATGATGAGTATTTAATATTGCTTCAGCAGAGGAACCGGTAAGATGAAGCCGTCCAGCGGCAGCCTTTGTTATTAGCCAAATAAAAATCTAGATTTATTAGCAACAAGCAGGCCCTGTTTGCATGGAAATGGGATGTGAAGGCCCCTCTACTCAGGGGCCTGGGGTATTACCTGAAACCCCAGCTCTTGTTTCTCCACTCCCAGGTTTAATTGCATCTTTTGCTTGAGCTGTAGCAGACTCTTGTATGTGGCAGTGCCACCTCTTGCCTTCCCTGATTCTGTTCTGGGAGAAAGTGGAATTGGCAGAAGAAGGAGGGCCTATGTAAGTCCCCTGGATAGCCCACTCCGTAGTCTCCCCAGCTTTGACAGTCCTTTGAGCCTCTAGTCATGTTGTATGATTATGTGAAGTTGGAGTCATCTTACATTTATGCTTAAGGATGGAGTGTGTGTTATTTAAAGTTAAATTAGGGCTGATTTTAAGTTTAGTACCTGTTCTAAAAAATCCTGGAGGAGGTACAGTGTTTAGTGATCAAGGTCAAAGCAGTCTGGTGTGGTTTGAAAGAAGTGAGGCCTCAGTTCCTCTACAGGGCTGATAAGGTCCGTTACTAGATCACTGTGATTTGTCTAGAGGCCTCAAACCTGAGCTGAGTTTGTAAATTCAAAGCCTAAGAGGGGCCATGCAGTGAGTGACGGTGACACCACAGGGACCATGTGCAATCTGGAACTCTCCTGGCCACACTGCTCAGCTCAGACCACTTGTTTGTGGGAACACAGGCCCCCAGGGTCAACCTCCTCTAAATTTGCCAGAGAGACTGGAAATCTGGGTATGTGTTATAAAATCCCCAAAGCTTTGAAATGTTGGTAATAATTCCAGTTAAAGTACAAGCCAAACAGAAGAACAGTGTGGACTCACAAAGCAGCATGATAGGGAGGAAGAAGAAGGCGGGCAGTAATTCGGACCTTTGTGCTATGGGAGTGGGCTTGGGGCCTTGCAGAAGAAAGGCCTGGTGGACATCATCCTGAATGTGAACTGAGCCCTCATCTGACTGGCTGGTCTATGAGGTCAGTCGGTAGGGGCTCTGGTGGCACTCTGTGTGGGACATGTTTTTGGGTACAGGTGCTCCTGTGCATCGTAGTTCAGCACCCCTTCCCACAGGCCCATTATAGAATTCTGTCCATGAAGACCTCCCCATATCCATAGTAACAATACCTGCCCACATTTCCAAACACCACCCTGGCCAGAGGAATAGGCTGAATAGCCTCTACAGGACCAGCCAAAGGGCCAGGCAGTGTTGTCTGTGTCCCGCTGCTCAGTGCTCTTCTCCCTGCATCCCAGGGGCAGCCTCAAGCCCGGCACAGCAAGCGTGTGCTGAGAAGACCACCGTGGGTTTTTAGCATCATCACTGCCACAGAGCAGGATGTTTTTATTCCATTTCTGGCAGGCTGGAAGGGGCCACTGATGGTTTAATCACCTCCATGTGGCTTGTCAGGGGAGAGAGTGTCATAGTTCCTTATGAGCAGATTGTTTTTCATTAATCAGGGATCAATAAGTGCACAAAGAGGTTCTGGCTGATAGCATGTGTGAGAATTTCCAGAGACAAGGTTGCAGCACAAAGACAATTAAAAATATATCCAAACTGAGTTGCTGGGCCAGGGATATATGCTTGCCTGGCAAGCGCAAGGTCCTGAGTTCAATTCCTGGTACAAAACAAAACAAAACAAAACCAGTATTGTATTAAAATTGGAGGGAGCCATGTTGTTACAGAGAGAGATGCCTGAATGCTATAAAGTAGGGTGGGAAAGAGGCACCTTTTCAGGAAAAACTGCAGAGTGAAACGCCCTTAAACCATGGCCAGCTGAGCCTCAGCTACCACTTTATTTTGTCTGCACACTATGGAGTGACTCTATCCATTCTACAGATGAGGAAGCAAACGCACAGAGCAGTGACCGGCATGCCTAAGGTCTGTCAGATCAAGAAGCAGCAGAGCCAGGTTGTACTTTTAAGTTTTGTTTGATATTTTCATAAATAAGCAAAGTGAGAGGAGCCTGCCAAGGCTGCCAATGGCCCTAAGTTTACTAAGGTGGAATTTTGTGGCTCTAAACTAATTTTCTTGGAAGCTTAGTTATATAACCAGGTAGAAAACCAGTCTGTGAGCATTAACACCAGGCCTCATGGGTGGTGCAGTCCAGGCAGCTTAGCTCGGTTGCCTGTAACCTGACAAGAGAAGGTGCAATTGTCAGGGGGTTCTTCACAGAGATCTACCTGAGCACAGCTGCCCCGAAGATGCTGGGTGACACTATTCTTTCTATTCATCCAGTAGGATTTCACTGGGTACCTTCCAGGTGCCTGGCATTATACTCATACAAAGGAAAACACTGCGATGAGGAAGATAGACTACGTTAGTGTCTTGTTCTTTGGTTGTAAGGGACAAAAACCCAAGGTTAAGTAGACTTGTGCAACGAGGAAGCTCATTCACTCATGAAATTAAGACATCCAGCATGATAACTTTAGGCATAGCTAAAACCAGGAGCTTAAATTGTGTCACCAGTGCCATTCATTCTATCTCTCATCTCTTTTTTCCCATGTGAGAGTCATTCTCAGGTGGTTACTTCCCTCACAGTGGCCAAGACAGCCAGTGGAAACTCTGTTTACATCATGCTCAAAGCAAGAGAGCATTTCTTTCCCAGTAGCATATGTGGTATCAGCTCCCATTGGTTGGCTTGAGCTCTGTTCCCATCTGGAACCAGTCACTCCCCACGTCTGATGGAAGCCATAGCCCTCAGCAGCCCACCTAGATTGGGCAGTAGAGTCACTCCCAGTCTAGGCACACGGAATAAGAGTAGGTGTGCTGTTCTCCAAGGAAACCTGAGGAGCCATTTGCAGGTGGCTGGGTAGGAGAAAGGACAGGTATCCATCACACAATCCTTGGCCTTGAGGAACTCTCTGGGTGTGCCAAAAGGAGCAGAACTCAGTCCTGTGCTCCAGGAGGGGACAAAGACAGGGAGGACACATCCCTGCTTCTCCCTGCACAGACCCTCCCTGCAGCTCATGCCTGCAGACTCTCAGCCATTCTGGTCACTCAGCCTCACACACAGTGTAATCACACCCAGCAAGATTGGTGAATAAGCCAGCAGGGTGATCAAACGGCTGAGTGATGGGGACCGACTGCAGAGATTAGGGCCTTGTGTCTTGTGGAGCTCGTGCAGAGAGGGGCTGCGGCAGCCCCCCACAGAGGGAGCGCACAGCATGTACAGCAGATGCAACAGTCCAGCAATAACATTGTCCCTGGTCCTTGAGAAAGGTCATTTGAAGGAAATGTACAAGAAAACAGGCATTAAGCAGGTGGAGTCACCCCAGCCCCTCAAAAAGAGATTCAGGCAGAGAGGAGGAAGGCAAGGATCAGCGTGATTGGGGGCGTTGCCTGGGCCAGTGTTGTGGCTGGTGCTTTCACTGAGGCTTTTTGTCCCCATGGTAGCCAGTGCAGATGCAGGCATTCTTTCTATCTTTTCAGGGGTGAGGGACCTGACTTTCCAGGAGTGAGGGACCTGCCCAAGGTCACATGGTGAGGAAATGTCAGAGCCTCCAGCGCTGAACTACATCCCCCTGCAATACCACCTTGGCTTGCACAGGTGCACCTCCTAAGGGACAGTGTAAAAGACACCTACCAGACCCTGCAACCTGCCCAGGGTCAGGGCAGGATGGCAGGTGTTTTGTACCTTGCCCTTCCCTTAACCCTGCAGAGCAGGGCTCTGATGTGATACCACTGCCTCTCAGAAGCCCGAGCCGGGAGCTCCAGCTCCCTCTGAGTGCCACTGGTTCAGAGCCCCTGGTGTGGGCACCTGGGGAAACTGCAAGCAGATGGACAGAGCACAGGTCCAGTTGAATCCCCAGCCAGGCTGTTTCTTGGTGCTCTAGTTGTGGGCAGTTTCGTCTATAGCACTGGCCAAGGGATGCTTAAACCCCACAGCCAACTGGATGGGCAGTGAGACAAGGTACTTGAAGGTGCATAGCAAACCTACAGTCTCATCAATGTTCACCATCCTCTGGCTCCTGTGTGTGTGTGTGTGTGTGTGCGTGTATCTGTGGGTCTGTGTGTGTCTTTGTATCACTAGGGACTGAATCCTGGGCCTTCACACTGACCTACATCCATGGACCTTTTATTTCTTATTTTGAAACCAGGTCTCACTAAGTTGCCTAGGCTGGCCTTGAACTCTAGACCCTCCTGCCTCAGCCTTTCAGAGTTGTGAGATTACAAGCATGTGCTACCACACCCAGCTGCCCCAGGTCATCTTCATGCCGCTGTCCCTCAGTCAGCAAATATATCTGCTCTTTGTGCTCATCTGGTTCTCACCCTTGGGTCTCTGCTTTGGTGGCCCATGAGGAGGGAAGAATGCAACCCCAGCAGCCCAGTCCCTGCTGTGCCAGGCCCCAGCCACACCCTTTGGGACACTGTGTGCTTCAAATTCATCTGTGTGTGAGTGTAAGGGCCACCTGAGCCAGAGGTCACTATGCAAGTGAAATGGCAGTGATATCAGGCTGTGACATGCCTCAGACAGATGTTAGCTGTGAACATTCAGTGCTCCTCGGAATCCCCTGCCAGACCCTGTGGTCCTTGGGGCCACTTATTTAGGAAGCAGGCACTGAGCCCCTCCTCCTTGTTGGTCACACTGGGCTGACATTGCAGCCAGGTGACAGATGCTGGAGCCTAGGTTTGGTAAAGCAGGAAGAAGAAACAGATACCAGGCAGATCCATACTTCAGTATCAGTAGTGATCTGTGTCATGAACAGAAGAAAACAGGTAAGAGAATAGAGGCTGGTGGGGCACAGGCCCAATTTCAGACAGGATAGGAGCTAAATCTGATTTATCTGGATCCTCTACCCCAAGGACAGCTTTTTATGCAAAGTAGGCTATCAATTTTTTTTTTAAAGTCTATTTCTCTGTTGCCATCTGAATGTTACTGATGTGCTCAGGGGAGTTCCTTTAGCAATTCCTTTCACAGTCTGAATAATTATCTCCTAATTTATCAGTTTCATAAATCCACATTTTCATAAATCATCCTGCTTAAGTAGAGGCACATGTGCAGTGCTGGCCCCAGATCCCGGGTGACAGGATGCTGTACCACGGTGCAGGAGTCAGGGCAGCCTCTGGGAGAGAGAGAAATTGAGGCACCAAGCTCTGCCTGGCTGTGCACATTCCCTCCCTGCCCCATGCTACTCTCCACAGAGATACTGGTACCCAAGTGTCCCTTGATGATTTGCTCCCACAAGCACAGCACTTGCTGTGTTTGGAAGTCGTCTCTTAGATACTTGTGTTTTCCTTCTGTTTTTATGTTGTTGCCCAACAATCAGGCATCTCCCAGGCTTCCAAGGCTGGCAAGAGATAAGCAGTCTGTAATAAATGTTCCTGCCATGATTGTTGAAAAGATGGATGTGTCAGCTGCTAAAGAAACATTTAAAAAGTAAACAAAGAAATTGCCTGTGGTTGCTACCACCTTACCTCAACAATTGATTTCATTTTTACATTTATCAGCTTCCATTCTGGGTTGCAAACATGCTCACCACATCTTTGCTTTAAAATCTACGTACTGTTCCTATTCTTCTTTTCCACTACCCCCCACCAGATACTAATGGCCCCTGCCCCTGTATCCCTGTAAAGTCCAAATATCTGTTCCTGCTGCAGAACATCCCAGCGTCTCCTTCCCTGGTGGTGGACACTTGGGTTGCTTTCTGGGATTTTTAAATGTCTGAGTGCTGACCAGCTTCTTGCCCACAGTTTTTGCTTAGGAATGTTTTGCTAGAATGTGCTTACTAGGCAAAAACCAAATATAGGGCATCTTCTCTGTTTCCCTGTTTTCCTCCAAGCAGGTTCTGGGAGTTACCAGCAGCATCTGTTTGCCAGCTCTGTCATCAGCTCACTAGCTTTAGTCTTTGTTTTGGTGGGGACTCTGAAGCCAAATTGCCCACATTTTCTTCCTAGCCCTGCCACATACTAACCTTGGTCAAGGTACTTACCCTCTCTGTGCCTCAATTTCCTCATCTATTAAAGGAGGGCAATAATACCCATAAGCCTATTATGAAGTTTAGTGTCTCACTACAGTTTTTCCTCATGATTCTCAGGCTTCATATTTGTGCATTTGCCTGCTCACTACAGTGTATTTGAACACTGAAGTCAGTCCTTGCACTTTTTCAGTCACTTATAGACATGTGCAGAGCATCCAAAAAAAATTCCAGTCGCTTGACACATATGTCCTAGCAGAGACAGAACGGGACAACACTCAGCCTACTTGGTTCAGCTCTCTTACTGGTGCCAAGGGCCTTCATTGCTGTTTGCTGTCACCACAGTTTTGCACTCTTATTGGTGCTTTCTCTGTGTAAACTGACCCCCAGGCACGGTGCTGAAAGGCTATATTGAGCTCCTAGCACAAGAAGGCTGTGTTGTCTCCTGGAGAAAATACTGTACAAGATCCGATCAAAGAACAGTGTGTGTGGTTGAATTAAAAAATATCATTACGGTAAAATATACATTGTGATTAATCTCCTTCAAATATACACCCTCCTCCCTTTGCACATACTTATCTCATTGTTTTTGCCACTTTCAGAAACAGTTCTGGAAGTCCTCTGTCATGAGTGTCTTTATGAGGTGCAATCAAAAATGTAGTGACTGCTGCTGCCAAGCTGCCACCATCTGTCAGAAAGAGAGACTCATTAAAAACATTGCGGCATGTCCTCATCCACCTTATCCACTGAATCTGGTACCGTCCAACTTCGAGGTCTTCCCCAAAGTCAAAATGACCATGAAAAGTAAATGTTTCAAATCATTGCGGGACTTTGAGGCAGCTAAGGCAGTGCAACTAAAGATAAGAATGAGGACTCCCAGAATTGCTGCAGAAAGTGACACGAACAATGTGTGTTCAGAGTCTGTATGGAGAGAGAGTAGTTTGATGCAGACTAATGGCAATGTGTCTTTTACTGCAATAGGTTTAAAAAATTAATTAAAATTTACTGCATTTTTTGATCATCCTTCATAGATGTGTTAGGCAAACTTTGTTCAGGCCTGAATTTCCAGTGGTATGACTGAGTTCACTGACATAGGTTGTCTTTAATCAGACACACATAAAACAAGGTGATGTGTTGATTGATTGGTGAAAATATGATCAGAGATTCACAAAAACCTAATCCTATCATTTCCCTGGGAGCAGTGGTTTAATATTCATTAATTCAGTGCTCACGGTGACATCCTGAAGCATAACAACCTCAAATAATGAAGATCAACTGTAGATGTATGTTTAAAATGGAGTTTGCATGATGATTATTTTTAAAAATGGAAATTCTGCTAATGTGGCGGGTACTTCCTTAATTACTGAGAGGGTGCCCACTTGCCATGCTGGCCAGTTTTCTATATAAACCTAGTTGACATGGGGGTGCTTGAAGGTGGCAGCGAATCCAGGGGAGCTCGGTGGCACATGGCAGTGGGCCTGTAGTGGGCTGACAAAAGACACTTCTCACCTAGGGAGCCATGTAGTAGCAGGAGGGCATGAGCACCAAACTGAAAGGATGAGCCTGGGCCATTGCTAAAGCTAGCCTGGAGGTCTGGCCACCATGCTTGTGCCCAAGGGGTTGACAATCACATCATCAGTCTCAAACAAATCCATGCTCAGATGTCTTTTCAGCTTCACTGGAATATAAAATGTGGCATGTGGGATACCACGAGTGAGTATTTGAGAATATGTTTATTCTCCAAAGTGAAGAGATTAGTCTGCTTAGCCTGCTGAGGACCGTTTCCTGATTTGTGGATGTGGTATGTGAAATCCCTTCTACAAAGCTTAGACCTTAAGCCACCTTTTGTTACACATCAAAATATCAGTGTTCACACAAAGTAAAATTGCATAAAATTGAAAGTGCCACAGAAAATCCAGGTCCTACGGTCGCAGCATGGCACACGCCCTTCTTTTCAGCCTTGGCCGCCACCAGGCAGGGACTGCAAGTGTTCATTTTTACTAATGTGCCTTTGAGCCTCAGCACCGTGGCAGAAACTTCCCCACAGGGCCCCAAACTGTCGCCCCATCCCGGTTTCTGCATGTGTGTGATGGGCTCTCAGAGGCCGTTTGTAGACTAGCGGCTGGACCCCACCACCTGGCCTCGCCGTTGCCATTCCAAGAGCAGCTCACTTCTGGCCTGGGGGTGGTAGCAGCTCCGATGCCCACATGAACATTTCACTTCCAGGATATTAAAACTTTTGAAAGCAAAGGACCCTGCGCAGCTGCGCCTGGAGCACCTGGAGCAGGGCTTCTCTGTCTACGTCAACGGGGCCAACTCGGAGCTGAAGACGTTGCCCCGGAAAACCATGCACGCGGACTTCTCCAGGAGCGGCTCACAGGCGGAGGGGATGCATGGTGAGCACTGGTCCTCGCAGGCCAGGCAGCAGCTCTCTTCCTTAAAAACCGGGGAGCTAGGGGGTGTACCTTGGCTTCAGAGCACTTGCCTGCCAGTGGCATGCCCAAGGCCCTGAGTTCCGTCCCCAGCACTACAAAAGAAGAGAGGAAATTAGGAATTCTGGAACCATACCCTGTGCCTGGGAACCTACCAACAGATAACTAGTTAATGTAACAAGTTAAGTATATCCACTTAACCAGAAAGAGATGATCAGAGCAAGACAGTAAACCCTTTTTTTGGTAGCACTGGGGAGAAAACTCAGGGCTTCACCTGCTGAGTGAGTGCTCTACCACTGAACCACGCTGCTAGCCCAGGAAATTCTTCTCTTCCTTTTCAGACTGGGTTTTGCATCTACTACCAAGTGAAAAGGCAGACTGAGCAATACGTTTCTTACTCTTATGTTTCCTGGGGCTCAAGTGTCAGTAATTTAAAGACATGTCTGGGGTACTTTTGATTATACCTAATTTTCACTTGATATCTCTTAGCTTTAGTACCTATCCCTTGTGTAATGTTTGATTCTCCATTTGTTTCTGCATTTCATCCATCTGTACCATGTGTAGCTTAGGGGTTTTTGTATGCCCTAAAAGGAGAATGTGGGACACCTGTGAGTGTAATGGAAGAAGTCCCTACTCATGTCTGGCCCAGGGTAGGCACCAAAAATGAATGGGATGGCAGGGCCCAGGGAGTCTGGTCCCAATTTGGCTATGTTACTGTAGGGAAGCTGCTTTATCTCTCTGTGCCTCTGTTGTCTCATCTTTAAAATCAAATTAACAAGATTGCCTGTCCCCAGGGTGCCAGAGGGCCCTTCACGGCAGACTACTTTCTCTGAGAGGCCAGCATGCTACTGAGTTATAAGAAGATTTGGAATGAAAGAGCTAGATTTGAATAAGGTCTGCCTGATACCTCCTAAGATCACAAGTAATTTGGAAGCTCTTTGGGCCCTCAGTTTCCTCTTCTATGAAGTGGGAATAATCAAGTCCAACTTACAGTCTAGCCAGCAAGATTTAAATGACATATGAAATGAAAAGTGCCTGGCACACAGTAACCTTGATTTGTGTTATTCTAATTCATCACTTCATACATATGGTAAGCACCTAAGCCATCGATACACAGGAAAAGTCAGAACAACAGCAGCAAAAAAATAAGAGGAGAACGTGATGTCCCAAAAAAGTTGCCTAGGGAGAGCCATTCCAAGGCAGAGAAAAAAATCAAGGGACTCCTAGCTTTCATGGTATGAGTCAGGGCATGCTGCTGATGAGAATCAGGAGACGCACTGGGAGTCCCAAGAGCAGAGTCATTCACTCAACAAATACATGTACCCTTTCCCCTCTTCTCTACAGATGGTCACCTCCTGCACAAGCTGCCCTGTGCCTACTTCTTTATCTCCGTGCATATAGATCAAACTGATTTGCTGTACATTACACAGGCTGCTTTGTAGACTGGATATGCTGATTTACCTGTTCCTTTTTTGCTGGGATTTTGGCTTTTTTTTTTTTTTTTTTTTTTTAATGTTTTACTGCTAAGGACAGTGCTGCTGTGACTGCCCTCATAGACAAGACTTTGGGCATACTGACATGTACTTTAGACAGTTTCAGGACAACCTGTCAGTGTGAGCTCGTTATCACCGTCTCCTTCCTCGTCTCTGGTACAGATTATGGACAAAGAACCCTGCTTCGAGAAGCAGAAGAAGCTTTAAGATGCAGCTCCCGGACCACACCCAGCAAAGTTCAGCGCCGAGGATGGCACCAGGTCTGGAAACCCAGGATACCAGCAACACTGTGGCCCTGACTCACACTGTAGGATGAGGTTGATGTGAAAACAGAAAACAGGGACCAGATAGGTGTCCTGAGCACTGTAGTGGTGCCTTTTGTGTATAGGTATCTGATTTTGAGGGGTTCCTCTTCTGCTGCCTGGACCTGTCTTCTGCAGGAAGGGCCAATTCATAGCTCCTTACTGTGTGCTGGGCCTGGTCTCAGAGCCAGGGGTGCAGCAGGTAAAGGAGACAAAGCCCCTCCCTGTGATGCTGAGGTGACAGTGTGGGTTGATACAGATGCTGTGTGGGCAGAAGCCTGCATTTTTGAGCACCCAGCTTGGGTAGCAGGCAAGGCCTGAGTTCCCACCTGACTCCTTTACCCTCACTACAGCCCTCAAGGTAGAGTCTGACATCATTCTTTCTAGCAAGCAGAGGAGACAGATGTGCAGAAAAGCTCACTGAGTTTTTCAGTGCCAGCAGCTGAGAAGTAACAGAATCATGACTCAGACCCACAGCTTTTGCCCTAAGTTTCATGTTCTTGCCCATATAGTACCTGAGGTCTTGTTTGGCTGTCACTTACCCTTTACATAGGACCAGGAGCCGTACTTGACCCCAATTGTACACCTGCATATCCCAGGTGCCTGTGAAGGTTTTAAAATACAAATGCTTAGGCTCCACCCCTAGGAGATGCTGGACGGATAAGGACTAGCAGGAGGGTTTGGTATTGTTGTCAGCGGGCTGTGTTCATCTTGGACCAAATGTGAAAGACTCCAGCCAGTGTACACAGTGACCCTTAGGTCTGTATCATTGTGCCACTGAAGAAGCTGAGGCCCACAGAAATAAGGTCACTTGCTGTGAGTCATTTGGCTGTTGAGGGAAGAAAGGAGGCTGAAATTTTCAGGCTGGGCTTGTGGTGGGTCTGGAGGGGCATCTTCCAGTCTGTGATTCAGCAGGGAAAGTTATCCTGCCAGCTCAGTGCTGAAGAGCAGCCCCAGAGGGCAGGTGGCCTGGAGACTTCCTTGTGTCCCCAGCAATGAATGTTAATTTCTCATTAATGAGGCTGTTCTCCACTTCCCTCTCAAGATGGTTCTTCTGGTTGTTTTGAGTGCTTTCTATTATCAGGAGCCATATTTGTATCTTAGACTGTGACTTAATGGTTGGCCCCAGAGTCTGTGCAATTTAAAAGACTTGGCCTAAGATTAATTAGTATCCCTCCCTGGTCTCTCCTGTGGTTCTGCACTTCATAAGGCCCAATCATGGCTAATTTCCTGGCTTCCTGAAACCAGGAGGTTGTAATTGTCCTTCTGCTCTGTATCAGTAAGGGGTCAGTCAGTGCTAACAGTAGAGACCACTGGGCTATTTTAAGAAAAAAGGGTGCAGTGCTGGGAGATGTGCTGACTCGGCCATGGGCTGCCCTAATGAGTGGGCTTAGAGCGGGGCCTCTAGGAAGCGTGCCCAGAAGGCAGAGTGGCCTGCTCTGGCTGGCAAGAGGAGCTGCATGCTAGAATACAAGTAGGAAGGTGGCAGTCAGCCTCAGAAGCATATGACCAGAGCTGGGAGCCAGGACACAGGGAGGTAGACACCACCTACTAGAGCCAGACAGTAAAGAAAAGCCTTATCCTCCACGCTGGCCAGTGTGGGACTCTGTCACCTCCACAGCTGTGCTCAGTGTAAAAACAGTTGGCATCTGTCCCTCTCTTCTTCTGTACTTCTGCTTTCCTCATCCTGGGTGAGGCTGTCTGATTAACTGAACCCCAATTGCATCCTCAAACAGAGTCAGAAAGCAATCAGGAATCACAGCATTTGGTCCAGCAAACAGGCACCTGTGGACAGCAGAGGTGCCAACTCCTCACCACTGTTTGTATTCTCTCCACCCATGCCTGGCACTTCAGGGACCATGCCTCAGAGATCTAGACAGACCCAGCCAGGGCTCTCGGGCAGGGTGAGGAGACCAGGCGTGGCGTGAAGCAGGCATCCATTGGAGGAAGAGACATTTAGTGACACTGATCAGGGCCCAGGCACTGTGCACAGTGCTAGGGACTAAAACATCTGCTAAGTCTCCTACTGTGACCATGGTGAGAGTGGGAACTGATTGTTTTCAGACAGCTGCAGGGCTGGCTGCTGGAATCCTGAAGTTGACAACTTGAGGCTTGTGGTCCACCTTGCCCAAACCATATGTTTGGACCCACAGTTTTAAAAAGATTTTTAGTCACTTAGCCAACATTTAATTTCAAAATATTGTATATGTAAAAAACCTAGATCCTTATTTCCCTAGAAAAATAGAAAGGTCTGAACCCCAATCTGGGCTACTACCAGTGAGGGCCAAGTAGTCACTGTGCACTTGAGACAAGGCGTAAGCCTGCTGGTTTGCCACCACCCCCTGGGTGCTGAGGCCGACTGCATTTCCACTCCCTTGCCCATTCCGCTTATCAAGGTATTTGTACCTCTGGAGGGTGGAAGGGGCAGGCTTTGGATTGTTGTCCAGCTGTGTACCCTGGAGCCGGTAATATAACCCTTCTGAATTTTGGTCTTAGTGTCTGTAAAGCCTTCCAGGCCTGCTAGGAATGAGTGTGTGCCGTGTGTCACAGGCGGGCCACCCACCAGCAGGGTCTGTCTGCCTCATCGGCTCAGAGCACATGGTAGCTGATGCCATTCAAGTCCAAAGACGTGGCTAAATGCAGCCTCTGGCCACCGGCAGCTTGGGTGTCAAGCTCAGGCTTCCCAGCTCAGCAGCTGTGCCACCTTGGATCAGCAGCTTGCACTTGGGTGCTGGTGCCTGCTGTCTGCTCTGTAAGGTGGAGTGATAAGGTAATAAAGGAACGTCTGCTGAGCTGCAGTCTGTAGAGGTTTAAGCCACACTGGCCTAGACCATGAGGCAAACAGATAGTACTGACCATTGGTGGAGTTGAGTGGACAGAAGGGGAGAGAGTGAGGGTAGAGACTTCAAGGTGCTTCACGCTGCTGTGTCCTACACTCCCCTCACGGCCACTTACAGAGCACCTGCCATGTTTGGGACCCTTGCAAGTGCCAGGGTTGGGGCACTGAGAGAGGCAATCAGGCCCAGTGCTCCTGGAGCTTATGTGGAGTGGGGCAGAGGGCAGAGTGAGGGAACAGCAAGTGCTGTGAAGGAAAGAAGTGGCAGGAGTGGACAGTGGCAGGGGAGCATCACTTGAGCGAGAGGAGGTGACAGAGGTTCCCAGGGCTCCCTGAACAGGGGCTTAAATGCATGTTGGAGGCAGCTGGGGCCAGACCTGCTGGGGGTGAGGGGGCAGTGAGGGGCACAGTCAGGGACCTGGGGACACAGGCACCAGACACAGGTGAAAGGAAGTGAGGGTAGCTGGTGCATGGTTCTGAAGAGGGCGGGGGTGGCTCCCAGCTCTGGTCATGTATTTCTGAGGACTCAGAAGCCCACCACAGTGAGTTTGGACTTCAGCCTCTACCCCATCCTCCTAACCCCCAAATCCCACCTCTCACCTGCTGCCCTCATCAGAAAGGCCTATCTTGGGGGTGAGTATTGCGGAGACTGCACAGAAGCCCTGAAGCAGGGCTCCCTGAAGCTGAGCAGCAATTTTCTCCTCACCAGCAGCCCACGGCCACCGCTCTCCACACCCCAGCCCTGTCCCCCAGCTCCCACTGACTCTCTGCAGCTTCCCCGCCACTCACCACACTTTCTCCATGTGAGCACTGCATCCCCTCAGAATTTGTGCTTGTTCTCTGAGGGACTTGAGTTTAATGTCTCAGCTGGTCTTTGTCACCAGGCTTGTGGGTACTACTGACTGCTTCCTCGGTGATCTGGGTCTGACGCTGGGGCCAAGCTCTCTGTCTGCTGCAAACCCCTCCTGCACAGTAATGGGGTTGGTGACCCTCACAGCTTCTCATCCCAAAGGCTAGAGCTGGGACAGCAAATGGACCCAGTGTGCCAGCTACACTATCATTACTGTCATGAGGAAGAGGGACAGACTTGGCGTCCTTTGGCCTCAAGAAGGGAGTTAAGTTGCAAACTCCCCTGTGGTGGAAAATGTGGGGAGAAAGGTTTTCTCTTCTCACTTCGGTTGTTTCAGTACTGGGGATAAACCCAAGATCTTGCAGGTGCAAGGCTCTACCCCTGAGCTCCCAGCTCCAGCTCAAGACAGGCGTTGGCTCTGACGGCAGAGTGGAACCGTCTCCATCCTCACCCTCTTGGAGGCAGCAGGGCTGGGCAGCATGGTCTCCTCATGGCCTGTTCTCAAAAGCCAGCACATTAGGAAAGGGATGCCATCCTGTCCCAGTCCTGGAGGACAATCCCATATGGCAGGGCTCTCCAGGAGGCAGTGATGGGACCACATTGTACTTCATTTATTCACATCAGCCAGCTCAGCAGGGCACATGCAGTCCCATGGTACCTCAGCCTTGCTGACAGCCACACCATTTCCTCTGACTCTCCTACTCACTGGGCTTTCTCAGGTCTCCCCCAAGTCTCTGGAGTCACATGTCCATGTCCACTGACCAAGCCCAGTACCTTTGCCTCTTCCTATGGAGCTGACCTCCTTCCCTTTTCTGATCTTACCCAGCAAACAGGAAGCACTTTTTGGGGAGAGCTTCCCAAAGGAAAGGGCTATCTTAGGCACACATGCCCGAAGCTCCCTCGGCCAGGGACCAGCCGACATGCCCCCCTGTGAGACCCTCCTGAGTAACCCCATCGGGGGCTCCAGGCTCATGGCATCAGCTGTGGCTTCTGAGCTGCCGTTTTCAGAGCAGAATGGGTGTCTGTGATATATGGGCTCTTGTTCTTACTGTTCTTTCCCCCACTACTTCTGGGCCTTAGATCTTTCTGCTGCTATCCGGTGGATTAAGATTTATGGCTTCCTCAGCCTTGTAATACTTGGGTGGACAGCGGCCTAATCAACAGAGCCGTCGTTTACCAAAATGCTGTCAGATTTGATGAACGTCATCAGCTCTTAGCATTAAATTGGTAGCGAAGGGATTGGACTTGCAGCAATTTACCGTGGGGTGGGCCTTCCTGAAAGGTCTCCTGCAGGTTCCTGCAGTGATGGGAGCCAGGCTTAGGGCTCCCTTGGCTGCCATATCTGTTTTCTTTTTGTGGCACAGGCGGCTGGCACCTCTAGGAAAGCTCCCTAGAGAAAATGTGACCCTGGAGACCTCTGCTTTTGGCACCCTCTTTTCTGGATGCCAAACCCCTGCAGCGAGGACAGTAAATGAAACACCTAGAAAGCATCAGCCTTCCCAGTGACCTTGCATAGCACGTGAAGTGCTGTTATTTGTAAGACATCAAGCAAATCTAAGAGGGACAGATTGATCAAGGAAGGTCGACTTGCCCCCACCACCCTGCCCGAGTGTTTATCTGCAGAGCTCTTCTGCCTCTAGAGGGAGCCATTGACATACCACACAACCTGCACTACCAGACAGGGCGGCCCCTGCACCTGCCTGCTCTTTTTTAGTTTAGTTGACAATGAGCTTTAATGCACACCTCTTAGAACACTTTACAAAGGGGTGTGGCAGGTACACACAAATAACTGTGGGCATGTGCTCGGCTGAGGATGGGCTCAGATAGAAATGATCTGGCTTTGCGCTGGCAAATGAGAACATGGATTCCAGTGTCAGGGCTCTTAAGTCCTCCTCCGGTGCGTACACTGCAGAGGTCTACCCCGGTCTGGGCATACAAGTAGGCAAGAAAGAGCAGCCACTTACTCGGGACCGCCCACTCCTGGTACAGCCATATGCCAAGCAAGGAGCCAGCCTGGAGCACAGTCATTATCCCGTGCACAGGTGGGGAGGTGGGAGGCAGGCGCTCAGTTGCCAGCGCTGGGGGCTGCCAACCTCAGGATGGGGCTGCTGTCTCAGCCTGGGGTAGAGAGCAGGGGAAGCTCCTGGGGCTGGGGGTGGGAGAGCAGGCCAGATGGAGGGCCTATTTATTCCCCTCGTAGGCACCCACTCAGCTTGAGAAACTCTTTCTGGACCGCCTTGACTTTGTCACATGTTGCTGCATAAACACAGTCTTCCATTGTGGGTGCAGTGAGAGCCTGGAGGGCAGGGCATTGGCTTTCCAATCAGCACTTGGGAAGGATTTGCCAGGTGACTTAAGGCTGCCTGCAAACTGATGTTTGCACCCTGGTGATCTTAGTGAAGCTCCGTTTGTGCTGAGCTGCTAAGAGGGGAGGTTGAGATAACTGCAGAAGGAAGACTGCACTCTCCTGCTTCCATGCTAGGGTGCTTGCTTAGGCTTGTGTATTTACACCAGAGGCCAGCAGAGCTGTCTCCTGCTCTGCTCTTTCATTCAGGCATGGCTCCATCTAAGAGCTGTGACAGAACTCAGTCTCCACCTCCCAACTAGGCCCCTGGGGTACCAAGATGGCCAACAGCACTCCCACTTACACCCTATCACCTGCGGTTGCATCTCCCTGGCTTCCTACCTATGTGACCTTGGGCAGGGGCCTACACCCTTATGCCTTAGGTGCTCCCTTCCCTGCCGAATTCCAGGAGAGTTTGGTGGGCAAACACATCTGACATGCTTGGGATGGCCCAGTAAGTCCACCCACATTGAGTGACATGGCATTCCTATGAAAGGAGTGACAGGGAGCAAGGCAGTGTGGGTCAGAAGAGGCTCTGTGCTGGGCAGCGGAGACCCCTGGAGGGCAATGAATTCCCAACACCCTTGTCTTGTTAAATAATAGTTGTATTTCCTAATCCCTGGGGGAAGTTGGCTCTTCCTATTCAACTGTTTTTTGGTTTTTGGTGGCACTGAGGGTTGCACTCAAGGGCCTTGTGCATGCTAGGCAAGCACTCTATCACTGAGTTACATCCCCAGCCCGGAAGTTGACTTTTAGAGGAGGAAGAGGTCCTTGTCCCAAGACATCAGGGCAACCCATGGCCCCGGTTACCTCTCATTTCTTCCAGTGGGTCATAGAGTCAGTACACACAGCTTTGTGCCCTCTTCTGTCTACCAGCAGCAGGACCAGGGTGAGGTAAGCAAGGCACCTGATGGAGATATTCAAAAAGGCCTCTCTCAGGTTTGTGCCAAAGCCCCAGGGGCTCACCCTGCATCACTGGGATGAGGGTGTCATATGTGGCAGAGGATGGCTAACCTGCCCAGCACCACACAGGGAACAAGCATGAGCACTGCAGAGACTGAACCTGCCTGAGTTTATAGCCAGGCCTTCCCCACAGAGGAGGCTGTGACATAGACACAGAAATGCCAAATACCGAAGAAGGGTGTCAGCCCAGTCTGATGGCAGCAGGATGTCACAGGAGTGGGGCCACTATGGCTTGACTATGGCAGTGGCTGCTGTTCTGTCTTAGGAAGAAGCATTTGGAGGTGGCTGCAGGTAGACAGGTAGGCGATGTCGCTAGGACCCTGGCTACTCCTGTTTTCCACTGGACTATTGTCCTTTCTCCCACATATCCCATCCACATTCCAGCCAGCAAAACATATGGAGGCCAAGGGCAAAAGTCCTGCCTCTATGGAGTTTGCTATGACTACCAGGAAAGCTGGACTTTCCTCAGAAGACCCACCCTGTAACCTTCACACCATCACGCCTGGAGCACTTGGCTGTGCCAAGCTGCAACGGACGCCAGTGCTGTGATAGTCTTACCAGGCAAGGCACGTTGTTGCCTCGGAGTCAGGCAGTGGACAGATCTTGGTGGGCAGAGAACGGTGTCTCCAAAGCTAAGTAGGATTTGGATTCATGGGGAAGACTGGGGCAAATGGCACTGAGATTAGAAGAACAGTGTGAGCAAAGATGGGAGGGTTTAAGACACAGGTGGGGGTCAAGACTTGGTCACAAATAGCATAAATCCTACTCACATTGGCATAAGCAAAAAAGAGAAGGTTTCAGTGGTCTCACTTCAGCGGCAGCTGGATCCGGGAGTTCTAAAGAAGTCATCAGGACTCTGCTTCTGCCTCTTCGCCACCTTTCTGTGTGAGCAGCAGGCCGGTCCCAGTGGCCCTTACTTCGGCCGAGCCTGCTGGGAAGTAGGCTTATCCTTCCCATGGCTCTAACTGGAATCCTCCCAGATGCTACTCGTTGGCTGCCTTAGATCTGTTCCTGTCCTGAATCAGATGGCCCGAGTGTGCTGTAAAGGGATAGAGGGAGCGGAGTGGTCAGGCCTGCCTCACCTTCCCACCCTCGCACCACACACATGGACTGAGAATGGGGAGGGAAGTGGGTCCCAGAAAGAAACAAGCAAGGTGTGTCATGAGAACTGAGCATGGATGTGACAGAGCTGCAGGTCCTCAGGGCCCTGCCATAGTTCTGCTTGTCAGTGAGTGATTGTGTGCGGGACAGTGGCTCTGACTGACTATAGAGAACTCTACAGACCAGGTGATGGGTTAAGGCCCAGATCTGGCTGCTCTCATAGAAACCAAATAACAGTAGCTCAGACAGCATGAGACTGGTGTGTGTGACCCCGCACTGCCAAGAGGGGGGCATTGATTGGCTCTGCCTCAGGGGATCACGGGGAGCCCAGCTCCTGCCACCCTCATCTTAGGGCCCAAGTGTTCATGTGGTTGTCCCCAGTGTGGGGGTGGGGTGGGGGGTGGGACATGGCATGTGCATGTCTCAGAAACTCAGAACAAAAGAAGGGGAACATGGACTGGGGATGGGCTGCTGTCTGTCCCCACAGAGTGATCCAAGGAAAGCTAGGAAGGAAAGAGCCATCAGAGAGCCCTCCGCAGTCTGATAAGCTTGGGAAGTACTCCACATTTTATTTCATCTTAAGACATCCATAAATATGAGGGTGCCACTGTTTCCCAAACCAGAGACCAAATCACAGCTCAAAGCCCCTTTTCGAGAGAGACTTCAACACCTGCTAAAGTTTTGCTAGTATGGAATTTCAAACAGAAAAGTTATTTTTAAAAAAATTTACTAGGCACACTTTGAAAGTTCAAGTAGGAACCATTAAAGACCTTTGAGCAATTAAGTACAGTGACACATGTCTGCAATCTCAGTGACTCCAGAGGCTGAGGCAAGAGGATCACAAGTTCGAGGTTAGTCTGGGAAACTTAGCAAGATTCTATCTCTAAATGTTAAAAAAGCATGGAAACATGGGTGTGTAGCTCAGTACAAAAACCACTTGCCAAGCGTGTGGGTGGTCTGAGTTCAATTCTCAGAACTATACAAAAAAACAAGACCTCTGAGCAGACTTGAGATGACCCTCCCTGAGTGGGCCCAAGCTAGACACTTGCTGAGGCAGTGCTCATCAGAACATGAGCACTGTCACGCACAGGCAGACTGCCCCAGACTCAGCCAGCCCCTCCAGTGCTAGCTAGCCCTTGCCCCTGAGCAGAGCAGAGATGTTCATTCTATCATAGCTAAGATGGTCTGCATTTTTATACATAGAAATCGGTGCAGATCAGAACAGAAGCCGGCTCTAGACTGCAGATCAAGCCTCCTGTGGACTATTCAGAAGACTTTGAACCCCGCATGGATGTGCTTGTCAAGGCCAAGGATGTTTCTGGGGATGATCCACAGGTAGGGACTGGCCTTGACCTTGTTCTTAAGGCTCTTGCAGGACCTCGGGGCTTGGGGTGCCCTACCCTTAAGGCACTTTCTATCAGTGGCATAGTTCATCCTCATTCTCCTGGCTGCTTTCGCTGTTGCATTCCTCACACACACTGTGATGCACACACAGACCCGGTACCTGACACTGGTACCCAGAAGTCGGTGTACAGAGGTATCTGGTGGCAGAGGTCAGCAGGGCTAGTGTCTGAGCTGAGTCAACAGCATCCATGGGAAAGCTGCCTAGGAGTGATGTTTGCCCTGGGTCCTAAACACGGGGAGAGGGCAGCGATAAGATGAGGCAGCCTGTGTGCTGACCCTCACCTGTGTGCACTGTGCACCTGACATGTCACACCTTTGGCCCATCACCCCAACTGGGGCAGCAGAGACCATGCAGTGGACACTCTGAGTCCATGCCAGAGCAGCGGCTCTTGGCCCTTTCCTGCAGTTGCTGTTTCATTTCTGGAACCCTTTGAACAGCCCCATCTTCCCTCCACCAGTGCTGATCAAGCACCAGGTATTGAGCTCAGACTCTGTTCTCAGCACCCCAGATACAGACAGAAACAAGCGTGTTGAAGTGGGCATTTTTAAGCAACCTACATTCCAGAGGAGAGAGAGGTAATGGGGGTGGGGAGAAGGGAAATCATTTATCTTGGTATTGAGTTCTGTGAAGAAATCAGAAGAGGAAGGTGAGACAGTAAGATGGGTGGGGAGAAGGGAAGGAAGGCCTCTCTTAGCAGTGACAGCTCCCTTGAAACCTGGCGGATGAGGAGGAGCAGGGGGAAAGCATGCCAAGCAGAGGGAACAGCAGTGCAGATGCCCTGAGACTGAGCTTGTCCCAAGCACACAGTGCAGGCGTGGGGTGAGCGAAGGGAACCTGGGGTGAGGTGAGGTTGGGGAAAGGAGAGGAGACCTGGAGGTACATGGCAGGCCCGGACCAGTGTGCAGGTGTGGGGATGGGTAGCTGGAGTGCATTTCAAGTGTAATGAATGAAATTTCATTACTTTTGTAATCAAAGTGGGTGAGTAAGCCATCTTTATGGTTAAGTATAACAGAATTATCCAGAGACGGCAGGTGGAAGTTGCTAAGCAGACCCTTTGCCCTTTAACGGAGCGGCGTTTGCTCAGCCATGGGCCCTGGCAGCAGATTCCAAGGCCAGAGTCGCTTCTGCGTGCTGCTTCAGTACCTAAAAGTGCTTCTGTGAAACGAAAATGACTCACAGCAGAGATGGAAATGTTGTCCAGGAAATGTTCCTCTGATTGCTGTTTGTGTGCCTGTGTTTTCTTTTTTGCTTATAAAGGAGGGACAGGTAAGGAGTGAGTGATCATTTTGTTTCACATCCTGGTTGTTTTAGCTGGGAATATTTGTCTTCCTGAATTTAAAAAGAAAGAAAGAAAGAAAGAAAGAAAGAAAGAAAGAAAGAAAGAAAGAAAGAAAGAAAGAAAGAAAGAAAGAAAGAGAAAGAGAGAAAGAATTCCTTTTCTATTCAGTGATTCAATCAATGACCTTGTTTCTTCATCCAGTCTATAACAGTGGGATGAAACAATGGGCAAAATTGTGGGCTTATTGCCTTTAAAGCATAGCTCCACCCACACACACCATACAGTTGACTTTATGTCCGTCAAACAGTCCCCCACTCAATCTGAGCAAAACAATTCCTCAGTTTCTCTTAGTTTGCTTGGAGGCTGGATTTTAGCCAAATTCAGTCTGTTACCCTGCCCCTCAGAATGCGTGTGTGCCCTTCAAGCCAGAGGCCATGATGATTTGCCTTTGGTCCAGTGTCCAGTATCCCTTGTTAAATGAACACGTTCTTCCCCCTCTAGCACCCCAGCTCCCTGCACCCAGGGCGGCAGAGTCCCTCACCAGTTTCTAAGGCCATTAGCATTCCTGGATGTGCAGGCTCTGGACTGGCACGGCTGCTGCTCCGCCAGCACTTAATTTCCTCCACCGTGAGCGCCTGATTGTATTTCTTTCTTTCCTTTTTCTCTCCATCTTGAGGGGGTACTCCTTAAGGCTTCACAGTCAATTTCCCCTCGGAGTTATTTTCCTTTCAAATGCAGGGAGTGAAATGGCAGCGCCAGTTTCCTGCAAAGGCAAAAGCATTAAGAGGTGTGATCAGAACAGGGAAGAGGGAGAAAAGGCACCTGGCTAAATATACTTAGCCCCAAGCACTGTTTGCAAGTGCAGCCTGAAACGGAGCAGAAGGAAACGTATGTCCAAGGACAGTCTCAGCTGACCTTCACTGCTGAGACACACCTTCCTTTGAGCCTCTGAGCTCATCACCGTGAACTTCAGCTTCTTGGCAGCTCTGGGCTCACGTGGCCACATGCCACAGTCATGTTCTGTTGGCCTCCACCCCATTACGTTGCACAGTGCCTTGGAAGGTTGTGAATTACCAGCTGACACTTGAGAATCAGGAGATTCTGAGGGAAAACCTGACTGGCAGCTTCTCTTGAAAAGCTGGAAGATACAGAGCCCACATTCTTGCAGAATGACAATGACTGGGGCTTTAGAGCAGCTGGCCCCTTAAACAGGTGTCAGTATTCCAAGTTGCCGTGGTCCTCACCACAGTCCAGTGCTGGTGATCCGCTGATGATAAACAAGCATATTAGGTATCAAGAGGTGACAGGCTGATAGAGAAATCGAGCAGAATAAGGGATAGAGAAAGATGTGCAGGAGCTGCTGTATTATATTTAGGGCAGGTGGACAGAGACTGACTTTTGCTGAGGTGGTGTTTGAGGAGCTATCTCTAGGGAGCAAGGGAATGAGCCAGGTGGACCCAAGCACCGGAGGCCCAGCCTCAGCAGGTGCAGAGGTCCTGAGGAGGGAGGGCAGGGGAAGAAGGAAGATCAGAGAACAGCCACGAGGCAGATTGCATAGGGTCTGACGGCTGTTGTAAGAATGTGATTTTCCTTGCATCAGTCGGGAAGTTATATGGTTGGAACAGCTTTACAACTCTGGTGGAAAGGGTCCTTGTATTAGTGAGCTTTCCCATTGCTGAGGCATTTTGACCAACACCTGCAACTTAAAGGAGGGGAGGTTTATCTTGATTCTCAGTTTCAGAAGTTTCAGTCCATGGTTGGTTAGCTCCAAGGCAGAACGGCATGGTAAAGGAATCTGACCTGCCATTGCAGCTGGGAAGCAGAGGTAGAAGGGAGGAACTAGGGGCAAGAACACATCCTTCCTGGTCACGCCCCCAGTGACCCACCTCTTCTGATCAGGCTTCACCTCCTAACAGCGCAGTCAGCCCTAAACTCAGTGGATGAATCCACTGATGAGTGTGACACCCTCCTGATCCAGTCACCTTCCAAAAGCCTGATGTCTGAACAGGAGACTTTTAGAGAATATTTTAGAAATAAACCATAATAGTGCCTCTTTCCAGAGAGTTCCACCAGAGTGCCGAGTTTAATCATGTTTTCTTTCCTTGGTACAAAGGCTTTGTGCTACAATGGGTGATATAATTTCCGTTTATAGGATAGTGGCTCCATTTAAGTATCAGGAATGAAAGAAAAGATACATTTTTTATTAAGATATCTTATTTTCCAGATAACATATAAAAATTCTAATGATACAAAGAAAATAAAGAGTCCTTTCATAATCCTACTGTCCCACAGTGATAGGAAGGTATGTAACCACCTGGATTAAAAATAGCATCTGTCATTATCCGGGGAGAGTTGACCTGGAATATCTCAGTTCTGTCTCTTTCCCAATCAGAGTTAGTTCTGTGTTTAGTTATCATGTGAGTCCTTGAGAGCAAGAGAAATGACAGGAAGACTCGACCACCCTGGCATCTTCTGGAAGCCCTTGAGTTTCTGTCCCCATTGGGTGGATCCTATAGCAAGTGGGATAAATTGGGTGCCTCCCAAAGTCACAATCTCACTTCTTAAAGTCATGGTTATTCCTGGCCCAGAGGGACATCTAAAGGCCATGGCTAGCCAAGAATCTCCAGGGGACCCCTTTCCCCACCCTGCCCCAGCAGGGCCCTGCAGCAGATCTGCCCAGGCCTTCACTGATTTCAACAGTTAGTCTTCGACAGTTGCTTTCAGGGTAGTTCTATCACTTGGATACTTCTATTTGGGACCACTGTATATAAATACCTCTGAGCAAGTGCCTTTTTTTTTCCTTTTTGGTTTTAACACAAACAGGATTGTATCATCCATTCTATTGGATAATCTCTTGTTTTTTACTCAAATCTACTGTGGCCATCGTCCCATGCTGGTGCTTACTCAACCCTCATACAGGCCAGGGGCTCAGAGAAGTGTTGGGAGTTGGTGGTTGGGTGTGAATCCTGCTCCCTTTACTTGCTTTGTGTCCATGGCAGTGTTGATAGAGCAGAGATGGGTGCAGTCAGATCAGCTTGGGAGTGAGAGCAGAGGGGAACTGAATGAGAAGACACAGAAGACAGGGGACAACAGAAGAGTGAGGCCTAGCATGTCTTTGGAGCAGTAAGTTGCTATGGCCAATCCAGCTCTCTGTGCTGACCCCTGGGATTCCAAGTCTCCCACCAGCAGAACGCCCTAGGACTTAAACTTCTCCCTGCTCATTGCCTATGAGTATCTAGACCCTCCAAACAGTACAAAGAAAGGCTCCTCTATACGAAACAGGAGGTAATCGTAAGTGAATACTGGCTAAATTCTGAGCTCCAGTTTGAGTTTGTAATACCCATTGCAACATTAACCCCATGAGTTAAGTGCTGAGTATTTTCATCCCAGTACTATAGTTTGAGGAAACTGAGGCACAAAGAAGTGATGCTGCTCAGCCAGGCCTTAGAGAAGCCCATGCAAGAAGCCCAGGTTCTGTGTCTCTTTGTCCTTTGGAATAACAGTCACAGGCTGGGTATCATGCTGGCCTGTTTTTGCTTCACAATATGCCACTGTCTGTTGTGAATATTATTGATGCTGTGCCAGGAGCCAAGTGTGCAGAGGTGGCCATCCATCAGTGATGCTTAATAGCATTTTAAGCAACAAGAGAGCAAAACCCTCCATAGCCACCTATCTCCCATGTGAACCCATGGCTGAGCGCATCCATGAAAAATGTTTTCCCGAAATGAAAACAAATGAGGAAATAACCAGGCAACCCCAAATTGAGAGACAGTCTACAAAACACTGGGCCCAAAGTCCTCAAAAAATGTCCCTGGCGTAAGAGACAAAGAAGAGCCGGGGGACTCTTCCAGATGAAAGGGTGGGTGGTAAAGAGATGGCACCGTTGTGTATATGAGATTCCCAAAGGATGGAAGAGGAATTGCTAAATTCAGGGAATTTTGTTTGGGGAAATTAGCAGAGTTTGAAAATGGACTATATGTCACAGTAATTATTTGTGTTCATGTGAGATTTCCCAATCTTAATACTAATATTGTGGTCACATTAGAGAGTATTCTCACCTGCCGAAGTGTAGAGAACCAGGAGTCCCGGTATCTATACACAAGTGGGTCAGCAGGTCAGAATAGAGTGTGTTCACGCACACTGTGGGGAACAGAGTGAGAAATGGGGGAGATGCCAGCCACTGGTGAATGCAAGTGGAGGATATCTGGGTTTCTGTTACACTGTTATGTTTTCTGTGGGTTTTATACTCTTTCAATATAAAAAGTTAAAAAAAAATAGCTGTCCATTAAAGAAGAGATGACCTTCTTTAGCAGGGCCAGCAAAGGAAGAAGTGACAGTGAAAAACGCAATCTAGTTTAAAAACCGGGGAACAGTAGCGAGGTCAGTTTCCCCGATGGTGATGCTATACTATTGTTCCTCACAAGTGTCATGTGAAAGCTATGATTAGCTCAAAATACAGAGTGAAAAAGAAATGAAAACACAAATGTCCTAGTCCCACAGCCCTGCGGTTCTGATTCTGATCCTAGGTTTAAGCTCAGCCATTGTTCCTTTTCTTAAACTCCCTGCATGCCTATAATTTGCAGCAATGTTTAAGAACCATGGTCATAAGGAAAAGAGAGAGCTGTGGTTCCAAAAATTTGATATCGCAGGAAGAATTGTTAGTCTATTTGTATACAATGCATATTTCAGGGCTTTTTTTTTTAACCCAGTACTGCGGATTGAACCCAGGGTATTTGAACTGAGTTACATTCTGAGCCAATAAATTGCCCAGGCTTAATCTTGAGATCCTCCTGCCTCAGCTTCTTATATTTCTGGGATTACAGGGCTGCCATGCCTGGTTCAGGCCCTAATTCTTAAGCTAACAGAATTTGTATATAGAACATAGTATGTTTCTTAACCAGAGAACTCCTGGCCTAAATGTTATGGTATGCCTCAAGGGGAAGGAGCATTTTTTTTGAGGGACTGTTTTATGGTAACTATAAAAAAGTTTAAAATATCAAAGTTGAAATCTCTTCTACATTACACAAATATTTGGCCCTTAAGGCAAGCTGAGGCACAAATTGATGTAAGAAACAAAAGGATTTATTTTAGCTGATCAGAGTTGTAACTGGGAAAACACTAATCTAAGCAGGTTGAATGTGCACTCCAAGGTCTTACAGGTTTCCAACAGGTTTTAAAGACAGGGGGGAGGGATTATATCAGACATTTGTCAAGACTTTAGATTGGTTCAGGCAGGGTAGCATATTGTCTTATCAGAAAGGGATTGGGTAATTTAAAGAGTATATGTAAAGTGGTGGATTATGGTGGTGAAGGTGTAAAATTCCAGCTACTCAGGAGACTGAGGCAAGAGGATCACAAGTTTGACACCAGCCTGAACAACTTAGTGAGATCCTGTCTCAAAATAAAAAGAAAACTAAAAGGGGTGTAACTCAGTGATAGAACACTTTGCTGAGCATGCATGAGTCCCTGGATTCAATTCTCAATACTGCAAAAAACATTTTTTTTTCCTTAAATATATGTAAAACAGTTCTCAGGAAGAGGTGGGGGCAGCACTAAAGCAAAGAGATTCTTGGGGAAGTGAGTGAAGTGGAACCCAGATGATCCAGGGGTCTTATAGAACTGGAATGTTCCTCTCTAAAGAAAAGTATAGCTCTTAGCACATGAACTACCAGATACAGCAAGTCATGGCCTGGTGGGATTTCTGTATGAGTCAGGGAAAGGATGTACAGCTTGCACAAGATCCAAAGTTAATTTGAATGTAGCTTAGGGGTAGAGATGCCTAGCATGGGTAAGGCTCTGGTTTAGATCCCTAGTACAAGGAAGGAAGGGGGAGGGAGGGAGGAGAGGAAGAAGGAGGGAAGGAAGGAAGGAAGGAAGGAAGGAAGGAAGGAAGGAAGGAAGGAAGGAAGGAAGGAAGGAAAGAAGCAGGGAGAATAATGTCTGGGAAGGGGTGTAACCATGCTGCCAAGCCACTGCCCTGCTGGAACATGCATCTCCTGGAAATCCTAAACCCAGCATCAATATTAAACTAAAGAAGCAGAGTTTAAAGTGAAAGGAGAAAGAGAGAAAGAGAGAGAGAGAGAGAGAGAGAGAGAGAGAGAAAGAAACAAAGAAACAAAGAAACAAAGAAACAAAGAAAGAAAGAAAGAAAGAAAGAAAGAAAGAAAGAAAGAAAGAAAGAAAGAAAGAATTTATTAGAAGGTGGGGAAGGAGGAAAGGAGAGATGGCAGACAGTTATGCTGGCCTGGATAGGTTGAAAGTATTCGAAAGTGAAATTCTCATGGATTTTTGGTCTTCAGCAGTTTTTATTTGGATCCTTCTCCCTATAGAGTCTCCTGGAATCTGGTTGGCTCCCTGGCTGTCTTTTGTCCTAACCTTGGATCTCTTCGGGCCATGAGTTTTCCCTGTTCTTGGGTGGTGAAAGAGAGTCTGGATGGGGGATTTATGAAAAGGCAGTTTAGGCTGAAGGATTAAGTAATGGGCATGTGTGCAATACCTCAAGCTACCTGGGATCTTCCTGGGCCTGGTTCCTTTCTCTTTCATTGTCTTTGTCTTACTAATTGCTCGAGTCTCACTATGGAGGCAGAAACTGCCTTTAGTAGGATTCTCTATTAATTTTGAATAAAGCTCAATAAGGCCTTCATTCTATCTTTTTCTTACCTGAGGAGCCCCCGACCCTGCAAAAGGATTGACAGATTTTCATAGTCAATTGATTTATTTAGGTTTTAGTATTTATGAGGTGAGTTTTTCAGAAATAGAAATTTAATTTTGTATTGTGATCATATTGAGGAATTACTGAGTTATGAAAATGAATACCCAACCTTCCTATTTGGTTTATCTCATCTTATTCACAAAGTATGGTTCAAACTTGAGTAAAAACATGCAGAGAAAGTAGAGATGCATAGGAAAAACTTTCTTGGGCTGGGGATGTAGCTCAGTGGTAAGGTGCCTGCTTAGCATGTGCAAGGACCTGGCTTCAATCACCAGCACTACAAAAAAAAAAAAAAAAAGATTTCTTTTTTGCTCCTTAATTATGACTTGAAAAAGCATGCTGAAATTCAGGATAAGAATAGGAGCTACACATAGAAGAGAGGAACTTGTAAAGATTAGAGCAGAAATCAATGCAATTGAAACCAAAAAAACAATACAAATAATTAATAAATCAAAAAACTGGTTTTTTGAGAGAATAAACAAAATTGACAAATCTCTAGCTAACCTCGTAACAAAAAAGAAAAAAAAACCCAAATTCATGCAATAAGAACTGAAAAGGGGGAAATTACTACAGATCCCATGGAAATACAAAAAATCATGAATATCTACATTGAAAATCTCTACTCACATAGAGTGAAAAACACAGGAAATGAACAGATTTCTAGAAACATATAAACTACCAAAGCTCAACCAAGAAGATATAGCAATTTTGAATAACCCAATATCAGTTATTGAAATTGAAAATGTAATTAAAAACTTACCAACAAAGAGAAGCCCAGGTCCGGATGGAGTCACAGCTGAATTCTACAAGAAATTTAGAGATTTGATGCCAGTACTCCTTAAGCTCTTCAGTGAAATTGAAAAGGAAGCAATCCTCCCTAAATCATTCCTGGAGGCAAGTCTTACTCTGATACTGATACCAGAGAAAGACCCAACCAAAAAGGAGAACTGTAGGCCAATCTCACTAATGAACATTGATGCAAAGATTCTCAACAAAATACTGACAAATAGAATGCAGCAAATCATCAAGAAGATTATACATCATGACCAAGTGGGGTTCATTCCAGGAATGCAGGGATGGTTTAACATATGCAAATCAGTAAATGTAATATACCACATCAACAAAGCCAAAAATAAAAACCACATGGTCATCCTACTAGATGCAGAAAAAGCTTTTGATAAAGTCCAAGACATGTTCATGATTAAAAACCCTTCAGAAACTTGGAATACACAGTATCTACCTCAATCTTATAAAGGCCATCTATGACAAACCAACAGCCAACATTATACTAAATGGACAAAAACTGAAAGCTTTCACTTTAAAATCAGGAACAAGGTGAGGACGTCCACTATCACCACTCCTATTCAATATAGTTCTGGAAACACTAGCCAGGGCAATCAGACAAGAGGGAGAAATAAAAAAAAATAGAGATAGGAAAGGAAGAAGTTAAATTATCACTATTTGCAGATGACATGATACTCTATAGAGAAGACCCAAAAAACTCCATTAAAAGACTACTAGAGGTAATAAACAAGTTTAGCAGTGTAGCTGGATACAAAGTCAATGCTTAGAAATCAATAGCACTCTTGTACACAAACAAAAAACTCACTGAGAGAGAAATTATGGAAATACCACCCTTCACAATAGCATCTAAAAAAATTAAATACTTAGGAATCAACCTAAGAATGTAAAAGATCTACATGCTGAAAATTATGCTACACTAAAAAAGGAGATTGAAGAGTACATTAGAAAATGGAAGGATATTCCTTGCTTTTGGCTAGAAAGAACCAACATTGTGAAAATGGCCATACTCCCAAAACTGTTATGCAGATTTATTGCAATCCCAATCAAAATACCATTAACATACCTTACAGATCTAGAGAAAACACTCCTAAAATTCATTTGGAAACAGAAGAAACTTAGAATAACAAAGGCAATTCTGGGCAACAAAGACAAGGCAGGAGGCATCTCAATTCCTTACTTGAAACTATACTACAAAGCCACAGTGATAAAATCAGCATGGTACTGGCAAAGAAATAGATGTGAGGATCAATGGAACAAATTAGAAAAACAAGCATAGCTACAAAAACACTCAGCCACCTGATATTTGACAAAGGGGCTAAACATGTTCAATGGAAGAAGGATGGCCTCTTTAATACATAGTGCTGCAAAAATTGGCTCTCCACATGCCAAAGACTGAAATTAGATCCATGCCTGTCAGCATACACAAAATTAAAGTCTAAATGGATCAAAGACTTAAATATTAAAACAGAAACACTAAATATACTGGAGGATTAGGTAGGTAGAAGTCTTGGAGACATAGGGGTAGGCAGAGAACAAAACACAAACTGCATGGGAAACACTTCAAAGAATCAACAACTGGGATCTCATATGATTGAAAAGTTTCTGCCTTCAAAAGAAATCACCAACAGAGTGAAAAGAAAACCCACAGAGTGGGAAAGAATTTTAGCCTGCAACCCCTCAGACAGAGGACTTATATCCAGAACATATAAAGAACTGAAAAACATCAAGCCCCCCAAATTCAAAGATTGGCAGAGACACTTCTGGGTGCATCTGTGTGGCTCAGAGACCTGACCGTGGTTACTGTGTGCTTCCCTGGCCCCTTCCTTTCTGGCACTGTTCCCCTGCTCTGCTTCTGGACACCATGAACTAAGCAATCTGGCTCCAGCACACCCTTCCATCATTAAATTTCTACCTTGGAGCCAACTGACCATGGGCCAAATCTGAAAGTGTGAACTAAATGAGATCTCTCTTCCTTTAAGTCCAGTGTCATTTTCAAGGAAGAGGAAAGCTGATTAATGCACACTCCTTTGGAGCTCCTTTTTACTTTTCCAACAAGGAATAGACTTGACATTTCCTGTTCCTGGCAGCTTTGAAATTGTGACTTCTAGATCAAGTTTAAAGGAAAACTCTTGTGCTTGCTTCAGCAGCACATATCCTGAAGGAAAACCCTGTTGTCGTATTACAAAATCCATAGGAACAGAGTATACATATTAGTACTTAGACACTGTTTGTTACAGGTCACTTGCAAGTTATTTAGAGCCTGAAACACACTCTCCCCTTCCCAGATCACGCCTTCACATAACAAAGTTGGGCTTCACCTTGTAGCCCTCAAGTCTCTGCTCGCCAGAAAAGTACCTGGCATAAAGTTTGTTTGCAAATAATGCTTTTTTTTTTTTTTGGTGCCAGGAATCAAACTCATGACCTCATGCTTGCCAAGCAGACACACTGTGCTGCTGGGCAATATCTCCAGCCCCTGCAAATAAATCTTTGTTAAGCAAGTGAATTGAAGAATTGAGCAACTGAATCAATGAGGGAGGCAAGCAGGGGAGGGGTATAGATGCGAGGAGGCTCCCCGGACAGCCCACACTAGCTGCGACTGTCATCACATCTCCACATGATAATTATGGTGACAGTATTTCCCAAACTATGAATCAGGACACAGAATCTGACAAAAAAATAAAAAATTGTGCCACTAAGGTAGAGGAATCGGTTTCAAGGATGCAGTCTGGATCTGGAAATATTGCGATTTCTGGCACATTGTGCTTATTTAAAAGACTTTTAAATCCCCTGAGAGAAGCAGGGGCTGATATAAGCAATAACATTGGGCCTCAGAGTCCAGCCATGGTAGTGGTGAGGAGAACATAGAGGACAGTCATAGTCATGGAGACAGTACAAGCCCAGTGGTCTCAGGGTTTCTAGTTTTAAGAGAAGCCAAGTACCTGAATTTTTTTGCATCTGATTTTTCTCAATTACTTAGTAATTCACAATTTTCTGTGTATAAACATAATATAACTGCAGGCCAGATTTTGTCCTTAAGATATCAACTCACAACTTCTATTCAGACGATGAAATTTTTGTCAGTTTCTGAATAGGGAAGAGGAAGAGGACTTTCTCCCTCCCAATGGCATTGAGTTAGCCTGTGCTACCCAGACCCATAACGGGCACCCAGAGATGCCCAGCTGTGCAGCTCAGACCAGAGCATAGCTGGGGAGATGAGTGGTCAGACAGCCCAAGGCCATCAGAGTAGGAGCCATTTGGTAATGAGCATGGATAACCCGTGGGCACCGATGCTGAGCAGCACTAATGCCCATGAGATGCAAATCCAGCAGGTGAGGTGTAGTGAGGCATTCACTGCCTGGGAATTTCTGCAAACAGAGACCCTGGGTGGGGTCTGACTTACAAAAGCAACTTCTTCAGTCTCAACAAAAATAAAGAATGACTTCCGAGTCAATACTAAAATTAATAACCTTTTTTATGTGTTGTACTCATAAGCTACTTAAACTTCTTAGATATTTTCCACATTATTTCATATCATTTTATGTAACACCTAAGTGCTTTCTTATTAAAGAAGATTCGGACAGGTTAGAGGTAAAGTGAGCACAATATGAAAAACTGTCTTTATTTTGATAGCCAAACCATCCCAGCTTTTAGTTTTATTGAGCATACATATTTCATTTCATTTAGTCACCTATTTATTTATTTGTTGTTCTATTTCTGGTTATTTCATTTCTGTTTGTATCTTACTCCCTCCCAAAATTTTTTTGTTTATTTTGTTGTTCTGGCTTTCTTCTACCCCCACCTCCATAATCTGGCTTCCTAGGTTAACTATTTATTTATTTTTAGCTTTATTGCATTGTTCTGTGTTTTCAATTAGTTTGAAGAAATCACTAGTTGACAATTACATATTTTCCTCCTAGAAGTAGTTGTTCAAGTTACAAAAGTAAAGCATACAAAGTAGACATTTAAACAGTGAGACTGCAATCAGCTCTGTTCATCTATCCAACAAAAAATTTAATATTATGGTCATCAATCCTACACACTCAAACATACATGCAGTTATATCCTTTAGAATACTTTCCTCTCTCTTTTTCTACAATAACTATAATCCATTCTTGTAAACTGTTTAGAAGTTCTACACTTGTATAACTCTCTACATGCATACCTAGCCTGTCTGTATTAGAGGGAAAAACAAACAAAAACAAGTCAACAATACAAATTCCTAGAGAAACGCTAAATGAGAAGGACATATAAAACCACAATACTAGGTGATTTACGGTTGTCACCATGATGTCTCCTGTTATTTTCAATAAAATTGTCGCTATCATCAGGCATAGTATAATTAAACTTAGTGGTACATAGCACTATTAATAAAGACTGAACATTGGAGACATTACAGGACTTCAAAGGCAGTTAATAATCAAACCAGAATGGGTATCGTATTGAATCCTGCCATCCCCAGAGTAGTTGCCTCTACTCCCAGACTTGACACCCTCAAGCATACCAGATTCAAATAAAATCAGTCAAGACAAAACAGCAATATAGCCAATCTTCTCTGGCTCATCTCTGCTATGCTATTTTTCTGTCATTGCTGTTTACTTTTCTCCTTCATTCCATTGTCTGCCCCTTTCATTGAGGCCTTTCTGCCATTGTTCCTGGAATCCTGGTGATTTTCTTCTCTCTCTCTAGAATGTCCTTCAGTATTCTTTGCAGGGTTGGATTGGTGGTCACAAACTCCCCCAGTTCCTCTTTGTGATGGAAATATCTTGTCTCTCCATTAATTTTGAGAGACAGTTTTGCAGGGTACATCATTCTGGGTTGGAGGTTATTTTCTTTCAGGGCTTAGAATATTCACTCCAAGCTCTTCTTGATTTGATAGTTTGCATTGAGAAGTCTGCTGTGATTTTGATGAGTTTTCCTTTATAGGTAATCTGTTTCTTTTCTCTGACCACTTTTAATATTCTGTTCTTGTGATGGATTTCTGGGATCCTGACTATTATATGTCTGGGTGTAGATCTGTTTTGGTTGTTGGCTGGAGTTCTGTATGCCTTATATGTCTGAACTTTACTTCCTATACTTGGGAAGTTTTCCTTAATTATTTCTGTGAATAGACTTTTTATTTCATTTGTATTTGTCCTTGCTTCTTTGGTCACATTTTTTATTCTTAAGTTATAAATCCTCTTATCATCTTCTAGCCTTTGTATCATTACTTCCTGGTTCCTTGTTATTTTTAAGAGATCCTTCCTTTCGTGATCATACATTGCAAACCTTTCTTCAAGTTTTAAAAGTCTGTCTTTAGTTACTTTTAAGAAGTTCTGCCAGCTTTCAATAGACTTTTTAATTTCCTGATACTCTCTTTGGATCTGTTTCATGTATTCTAGATTTTGTTTATATTCTTCATCAAAGGCTTCTCTCCTTTCTCTGGGTTCCTCCATTCTTCCATTTGCATCTTCTTGAGGAATGCCCAGCATTTCTTTTATTAATCTTCTTATATCTTGCTTCACCTGAGTTAGAATTTCAGATTTAAATTCGTCGATGAGGTCACAGAAGTATTTATTTCTGATGAGACCATGTCTGATACTGCATGTCCACTGCCCTCAATCTCCTCTGTACTCACCCCTCCTGGGCTGATTTTCCCTAGGTCGGCAGTTGAAAGCCTTTTGCTGTTTCTCTGTCTTGTCAGGCTTCTGGTTTCCCTCAGACAGGTGAAAGATGAAGGTGTCCAGACCTTTACCTACTGCCTTAAGTCCTTCTGCAGCTTACTGGCTAGGGCAGTGCTGCCTTCCCCTGGCTGCTGTTGACCTGTGAGGTGCATGCAGGGGCCTTAGTGTGGGCCAGCCCCTCCCCTCTCAACCAGTGAGTGACTTCAGCACATTAGACTGTGCCCTGTGGATGTCATAGGTTCGGGACAGCCTCGTCCTTGGCTGTTGGGTCCCGATCAGGGTCATGGCCCAGCACAAGCAGATCCCACCAGTCCTCTTTGGGCCAGGATCTGCCGACGGAAGCCGCCTCAGCCATTGATTGAAGCCTGACTTGCCCAAATCCAATATGTCATCCTGCTGGTGACCTCGCACTGGGGAATCCAGTTCCCAGCACTCACCAAAGTCCGTGCAGCTCCGCTCACTGTCCCCACTCCCCGTTGCAGCGCCTCCTCCCGCCAAGGGTCTTAAACTCAGCAAACCCCGGTTGGATCATGAGTCGCCGGACTCCAAGATGCACCCAGCACAGTTACGGGAGCATGCCCGGCTCCAGCCCTCTGTCACACTTCTTCTTCTTCTTTTTTTTCCTTTTTCCTCAGTTTCTTCCTGGGTCGCGAGAGTTCCTCTCCTTTCGTCCGGTCCTCTCCGTCATGTCAGAGTCCAGCATTTGAGCTGTTTTTTCTGAGAGAGGCTCTCTGTCGTATTGCGTCTCAGTCAGCCATCTTGGATCTCTGTTGAGCCTCTTAATGTTTCTTTCCCACTTTTCTTTTTGTTTTTCCTTTTTTGTATTACATTCTTATTAAATCACTTGGCATGATATTCTAGAATACATAAGTCACCCTTTGGTGTTCTCTGAAACTTAGTTTATCTCTAAAAATGTCAGTGATCACCAGGCATGGTGACACATACCTGTAATCTTAGCACTCAAGAGGCTGAGGCAGGATCACTTTGAGCTCAAGACCATCTTGTGCTACATAGGGGGCTCAAGGCCAGCCTGAACTGCATAGCAAGACCCTGTCTCAAAAAACCAAAAATAAATAAATAAATGTCAATGATAAAATTCTTAAGTTCTCTATTTCTTTTTGATGGGTGAAATATCCTTTTAAGTCTCTCCAAGGATGTGAATTTTCAGTATTCTAAAGTCACCTTCTAATTATCCTATTAACTCTTTAAATGCATATTAGTTCTTTTGTTAATTAAACCTGGTGCCTGTTTTGGGTGTTGATTTCCCCAAAATGTGTGATCATTCTCACTGTCTACTTCTTTTTCCATTGAAAATCCCACTGCCTCTGCCTATCTTATCTGATATAGCCTGACCTTGGTGATTTTCTGGTTGGTCTATAACATGTTTCTGGATGGTATGAGCTTTGGTTTCTTTTCCAGGTGTGGAAAAAGGTCCCAGCTACCTTGGTACAGTGACTTCCTGGGTCACAGCTCTGCCTTCCTGCTCTGGTACCCACACAGTGGCTTTAGTTTGTGGGTGAACATCATTGCTGTCTCTTGCTTCATATATCTGGGGAAAGGCTGCATCCCTAAGATAGCCTACATCAATGCTTCAGAGTTTCCTCTCACTGAATCTTGACGTTGGGTTCAGCCACATGACTATGCAGAAATATGCCATATTAAAAAAAAGATATTTTTCTGCTGTGTCTGTTTGTATTAAATTTGTGAAATACTTGGTTGCATTGTAGCACTTGTATACATGCATGCTTCCATAACATCTGTCCTCCCACTGTCCCTGTTTGATGCCATCCTCCTCTCTTATTCCTTTCCTCTTGTCTAGTAATGATCTCTCTTCTACTTTCATGCCATTTTTAAAATTCCACATATTAAGACAAATGTGATACTATTCTGAATCTGGCATATTTCACTTAACATGAGATCTTCAGGTCCATACATTTCCCTGTAAATGAAATGATTTCATTCTTCATTATGGCTTGATAATATACATCACATTTGCTTTATCCATTCATCCATTGATAAGCACTTAGATTGATTCCATATCTTGGCTATTGTGAATTATGCCACAATAAATAGGGTAAGCAGGTGCCTTTATAGAATGTTGACTTAATTCCTCTGGGTGGGTATCAACAAGTAGTATAGCTGAATCATGTAGTAATTACATTTTTAGTGTTTCGAGGACCTTCCACAATGACTTCCACAGTGGCTGTACTAGATTACATTCCTACCAACAATGTAGAAGAGTTCCTCTTCCCTTGTCTCTTTGCCAGAGTTTGTTGTATATTTGTTTATTTGTTTTCTTGGTGATAGCCATTCTTACTGGGGTAGGATGGAATTTCAAGGTAATTTTGATTTTTAGTTCCATGATGGTTAAAGATTTTACATTTAATATAATTGCTGAGCATTTGTATTTCCTTTTTTGAGAAGTCTCTATCCAATTCATTTGCCTTGTATCCCCCCACCCCCCGTACTGGAGATAGGACCTCACACATGCTAGGCAAGTGCTGAACTACACGTGCCCATTTTTTGTTGGATTATTTGTGCGTTTGGAGTTAAGTTTTAGAGTTCTTTATATATCATGGCTACTAATCCTCTATTGGAAGAGTAGCTGCCAAAGACAGTCTCCACTGTCACTTCCCTCTGTTAATTGTTCACTTTGCTGTGTAGTGGCTTTTTAACTTGATGCCATCCCATTTGTCAGTTCTTACTATTGGGGTCTTACTCAGAAAGTCATTTCCTGGGCCTGTGTCTTGAAGTGTCTCTCCCATGGTGTTTTCTATCAGTTCCATAGTTTAAGGTCTTATATTTCAGTCTTTGATCTGTTTTGAATTGGTTTTTGTACAAGAGACATGGATCTAGTGTCCTTCTTCCGCAGATAAAAACAATTTTCCAGCACCATTTATTAAAGAGCCTCTGTTCTCCAATATATTTTTGTCCCATTGACCAAGAATCAGGTAGCTGTAGCTGGAAGGGTTTATTTCTATGTCATCTTTGCTGTTTTATTGATCTGCATATCTGTTTTTATGCCGGTACCATGTTGTTGCTGTCATTTTACTGTGAAGTCAGATATTGTGATCTTCTGGTGTTGCTGTTTTTGCTTAGAATAGCTTTGGCTATTCTGGGTCTTTTGAAATTTTGTATGAATTTTAGGGGTTTTTGAAGAGTGTTACTGGTATTTTGTTTTTGTTTTTTTTTTCTTTAATTTTTTAAATCTATTTTATTTCAAAGAGGAAAAAAATAAAACAAAACGATCAGGGGACAACAATGCTGCATACGTGGCACATTATCATCCCCAAATCAGTCACCTAGAGCACAAGACATCTGTGTTCAACTGTCTGAACAGTACCAGCAGAGCAAATTATTAATAGCATACTGTACTGGATGAATCTTTTTTTTTCAGGGCTAAGGATGACACCCGAGACCTCATGGTGGTAGGCAAGCACTCTACCACTCTACAACTCCAGATGAGTTTAAACACATTGTGCCAAATGAAAAGTGGCCAGGCTCTACTGATTCCATTTATACAATATTCCAAAAAAAGTTAAAATTATAGAGGCAGAAATCAGGTCAGTAGTTGTCAGAGTATTGGTAGGGTAGGGAATTGAGTACACAGATGCATGAGGGATTTGGGAGAATGGAATTGTCTTATATGTTGGTTGTGGTGGTGGTTACACAATTGCACGTCCTGGGCAAAACTCACAGAACTGTGTGTCTAAAAAGCTAATTTTATCATACATAAATTATTTCTCAATATACCTGACATTAAAAAAACACAGTTGAGAAGTTCTCAAAAAACCAAACATAGAGTTATGTCATATGATCTAGCAATTCTACTCCTAGGTTTGTAAACCCAAAAAACTGAATGGAAAGGCTTGAAACAGATGGTAGGATTATTCCCAATATCCAAAAGGATGGAAACAGTTCAAATATCCATGAAAAAAATGGATGGATAAACAAAAAATATGATATATACACAAAATGGAATGTTAGTCATTAAAAGGGGTGAAATTATACATGCTACAACATGAGGAACCTTGAAAACGTTAGGCTAAGTGAAAATACCCAGTGAAAGGACAGATAGTATATGGTTCCATTTATATGAGGTACTTACAACAATCAAATTCATAGAAACAAAGTCACCAGGGGTTGGAGGAGAGAGGGGAGAATTGGTAATTTTGTTTCTGTTAGAATGATGAAAAAGTTACCAAAATGGAAACTGCTAATGCTTGCACAACATTTAAGAATATACCTCTAAGGAGGGCATGGTGGCTCACCTCTGTAATCCCAGCACTCGGGAGGCTGAGGCAGGAGGATCGTTGCGAGTTCAAGACCAGCCTGGACTACAAAGTGAGCTCAAGGCCAGCCTGAAGTGCATAGCGAGACCCTGTCTCAAAAAGACAAAAAAAAAAAAAAAAAAAAAATATATATATATATATATATATATATATATATATATATACCTCTAAAGGTTTAAAATGGTAACTTATGTTACTTTTTTTTATTTAAAGAAAAAAATTGAAACAGATAGAGGGTAGAAATAATACAAAATTTCAAAAACAAAACAAAAGAACAAAAATAGTAACCAGTAAGAAATCACTAGTTGATAATTACATATTTTCCTCTTAGAAGTAGTTGTTCAAGTTATAAATATAAAGCCTACAAAGTGAACATTTAAACAGTGAGACTGCAACCAGTTCTGTTCATCTACCCAACAAAAACTTAGTAATATGGTTATCAATCCTACACACTTAAACATACATGCAGTTATATCCTTTAGAATACTTTCTTTTCCTCTCTTTTTTTCTTTACAATAACTATAATCCATTCTCGTAAACTACTTAGAAATTCTACACATGTATTAGTCTCTACATGTATACCTAGCCTTTCTATATTAGAGGGAGAAACAAATCAAAACAAGTCAACAATACAAATTCCTAGAGAAACACAAAATGAAAAGGATATATAAAACCACAATACTAGGTGATCTATGGTAGTTACTATGATGTCTCTTGTTATTTTCAATAAAATTGTCTATATCATCAAACATAGTATAATTAAACTTAGCATTGCATTACACAATTAATAAAAACTAAACATTGGAGACATTATAGGACCTCAAAGGCAGTTAATAATCAAACCAGAATGGGTATCCTGTTGAATCTTGTCATCTTCAGAGTAGTTGCCTCTACTCTCAGACTTGATACTCTCAAGCATACCAGATTTAAATAAAAGCAGTCAAGATAAAACAGCAATATAACCAGTCTTCTCTGTCTTATCTCTGCTATGCTATTTTTCTGTCATTGTTGTTTGTTTACTTTTCTCCTCCATTCCATTGTCTGCCCCTTTCTTTGAGGCCTTTCTGCCATTATTCCTGGACCCTGGTGATTTTTCTTCTCTCTCTCTAGAATGTCCTTCAGTATTCTTTGCAGGGTTGGATTGGTGGTCACAAACTCCCCCAGTTCCTCTTTGTGATGGAAATATCTTGTCTCTCCATTAATTTTGAGAGACAGTTTTGCAGGGTACATCATTCTGGGTTGGAGGTTATTTTCTTTCAGGGCTTGGCATATTTTGCTCCAAGCTCTTCTTGATTTGATAGTTTGCATCGAGAAGTCTGCTGTGATTTTGATGACTTTTCCTTTATAGGTAATCTGTTTCTTTTTTCTGACTGCTTTTAATATTCTGTTCTTGTGATGGATTTCTGGGATCCTGATTATTATATGTCTGGGTGTAGATCTGTTTTGGTTGTAGCTGGCTGGAGTTCTGTATGCCTCATTTATCTGAACTTCACTTCCCTTACTATGTTTGGAAAGTTTTCCTTAATTATTTCTGTGAATAGACTTTTTATTTCATTTGTATTTGTTGCTGCATCTTCACATATTTTATTCTTAGGTTATAAATCCTCTTGTCATCTTCTAGCCTTTGTATCGTTGCTTCCTGGTTCCTTGTTATTTTTAAGAGATCCTTCCTTTCACGATCATAGTTTGCAAATCTATCTTCAAGTTTTAAAAGTTTGTCTTTAGTTTCTGTTAAAAGGTTTTGCCAACTTTAATGGAGTTTTTAATTTCCTGATATTCTCTTTGGATCTGTTTCATGTATTCTAGATTTTGTTTATATTCTTCATCAAAGGCTTCTCTCCATTCTCTGGGTTCCTCTATTTTTTCATTTGTGTGTACTTGAGGATTACCCAGGATTTCTTTTATTAATCTTCTTATATCTTGCTTCACCTGAGTTAGAATTTCAGATTTAAATTCATCAATGAGGTCACGGAAGTATTTCTTTATTTCTGATGAGGCCATGTCTGATATTACATGTTTGCTGCCCTCAACCTCCTCTGCATTTACCTCTACTGGACTCACTTTCCCTGGTTCGGCAGTTGTAGGCCTTTTGCTGTTTCTCTGTCTTGTCATGTTTCCGGCCCCCTTCAGACGGGTGGGTGGTGAAGGTTTTCAGGCCCCTCGCACTGCCCACAGTTTTTCTGCAGCACACTGGCTAGGGATGTGCCACCCCCACCCCCAGTCTGCTGCAGATCTGCGAGGTGCGTGCTGTGAGCTGGCCCCTCCCCCTATGTCAGTCACCCAGTGGGTGCTTCAGCAGGTTTGCGTGTTCCCTGGGGATGCCACTGGCTCAGGACAGCCTCGTCCCTGGCTATTGGGTTCCAACCAGGGGCCTGGCCCAATCCAAGCAGATCCCACCAATCTGCTTTGGACCAGGAGCCGTCGACCGACGCCACCTCGGGTTTTGATTCAAGCCGGCCCTTCCCAACTCCAAAATGTCATCTAGCCAGTCATCCTGCTCTGGGAAATCCAGTTCCCATCACTCACCAAAGTTCGAGCAGCTTGACTTGCTGTTTCCATTCCCTGCCACAGCACCTCCCCCAGCTGAGGGTCTGGAGCTCACCAACCCCACTCTTGGCAGGGCCGCGACCTCAGCTCGATCCTGAGTCACCTGACTTTAAGACGCACCCAGTACAATGACTGGAGCTTGCCCAGCTCCAGCCCTCTGTCCACACTTCTTCTTTTCTTTTTTTTTTTTTTTTTTCTCTTTTCCCTCAGTTTGTTCCTGGATTGTGAGAATTCCTCTCTTTTTGTCTGGCTTTCTCCATGTTGTTAGATTCTAGCATCTGAGTTGGTTTTTTCCAGAGAGGTTCTCTATCATTGTACCACTGAGTCGGCCATCTTGGATCCCCCTATCATTGCTGGTATTTTGATGGGATTGCACTGAATATGTAGATAATTTTTGGTAACATGGTGATTTCTCACAATAATTTATTCTGTCATTCTATGGACATAGGAGGGCTTCCTATCCTCTAATGACTTGTCAAGCTTCTTGCTTTAGTGTTCTATAATTTTGATTATAGAGTTCTTTCACCTCCTTGGTTAGGCTGATCTGTATGAGGTTTTTTCATTTGCTTGTTGCTTTGTTTTGTTTTTTGAGAGAGGGTCTCAGTATGTAGTTCAGGATGACCTTGAGAGATCACTATGTAGACCAGGCTGCCCTTGAACTCACAGCAGTTCTCCAGCCTCAGCCTCCCCAGTGCTGGGATTATAGGCACGAGTCACTGTGCCCAGCTGATTTGTAGTTTAAAAAACAAACAAAAAAAAAATATTGTGAATGGAATTATTTTCCTGATTTCTTTTTCAGTGAAATCATTATAGATTTTTATTTTATGTTGATTTTGTATCCCACTATTTTGCTGAATTTGTTTATCAAAACTCTTTGGTGGAGTCTTCAGAGTATTATAAGAGCATATCACCTGTAAAGAAGGATAATTTGACTTCTTCCTTTCCTATTTGTATTCTTTTTATTTATCTTGCCTAATCGCTATTGTTAAATTTTCAAGTACTTTGTTAAATGGAAGTGGTGAAAGTGGACATCTTTATCTCCTTCCTAATTTTAGAGAAAATGCTTTAAAATTTTCCTCCAGTCATGTGATGTTGGCTATGAATTTTGTTCTATGTAGCACTTACTGTGATAAAGTATGATTCTTCAACAACTAGTTTCTTTGGGGCTTTTATTATGATGAGATGTCAAATTTTTGGTAAGCTTTTTCTGCATCAGTTGAAATGATTTTGTGATTTTTATCCTCAATTCTGTTTATGATGTTGTATTATGTTTATTGATATCTGTATGTTGAACCATCTTTATACCACTAGAATGAAACCAGCTTGATCATGGTGCATTATCTTTTCATTGTCTTATTAAATTTGGCCTGCATTTGGTATTTTGGCTTGAATTTGCATTTGGCATATTTTGCATTTTGCCTTGAATTTGGTATTTTTTGAAGGATTTTTGCATTTATATTCACCAAGGATTAGCCTGTAGTTGTGTGTGTGTGTATGCGTGTGTGTGTGTGTGTGTGTGTGTGTGTGCATGTGTCCTTCTCTAGTTTTGTATCAAGGTGATCCTGACCTTGTAGAATGAGATTAGAAGTGCTCCTTGCCCTTCTTTTTCATGGAATAGTTTGAGAGCATTGGTGTTAGTTCTTATTTAAAGGTCAGGCAAAATTCAGCAGTAAATCCATCTGGTCCTGGACTTTTTTTGTTGAGAGACTTATTAAAATTACTCCTTCAGTTTCATTACTTATTATTGATCTGTTTAGGTTTTTATGTCTTTTTGGTTCAATTTTTGTAATTTATACAGAAATTCATGTCTTCAAGAATCTACATTTCATTGAAATAGAGATTTACAAAAGAGTTCCTAATGATCCTCTGGATTTCATTGATATCTCTTGTATTATCCCCCTTTTTGTCTGTAATTGTTTTAATTTAGATCTTTTCTCTCTCTTTTTTGATTAATTTAACAAACAGTTTATCAATTTTGTTTATCTTTTAAAAGAAGAACCAACTGTTTGTTTCATTGATGTGTTCTTTTAATTTCTATTTCTTAATTTCAGCTCTGATCTAGTTCCTTCCTTCTGTTGGATTTGGTTTGGGCTTATTCTTATTTTTCTAAGGCTTTGAGATTCATCATTAGATTATTTACTTGAGGTATTACTTGCTTTTCGTATAGGCACTCATAGCTATGAACTTCCCTCTTAGAACCACCTTAATTGTATCCCAGATTCTGATGTTTCTGTTTGTATTCCCCCTTGCTTCAATGAACTACTGATTGTTCAAATAGGAATTGTTCTTTGTGTTTGTATAGTTTCTCTAGTTTTTCTTACTGATTTCTACTTTTATCCCATTATGCTGTAAGACATAGGGAGTTATTTCATTTTTTTAAAAAAATTGCTAAGATGTGCTTTAAAACCTAAAATAATCTGTTTTGGAGAAAAGTTCCATGAGCTGCTGAGAAGAATGTATATTCTGCAGATGTTGGATGGAATATCCTGTAGGTCTCTGGTTTAAGTCCCACTTGATCTGTAGTGGTAATTTAGCTCAGGTATTTCTTTGTTGATTTTTGGGAGGAGGTGTCTGAATGACCTCTATGGGTGAGTGTGGAGTACTGAAGTCATCACTATTACTGTATCAGGGCCTATCCATCCTTTTATGAAAAATAGTATTTGTTTTATGAAAATGTTGGTGCATAGATATTTACAATTGTTGGTGAATTTTTCCTTTACCAATACATTGTGACCTTCTTTATCTCATCTAACTGATTTTGGCTTGAAATCTCCTTTGTTATATATGAGCAAAGCTACTCTTGCTTGCTTTCAGATTCCATTTACATGGAATATTATTTTTTATTCTTTAATTTTCAGTCTGTGTGTTTTTGTTGGTGAGATGTTTTTCCTGAGAGCAGCAGAGAATTGTGAATTGGTTTTTAACCTGGTCTTTTAGTATCTTCTAATTGGAGAATTAAGCTATTTACATTCAGGATTATTATTCAAAGGTATGTACTAATTCATATCATCGAGTTAGTTTTCTAAAGTCTGATTCTTTCCTAATTTTCATTTGCTTATCTATACTTCCTCTTCTGTATATAGGATTCCTTAAAGTGTTTTCTGTAGTGGTGACTTAGTGGTCACGAATGGCCTTAGTTCATGCTTATATTGGAAGGTCTTTATTTCTCCTTTGATTCTCCTTAGCTTTGTTGGATACAGTAATCTAGATTAGCAGTTATTTTCTTTCAGGGTTTGTAATGTATAATTCCATGCCTTCCTAGCTTTTAGACCTTCTGGAAATCTGCAGTTTTCTGATGGGGTTGCCTTTATAAATGACTTGGCATTTCTCTCTTGCAGGTTTCAGTATCTTTCCTTACTCTGTACTCAGCATTTTAACTATAATATGACCTGGGCAGGTTCTTTTCTGATCATACCAATTTAAGGTTCTAAATACCCGCTTTACCTGGATGTCCATATCTTTCCCAAATCCGGGAAATTTTTGCTCTCATTTCACTGAATAGACTTTCTGAGCCTTTTGTGTATACCTTGGCATCCCTGTCTATACAACAACAAAAAAAAATTCATAAATTTGGTCTTTTATTTGTGTCTCAGAATTTTTAGATATTTTGTTCATAATTTTTTATTCTTGCTTTTACTGTTTGAATGTGATAATTCACCAACCTTGTCTTCAAGCCCTGAAATTCTGTTTTCTGCTTGATTTAGTTTATCAGTAAGTCTTTACTCTGAGCTTTTTATTTGACTTATTGAGCTTTTTATTTCCAAAAATTCTGTTTGGTTCTTTTTCAAAATCTCTATCTCTTTGTTGAATTGCTGTTTCATGTTCTGCATTGTCTTCCTTTGGTTCATTCAGTTTATTTGTGTCTGCTTTAAAGTCACTGATCATTTAAAAAATCAATCTTTTGAATTCTTTGTCCAGCATTTCATCCATTTCCATATCTTTGAGTTTGCTTACTGAAGAGTTATTAACCTTTGAAGAAATGCCTTGTTTCTTCATATTTCTTGTGCTTCTGCATTGAGACTTCTTCATCTATGTAGATGGATATCTCCTTCACTTTCATATAAGAGTTTTAACAGGCAGCCTTGTTTTGAGGGCTTGATCACCAGTGTGCCTTGGAGAGGAGAAAACGAATTGCAGTAACAATGACAACACAAAAACAAACTAGTAAAAAACAATTAAAGTCATTAGCTGTACCAGCAATAACGTTAGATAAGGGGCTTAAATAATGTAAACTAAAGGACTAAGAATTAAATGAAATTTAAAAGTAGTAATAGTAAAATAGTGATGATACTACAAATGGAAGGGTCACAGAGAGTGAAAAATGGAATAGGCAGCAAGATTTGTTTACAAAAAAAGAGATGAGAAAGAAGAGGAAAAAATAAGAGAGAAAAAGCCTGCTTAAAGAATAAGAAGTAAGAATAAAAATAAATAAATTAGATAAAAGGAAAAAGAAAATGATAACAGAAAAAAATAGAAAAATGAGTCTAAAAACTTCTCCATACTGAAGTGTTTAAATTAGTAAAGTTTCCTTCTAGGACATGGAATATTGGATAGAATCCATCAGGTATGGAGGACAGATGCTGAGTTGTATTTCTACCAGGTGTGGAGGAGAGGTAGTGAGTTGGGGCCTGTTATATTTCCTCTCCACTCCCACTTGAAAGGTTGATACTCTATGAATCTTGAGCCCTGCCCCACCTTTCCCACCAAGCAGAGATGTTCATTGGTGTTGTCTGCCTCAGGGGCTTTTTAGTGTTTGGTTTTTGTTGGTTGGTTGGTTGGTTGGTTTCCTTCTGTGCAATCAGAGCCTCTACACTCTCCAACTAGCTTTACACAAGTAGGCTGGTTAGGTGCCCACTGGTTCCAGAGTCACTTGTCCATGTAGCTGGGGGCATAGCAAACATCCAAGCAGAGATAAATTCCTGAATGCATGTGAGAGTGGGTGAAACAAAGACTTCTGGGGTCTATGTAGGAAGGAGGACAGCCATGGGGACCAAGCAGACCACTTGGCTTGATCCTGTCCCTTACAGATCCAGCCCCAATCCCCCGCTGCTTACACTTCTCAGAAGGCCTGCAACTAACCCTCCCCCTCTCCATGACTGCCTCCCACCCAGTCCTGACTGCTGGGTGTCCCCAGGAACCCTGGAGTGTGGTTGGTCCATGGCTATGGATTTCCAAAGTAGCTCAGTAGCAAACAGTGAAGTTCTCTGTCAAGATAGCTCCTGGTTATCACGATCCCAGATACGGCGAACACTGGGTAGATTTCTTCTCCAAAGCTAGCCTGCCACATGGCAGAAGTCACTGACTTTACGTGCAGTAACCATGGGTTTTGCCTGGGCTAGGGCTGCCAGTATGTCTCTTATCACAAGGCTGCTGGCCCTCTTCAGGCTTACTTCGGTTTCTCCTCCCCCAGGAGCTGGGGTCAGTATTGCACACTGCTTCATACTTCATTCTGTCTTGCCTTTCTGTTATCATGCTTTTTAGCTTTCCAGTCACCTCTTCCTTGATTTCCAGATCTCTTCCTCTCTTTTGTCCTTGGAATATAGCCTCTCCTTTCTAATTCTATCTCTTGTCACTTGCAGAGTCACTTGAGTTATTTTTTTCTGCCATCCTACCCAGAAGGCTCTTGAAATGCTTCCTGCTCCTGCTTGATCTATAGACCTCTCTCACCTTGGTTCTTCGTAGATGTGCTGCTCTCTTTCAGGAACTCCTCAGAATTCTTAGTTAGCTAGTGACATTCTTTGTTGCTTGGTTTCTGCCCAGTTCCTGGCTCTTGAACTTTCAGCCCCTCCCCTGGCTCTGGGCAGGCTCCGATGACGGAGCTTAGACAGGATGGTGCCGAGAGCTTTGCTTCATGTCCCGAATCAATTCAAAATGTTTATGGCAATTTCTATCCAATAAAAGCATTACAGTTTCTTCTAGTTACCCTTACTCACTGGTTCTGGCACTGTGTGACTTCTTCCCCAAGTCAAAATGACCAAGGAAGGTAAATGTTTTTGATTGATTCAGGACACTGTGCTAGCCATGACACTCAGGGAAGAGGACTGCTTCAGAAAGTGACAAGGTTGGTGAGACAAGTATGTTTAAAGTGAAGGGGAGTATTTTGAAAATGGTCAGTAGTAATGTCTTTTACTGTAATAAGTTCCCCCCCCCAAAAAAAACAATATTCACTGTATTTTTTGATCAGCCCTCATATTTGACTCACATGTAAAATTCAAATTTCCTTAGTCATAGTTCTATGGAAATTGATATAGGAGCATGTGATTTTTTTAAAAATTTAAAGTGAACCCTGAAGTTAGGGCACAAGACATCTATCATAAGCAATTCTTGATGTATTTGCTGCTGGGCTTGGGCTATGCCTGATAGGCCTCGAGTTTAGGCTTTGTTTCTCATTACACTTGGACTGTCTTCTAGAGTGTCTTATTTTTGTCACCAGACTATAAATTCTATGAGAATGAGAATGTTTGTCCCTTACTCTGTCCCTAGCATTTAGCAGTCACACCTGCTTATTATGGTGGACAAATATTTTCAACAAAAAATATTTATTGAGTAAATGAATGAATTAAAAAAGAATAAATCAACTAAGTCTTCAGTGTAAGATAAAAAGCTTTTATGGGCCTGGCAGGGTCATATGAATGCGTAAAATGCCTCATAGAAGGCACAGGAGTTAGTAGAAGTTATTGCAACCAACAGCGCATGTCAGGCCAACAGGATTCAAATCTTAATTTCATACAAATGCTGGCTGAATGAGAGACATTGCTGGAGTGGGAGGGAATTGTGCGGTTTGGCCTTTCGGTGTGCACATCAGTGACCTCCAGCCCAGGGGCTGCTGTTTCCTCTTAGGCCTGTCTGAATGTATCCATTCTGTCCTAATGGTCTACCATCATGCTTCTTTTCGGCAAATTCAGGAGACTCTGAAAAATGAAGATGAATATGCTGTCATTACAATTTAAATTTTTCCTTGAAAATTGAAGCCCTGTTAAGACTCTTATGAAACACGAATTCATAACTCATCTCATCATGTCCATTCACCAGGCTTGTCATGGAGTCAAAGCAAAGTTTACCACATTACAAGGGGGGCTTGTATCTCAGCAACTCCTCTGGGAACATAGGGGAGCAGGAGGCAGGCTTAGGCCCTGAATCTAGACTTGGGTCATTCTCCTTTCTAAGCATACTTAGAAAGTATACTTCCACTGTTTCATCCACTGACACTTAACATATACTCTACTTTTAGCATATGTACTAACTGCCTCAAGGCAGTTTTGATCCAAAGTGTTGCTGGCCAGGTAGCACCAACCCCTTGGCAGATAGTCACCCAGCACCGGACTTCATCCCTTTCTGGAGACCACTTGCTTCCATGTTGGTATCAGGCAGGGAATATGTGTGGTCATGTGATTAAGATCCTGGGCTTTGGAGTCAGCTAATCATTCATTCATCCAAGCCCTGGCTATGCCATTACTAGCCATATACCTGACCTTGGGCTTGTCCTTCAGTGCTCTGAGTCAAGATGACAACACCTATCATACAGGGGCATTGTGAGGCTGGAATGAGATAAGGTACATGAGAGCTTCTCCTGGGGCCTGATGTATAGCAGCAGCTTACAGGTTAGGTAGTTGTTATTGTCCTTGGTGATGTCATAGTTATTGTTACCATCACTGCAAAAACATGGCATTTGTTGATTGTCTGGTTTTGTTCTTTTTGTAGGCTAGCAGAAATGGAAAGATCAGGCAGATAGGGCATTTTGATAGTGGTTCTCCAGCAGCCACCTTTAAGTCCTCAGCATCTGTCCCTTTGCCACCTCCCTGGCTCTCCAGTGAAGAGGCTAATTTGTGTGCAGTCCCTGTCATCAGCTCTACACCCTCCCTGTTTGCAGCCTAGCCTCCATGCAGAGGCTTTCTATAGAAAGGGCTTGAACTTAACATTTTAAGCACTGAATACTGGAATTGAATATAACAAGGTTTTAAAGCAAAGCTATAAAGTAAGCTTTTACAGAGAAATTTCTGGGTGATGACTTTAAAGCAGCTGGTAGATCCCACAGCATGGTACCCCTTTGAAGTTCGGTCAGATTGGCTTTCAAAGGGAGCAACCCAAGGTCCTTCTCTTGCAGATGGAAAGGTTCTGCATGCCTCTCTCAGGGGAGTGGTGCTTCTTAGCCTGTCTCCCCTTCGCCCTCGAACAGATGGTTTTCTAATACCCGAGCATCACAAGGGCCTACATTCCTCAACTTCACTCACCTTGTCTGAGAATTGTATTCTTTTCCTTTGCCAGGAAGATACCAGCCATACAGAATCAAGATACCTATATTGTATATATCAGGAGAAAAGAAACCAAGTTGAAATAGGAGGAATTACTGAAATTCAAACTCCTTATTACAAGAAATATTATTTCTTAAAATAACTATCCATTTAATAAATTATAAAAGAATATGAAGATGCAGGAGTTGCCCCCCATTTATTTTTCTTTATGCATTTCCTGCCTGTCTCCTACAGTGAGGGCAGAGGTCTTGTTTCCTCACTCCCTACATAACTAGCCTTAGCACAAAGCTTTGGCACATGAGTGCACGTGCATGCATTAACACTGAGTGATCGCCACATTGTCCTTCCTGTTGGCTGGGCCACGGTGGAATGCAAAAGAGTCTAGTGTTTTGTTTTGTTTTGTTTTGTTTTGTTTTGTTTTGTTTTGTTTTGTTTTGAATAATACTGGTGAGTGAACACAAAGCTTTTGTACTGAGCTACATCCCCAGCCCTTTTTTATTTTTCACTTTGAGACAGGATCTTGCTAAGTCTCTTAAGTTGCCCAAGCTGGGCTCAAACTTGCCACCCTTCTTTAGCTTCCCAGAGTGCTGAGATTATAGGTATGCACCACTGTGCCCAGACCTAGGGTCTGTTTTCCTCCTGTAATCCCAGCACTTGAGAGGCTGAGGCAGCAGGATTATTGTGAGTTTGAGACCAGCCTGGGCTACAAAGTGAGTGCGCAAGGCCAGCCTGAACTGCACGGTGAGACCCTGTCTCAAAAAGTAAAAAAAAAAAAAGAATCCATTTTCTATGTGCAAAATCCAGAAGGAACAAGGACCAGTGGCTGAGGACAGATGTTATAACCCTGCCACCTAATCACTGTAAGAAGCTAGATTTGCTTAAAGCCTCTAGTCTATAGTTGCTCAAATTTGAGGGAGCCCCAAAATTTATTTGGCAAAATGTGGGGTTGCAGTATCACAAAGGTAGTTAAGTGACCACAAGAAACCTCTTATCTGAACATGGGCCTAAGGAGCCTAATGTCCGTCCCTGACCTTTGTGAAACTAGCTGTGGTCACTGACTGTACCCTGATATCACTGGGGACAACTTTGGACCCTAGGACTGACTGGTATTTCCTGAACTGTGACAGCTGTCTCTCAGCTAGCAATCTCTGCTATTGGCCCCCATCGTATCATTTTAATCTACAGGGACTAGACGAGAATATTGGGCTATAGAAAGATTTGCCCAGTTCTGTCTCCTGGCCTGGCTCCATACCCCTGCAGAACATGACTGATGCAGACTCTGTTCGAGAATGGAGGTTGGGCTGAGAGCAGGAGCTGTTGGCTTGTCTTATTTTTATCAAGTTCTGTTATCATGGATTTTCTTAAAAATCCATTTTATTTCAAAAAAAGAAAATTTTCAAAACACATCAACCAAGGGGCAACAGTGGTACATACATTGTATATTGTTATCCCCAAATCATTCACCCAGTGGCTCAGACTTAATAACGGCCCGAAGGTTTGTGGTGGTTCTGTAACCTGAGGGGAGGAAGTCAGAGGCAGCAGCTTTATCTTTACCCGTTCCCTCTGGTGAGCCCAACTCTGTATCCTCACCCCAGAGCAGTCAGTCTAATTATTAATTAATTTATTTTTATCTTTTTGAGGCAAGGTCTTGTTATATTCAGGCTGGCCTTGAGCTCACTTTGTAGCCCTGGCTGGATTCTCCTGTCTCAGCCTCCCAACTGCTTGTCATGGGGTTTTATTCTATCTTATGGAGTTGTTGTGCAGATCAAATGAGAGAAGGGCATGAACATGTTTTTTAGCATACAGATTAGTACTCTGCTGTAAAGAATTACTGTAGTGGAGGTTGTGTCTGACATGGGATTCATGTTTCCCTGGTGAGAAATCCTAAATCTACTGAGCCTCTACCTGCCCAGCACTGTCAGGCTTTGAAGATATGACTCATGCCCTTAGTCCAACTTCTGTAGGGATTGCATAGACCATCCCAGTGCACTCAATTAAAAGCCCTGTGTTTTCTTTTTCAATGCCAGTGGCGACTACGTGCTGGCTCCAACACAGGTTTGCTGGTCTCAGCCTAGTGAATATGGTGACCAGGTCACTCTTTGATGTGGACACTGTCCTGTGCATTCTAGAATGTCTAGGTGCATCCCCGACTCCCACATACTAGATTCTAATAACACTCCTTTCCCCAAGTGGTGACAAAAACGTCTCTGGTCATTGTCATACGTCCTCTTGTAGGGAGCACAATCATCCCAGTTTAGACCATTGCTCTAATAAAATAATCTAGGAAGTATGGATTTGTTAACCTATTTTTGATAGATGTCAAAGTACAACTCAGAGTAGTTAAGAGCTCACTAAAGGCCATGCCACTAATGCCTCTTCCAAGGGGTGTCGGTATACTCTGCTCCTACACATGGCTGTCACCCAGGCTCTGACATACTTAGTCATTCATAAAATATTTATCAAGTACCTACTATGTGCCAGGCAATATTCTAGTTGTCCAATAAATATCACTGATGATTGGAATGGGGTGACAAAGAGAGCTGTAAAAGACAGCTGCATTAGTTTCCTATTGCTGCTTTAATAACCTTCTATTAACTTAGTGATTCTTCTAACATTTCTGAATGTCTGAAATACCAAGTCATTTTCACCAGTCTAAGATCAAGGTGTTGTCGGGCTTTATCTAGCATCTGGTAGCCATGTATTTCCTGGCCCTCTCCTCCTTTTCAGAGCCAGGCCTGTAACATCTTCTCTCTTCCAAGACCTCTGTTTCTATCCTTCCATCTTATTTATCTAACACTGATCCTTTTAATTCTCTTATAAGGACCCTTAAGATTACACTGGGCTCTCTGATAATCTGAAATAAACATCCATCTCTGTATCCTTAATTTAATCTCAGTTGCAAAGGCCTTTTACCATGTAAGGTACTAAATCATGGGTCTCAGAGATTAGGTTGGGAACATCTTTGGGGGCCACTTATTCAGTGTACAACTCTCCTTCCAACCCCCAAATATTCATATCCATCCCATGTGTCAAAAACATTCATCCCATCCTAAGGTTCCCATAGTCTCAGCCCATTATGACTTCAAGTCCAAAATGTCACCTAAATCTCATCAGCTCAGAACTCCCAAAAATCTCATCATCTACATCAGCTAAATTAAGTGTAAGTGAGACTGTGTGTGTATTCATCTTGGAGCAACATTTCTCTCCATATGAGAACCTGTGAACCTGCAAAACAAGTTACCTGCTCCCATGTACTGTGGTGATTCAGGTGTAAGATGAAGCTGATAGACAGGAATTGGTTGGGAAGAGAGAATGAAAGGGAAATAAAAGGATTTATCAACCCTAAGTAATTTCAAAACCCAATTGGGCCAGTTCCATTGGGTTCAAAACTTGGGAATAATTCTCTGTGGTTCTGGCTCCACGCTCTCAAACATGCGACACCACCCTTGGAATCATCTTTCCTTTTCCAGGAAAGACAGCAGGTGTTTGTAGAGGCGTACTTCATCTGCCTGTTTCCTCCCTGCTGGATTTGAGGAGTCTGACAGCCTTCTTTCACTCTGCCCTTTCATTCTCCCACTCAGCCCAAGATGACAGTGTTTGCTAGTTTGACATTCTCAAAAACCACACGGGACTCCTATATATGTTTCTAGGATTTGCCCCATTAGACAAGCAGCTCCTGTGTGGATCTTTCCTGGATAATCCATCTCTATTCCTGGCTTCTGCTGAAATGCCTAAGGGAATCCATGAGTCACAGGTCTAATCCTCACAAAGCCTGCTATGTGACTAAATGCTCTTGAACTTCAGATCTTTCCGAGGTGCCAGCAAAAAGTTATCCAGCCACACCCTTGGTTTTCTCTCCAGAGCACTCTTTCCTGACAGCAAATCTCCTAATTTTAGCATCCTTTGCAATCTGGATAGGCAAGAACTTGCCAAATCAAATCCTGGTTCCTTCTTATTTCACAGTTCTTCCCTCCTGCATTTCACTCAGCGCAGCAAGAAGAAAGCAAACCGTGTCTTCAACACTTCAGTTGGAAATCTCTGTAGCTAAATCTCCAAGTGCATCATTTACAGGTTCTTCTTACCATCCAACTCTAGGACATGATTCAGCTAAGACTGTTCCTGCATCATGCCATTTTGCTTCTCCAGTTTCCAGTTACATGTGCCTCCTCTGCTGAGCCCTTGCCAGCAGCACCTTTAATGTCTATATTTCTATCATTGGCCTGTGTTGGATGACTTCAAGATGATGAAAAATTTCCATATAGTGATCCTCACTTTTCCTGAGCCTTCAGGGGTTTACAGGTACCTAGGATTGGGATGTGGAGGTCTTTGAGGAACCATTATCCAGCCTACAATAACTATTATGTTTATTGGTCAATCATCAAACTGTCATTGATTACTTTTCATTTTCTTAGAACTATCTTGGATACTCTGAGTGCTACAGGGTCAGCATAACAAAGCTGACCAAAATTACTGATTTGGCCAGATGATTCAGTGTATATTTTCATTTCTAGTGCAAATGTTGAAGGGTCTCTTTTTCCTTTAGAAGTGTCCTGGTTTGAATGATCTGTTTTCTGGTCACTAAATATAGGTCTTGATGCTTAGTCATAGAGACAAAATAAATGTAAAAAAAATTATTGGGCTGTTGTAGTTAAGTGTTAACTATAGATCTTAATGCTCAGCTTACCATCTTGGAGACAAAAGAAACATGCAAAAAAATTACTAGGCACTTATTGTTAAGTGCTAAATGTTATGACATTTAGATGCTATTAAGCATCTGTAATATGAGGACAGCCCTCAGCAAGTCTCTGCTAGTGTGTGATCATCTGGAATTTCAGGGTCTTTAGGGTATTGTATTCACAGTGTGGTCCCTGGACCTGCAGCCTCAGGAGGGCCTCATAGAAATGGGCATTCCCATTATAGACCCAGTGAATCAGAAAATGTGGGAGTTTGACTCCACAATCCATTTTGGCCTCTTCATCTTTTACACAATTATGCACATACATACACACACACACACATGCATACACACACACACACATGCATACACACATGCATACACACATGCATGCGCACACACATGCATACACACACACATGCATACACACACACATGCATACACACACACATGCATACACACACACATGGATATACACACAATCTCTGCAGCCTCTCAGGGTTGCAAACATCACAATTATTACTGTAAATACTTTTCCATCTATAGCGTTGCTTATTTTTCCTGCCCCCTTTCTCCCCTCATCTTCAAAATGATGACAATTCATGGGTTGAGATGTTATGATTAAATGTTAGTTTGGTGGGAATTCAGTTCTTTGGTTCAAATGATCTATTTTTAAATGAGTTTTTTTCCCTTTTTTCTCAGAGTACCCTATCTTATTTTTCATCTCTTTCCTTGGCTGTTGGCAGGAGCTGAGCAAAAGCCTGGAACTTAGCGTAAATCTACAAAGGAAACAAAAGGATTGTTCTAGTGATGAATATGACTCTATTGAAGAGGACATTCTCTCTGAACCTGAGCCTGAGGACCAGGAGCTCCTGGTCTGTCCCAGAGATGACCCATCTCTTTGCACTGGGGACTCAGGACAGCAGCGATTTCCCGAGGACCAGCAGTGGGAAGGGCAGCCTGCCTCAGGTCCAGACGCCCTCATGGTGCTGGAATTTAACCAGGCTTCCAAAGGTGAGCTCTGTCTGGTGTAGTATTTCTGTGCTTTTGTTGTCTCTGGATATATTCACAGGCCTTAAACTTCCAGAAGCATCTTGAATTTAGCTTTGAGTGTCTGTCTTGCAGGCCAGAGAGCTGTGTCTATGAAGATTCTGCTGACTGTAAAACGCAAAATCTTCCTGTGGCTCCTCAATGACTCTTAAGTCCATGTGGTAAATGTGTGGCAAAACAGCTGTAGAGGGCTGTCCAGTGTATTGTGGGGAGTTTAGCAACATTCACCTTGCAGCTGGCTAATGCAAAGTAGCTTATACAAAAGGAGCTATTTATTGGCTCAGATAACTGGAAAAACTAGAATTGTAGTAGGACTTATTTCTCTGCCCCTCCCTTCTTGGCCACTCCTTTCTTCTCTTTCTGTTTTTATCTCTTCTTCCTTTGCATTTTTCCATTCTTAAGCAGACTCTTAACATACAGAGGCACTGTTGCTTTTGTATGAGACATTATTAGCTTTGCAACCCTACCAGAAAGTAAAACTTTCTTTCCTAAAAGCTCTAACACAAGTCCTAGGCATGGCTCTTAAAACCACATTAGGGAACTCACCCTGAGTCATGTGATACCTGAACAATAACAGTGGCTCTGGGGGCCCATGTCCAGCCAGCCATGCTAAGGGGTGCATTGCCTCCACCCAACCATACAAACAGACAGTGTAACAAAGGGGAGTTTGGAAAAGAAGGGCTCTAACAGGCAGAACCACTGGTGCCCACCCTAGGAACTAAAGAAGCACAACTATTAGTAGGGAAAGAAAAGAGAGAGGACTCAGACTTTGGGGAAATACCTACTACAACAGGCCTGAACTTTGACCCCAATCTGTGACACAGGCTTCTTTAGGATCTGCTTGCTCTTTTCTCTCTATTCTATGGTCATCTTCAAAGCCTGATGTCTTACTCGAGTACTTTCTTGTCCTGAGACACAATAACCAGTACCTACAATTTAAATGAAGGGAGGTTTATTTTGTCTCCTGGTTTTAGCCCATGGTTAGGTTGCTCCAAGGCAGAATCAGCATGCCTTGGTTACTTTTCTCTCATCACTGAGACAAAATGCCTAACACTTCTTAACTTTTTAAGAAAGGAAAGGTTTATGTAGCTCACAGTTGTGGCTCCAAGGCAGAGTGGCACATGGCATGGGGCAACAGTATATGATGGTGAAAACAGCAAAAGACAAGAGCAAAAAGAGAGGAACACAGAGAGAAGATACTTTCTGTCCTTTATATTGTATGTAGACCATACTTGGGTGTGACACTCACTCCTGTAATCCCAGCATTAGACCATGAGTCATTCACAAACTCTAGAAGCCTGCCTCCCTGACTGCATGAGGCTTTGGGGGGACATCCAGACTCAAACCATAACACAGCATGATAGAGGTGGGTAGGGAAGAAAAGCTGCTCACCTCATGGCAACCAGGAGGCAGAGAGCTAAGAAGGGAGCCTAGTAGATCGACCCTACCAGCTCACACCCCCTCTGATCTGTCTCTTCCTACTAGGCCCTACCTCCTAGTGTCACCTTGAGCTATAGTGGCCCATGAGCCAGTCACCTCCATAAGCCCTGCTCTGAGCACATGAGGCTTTGGGGAAACACTCACATATAAACTATAACACTGGGTGTGCCAGCTGAGAGAAAGCTGTATCTTCTGAACTAGAGTGCATGTCACGAAAGAGAAATGAGGGACTATTTGAAATGAGGCAGTATATTAGCTTGCTAGGAATGCCATAACAAAGTACCACAGGTCGGGGGTTTGCACAACAGAAACTTAATTCTGTCACCATTCTAAAGGCTGCAACTCCAAGACCAAGGGTCAGTTTCTTCTGAGGCTCTGTCTTTGGCTTGTGCATGGCTGTCTTCTACCTGTGTGCTTATATGGTCCTACCCTGTGTCTGAGTCCTAATCTCTTCTGAGACACCACCCCAGTGACCTCATTTAGTTTACTACCTTTTTAAATATTTTGTCTCCAAATTCAGGGGGTAGCACTTCAACATACATGTTTGGGGGACTTAACTAATCCCCTAACTGGCAGTCTTTGGAAAGCCACGTCCAGGATAGATGTCCCCAGAGAAGACATTTGCCCCTCTGAGGTGCCTCTGTGTGCTTTCTGTCCTCTGACCTCACCCACCTAGATTCCCACAGTACCATTCTGCACAATGAATCTGAAAGCTGTAAAGCTACTTACCTCATGGCAGCCAGAATGGAGAGAGAGAGAGAGAGAGAGAGAGAGAGAGAGAGAGAGAGAAGAACCGTGGATAAGACATCATCCCTGAGGTCACAGTCCCATGACCCAGTCCTTTCAATGAGCCCCCACCTCCTATTTCCACCACCTCCAAAATGATGCCATCATATTACGATCTCTTCCATGGATTAATCCACCGACAGAGTTAGGACCTTTATGATCCAATCACATTCTATAAGCTTCACCTCTGAACACATGAGCATTTTGGGAACATTTTCTAAACCATGACATCTATAAATGACCCTACTTTTTGTTTAGCTGTTATTTAGAACACTTTCCTTCCCACTCTTTCTCTTTCTTTTCTTTCACCATTCTAGATCTGATCTGAGCGAGGATAAAGCCAAGGGTCTGACACGCCAGCTCTGTTTCTTTCCGTGCGTGTTAAAGCATAGAAATGCAGCAGTGGCTAGGCTGAGGCTCAGTGTAGAGCACCAGTGAGGCCCTGGGTCCCTCCCCGGGACCTTACATATGCCAAAACCATAGGAACCATCTGCTACATGGTATCCGAGTCACCCTGTCCTTCCAGGGGCCTAGGTGCCCCCACCCTTCTGTGGTTAAGACAGAGACTTGCTGTCTAGTTAACCCCGAATTAGTTAGCCTTGAATTCACTTATGTAGCCCAGGCTGGCCTCAAACTCACAGCAATCCTCCTACCTCAGCCTCTCAAGTGCTGGGATTACAAGTTTGCACTTGTGCACCTGCTCAAGATGCCCCCTTTGGAAATATGGACTTGAGAAGAAAGGAAGCCCCCATAGCAGGCTCCCCACCCCACCCCACCCCCGCACCCTTCACACTGCCCAGCTGTCAAAGCTTCACCACATGCCATGCCCAGGTCTGGGATGCTTCCACTTTGGTACCTGGAACCCCTCCCAACCCATTGTGAAACTTCCTCTATTCAGAAATGCTAAAATTTGAACACCTACATGTGTTCTAGACTGTTCCATGCAGGATGCACCATGGCTCTCAGCAAGCTTGTCTCATTGTCTCCTTTACTCTCATAAACCCCAACTATCAAGGTACCTACACAAGGTCATTCAATAAACATTTGATGAATAAGTGAATGAACAGTAAACAAATGCCCAACCCAAATGCCACCACACTGCTGGTGCTGCATGTCTGACATAAACAATCATTTTCCCACAGGTCATAAGAGGGAGAGGAATTTGCCTACCAAGCAGAAGGACAATGCTGAGGTCCTCATTCCCAGCAAACCTGAGCTGAACCTGAATTCCCAGCCACCTGCCACATTCCCAGACCAGGAGAGAGTGTGCTCCAGTAAGAGCTGGGGCTCCTGGTGGGAGCAGGGTGGGGCTGGGGCTGGGTGCTCTCAGTGCACGTAGTGTAACAATAGGAGGCCTTCTTTTGACACCCTCCTTGTTAGGGCGGAGCTGACCTTTAGCCAAAGCAACAATATGGGTTCTCTAAGGAAACAACCAAAAAGGCTGTGTCTAAAGAGATTATGGTAAGGAAATTTCCCATGCCATTATGGAAGCTGGAAGTCCAGTCTGCCGGCTGGGTCAGCAGGTGGGAGACCGAAGGAAGTCTGACTGAGGGGCAGAGCAGGGCAGCCCCTACACAAAACCTGTGCTTGGAAAGAGTGGACTCACACAAGATAAAACATGTTAGCTAACAGTATAAAAAGAATGGCTCTAGAGTCAGAATGGTAGTATATGTCTGTAATCTTAGCTACTCAGTAGGATAAGATAGGAGAATCAAGTATTTGAGGTAAGCCTGGGCAAGTCTTAACGAGACCATCTCAAAAAAGAAAAAGCAGCTTTAAGTGAAAAATATGTCATCCTATGTAATTGAGAAGTCCAAAGGTAGAGTGTCCTTCAGGCACAGCTGGATCCAGGCAATTAAAAATATGTCTGCAATCTTCCTTTCTCCCTGCTAAGCACCTGTCTGAGAATGATGGGCCCCAAAGAAGAAAGGTGAGCTACAGGGATAGGGCAGGAGAGTTGGTTCTCAGCAGCAGCAGGAGGCCTGACTTGTTATTAGATGGTTCTGGTTCTGAGTCTGCATAACTCAGTGGCTCACATCCTCACAGCTGGGATCCATGCATGGACAAGGCACCAAGATCCTCAGCTCTACGGGAAAGCTGAGGCCTCTGGCCTGCATCCTGTGCAGCTGGGAGTGGCCTGGGAGTGATGGCCAAGCAGATCAAACCTTCCACCATGTGAAACCAGAGCCCAGAGGGGCATTTACAAGGGGCAAGATACAGGGAATGTTTAAATTTTTAAAACTGTATTGCATGCAATAAAAGACACATTGCCGTCAACTCCCCTCAGGACATCCCCCATGTCTTTACCCCATCCTTCTTGCCACTTTCTGAAGCAGTTCTGGAAGTCCTCTTCCTGGGTAACTTCACAAAGTGTGATCAAAAATTCGGCACATGCTGCTGCCAAATGGTATGCAGGCTTGTAAGGACACTGCAGTGTGTGTACATCCACCCTGTTCACCAGATCTGGCACCACGCAGATTCTGGCTCTTCCCCAAAGTCAAAATGATCATGAAAAGTAAATATTTTGAACTGATTCATGACAACTAAAGAGGACTATCAGGGTTGATGATGAATGGGTAAATAAAACAGCCAGTGGTATGATTTGGGCTCCGGGAAGGTCAGTCCAAACTCCCTCAGGAGTAAAGACTCTCTGGGAGTAAAGACAACTTTTCTGGACAGCCTGTTTGGGGGGTACAGGAAGAGGAGGCTACAAAAACCCAAAGTCCATGAAGCTGGAATGAAGGCAGTACATTTTGCCAGTTGAGAGCACTGTTTGATCTCCGAGCTTGGCAGCTGTATTGCTCTGGAAAGGGCTTGTCCTCGATGCCTCAGCTGTGATCGTCTTGCCTTCAGAGCACTATGCTTGTGACTCTTCCAACCAGCCAGCAGTCCCTGTGTTAGCACCTTTAGCCCTGTACTGCTGATCAGCAGAGGACTTCCAGAACTGCTTTAGAAAGAGACAAGAATGATGGGATAGTGTGTTCAAAGCCAGGGGGAGTATTTTGAAGGGGATTAATGACCAAGTGTCTTTTACTATAATACATTTTAAAAATATTTAGATATTCTCCATGTTTTTTATCATACCACGTAGCACCAGACTTGTTCCTGGGGATTTCTTGGTAAAACCAAACCTGGAAAGAGAGTTGACTGGAGCTTGGGGAAGGTTGAGGTGGGGGCAACCACCATGTCCCTGAAGTGAACAAGGTCACACAGGTGTCACATTGGTAAGTAGAGGTGGTAGCAAAATGATCTACAGGGATCAAGAACAACACAGAGCGTGAGGTGGCAGAAAGCTCTGGTGAGTTCTGGCTCTGTCAACTTTGATCAGACAAGGAACTGGGAAAGAGAGAAGAGGTGAGACAAGCTGAAGGACCTGTCAGCTCTGGGAGCTCTAATGTGGTTGGGGATCATGGGTGTGTGTGTGTGTGTGTGTGTGTGTATCCATGTGTCCTCCAGGATGGGCCCTAATGGTTGCTGCTCTGGCCTTTAGCTTCAGTTTCCCTTGCTGGTATTGTCTTCCCTCCACATGAAACATTTCAAATGGCATCTTAGAAGTTTCTCCAAAACCAGTCATCAGGAAGATGAGCCCCAGGGTAGCATGCCACCATATGCAAGACATCCCAGAGCAGAACCTCACGGTAGTGGCTGTGAACTGACTGGGACTCCCTCCTTCCAGCATGTTTTACTGTCATAGCTTTTCCATATCTAGGTCATTAAGAGCAGCCCATTAAAATTCCTGAGCTGGCTCCTGAGCTGCATTCAGCACTGTAGATGTGACCTCACATTTCATTATCCAGAAACCCATGCAGTGGGACCTGCAGTTACCAGCATTATGTACAGAGAGGTTAAGGAATCTGCCCACGGTCACCCAGCTAGTGTGTGGGGAAGCCAGTGCTGGAGGCCTGCGTTGCAGAATCTCTGCAACTACTCCCATTTACAGCTGTCATGTGCTGACTTAACTATTTTTTGCATGATTCATACCCATATCAGCCTAGTCTTGGTAGTAACATGCCTAAAATCCATCTTTCAATCACTTGTTAGATTTTTTTGTAGTTTGATTAATACAAATGTATTTCTATTAATATTTTTGAAAGATCAACCATACATCAACTAAAATCATCTTGGATGCTGGATTCATTTCCAGGGCTGAGTAAAGAACCATGATCCAAGTATCTTATTATCTTACAAACTTACTGCTTCACAGTTCTTGAGGCTGGAAGTTCAAGGCTGCAGTCTTGGCAGGGCACCCTCTGCAGGTCTGAGGAGAATCTGTCCCAGAAGTAGCTCGCTGTCTGTGGTAACACCAGTTTTATAAAGACGTCGGCTCATACTGTGTTAAGACTGTCCTTCGTGACCTCATCTTAGCATAATCATCTGCAGAGGCCCCGTTTCCAAGTAAGGCCACAGCCACAGGCACCAGGGAGTAAGACTTCTTTTTAGGAAACAGACTTAATCCAAAACATATAGCTTTATGTGCAGGATTTCAAGAAATAGAGATTAATTTATTTATAATATTTTTTCTCCAAAAAGTTCTGACTCATTCTGACAAATTACAGATAGCATGAAGTGCAAGATTTGAAAACATGTGAGGGTAGCAGGGCATGGTGGCTGCGTGCTTATAATCCCAGCATTCTGGGAGGCTGATGCGGGAGGATCCCAAGTTTGAATTTGAGTCCAGCCAGGGGCAATTTATCAAGACTGTGTTTTGAGAAAAAAGAGGGAAGAGCTAGGGATGTAGCTCGCTACAGAAGCCCTGAATTCAATCCCCAGTACAGCAAAAAAAAAAAAACCCACAAAGACAAACAACAAAAAACCAAAATACCTAGTCATAGTTGTGACTGTAAAATTCTACATATGTAAGAAAATATGTGTTACTGACCCAGAAATAAAAGTCAGATTATCAGCTCTTCTGAGTATTGGTTCTTAGAGTAACTTGTTCCAGTTAGGAATGTTTAAAGGGGACACTGTTCATTTCAAACAGATTTGGAGCTCACCTTCCCCTATAAATATACTTGACCAGGGGGAAAGCTGCAAACTCTGCATTGTCGCTGCCCTCACATTGAGATGTAATACAGGGAAGCCACATGTCACCCACATATTAGTCTCCAAAGGCAGCAGAAAGTGCCATGGCCAAGCTACCCTTGGGTTCCTTACTCTGACAGTGGAGTGCAGCCTAGATGGCTTTGTACAGACAGTGCTGTACAAGTGTGTCATTTCATAAGACCACGGAGACTGTCCCTCCTCCACTGTGGGAAAATTGCAAGTTCTGGCTGCACCCCAGATAAAACATCAGCCTTGGTTAGGGTCTTGGTAGGAGAAGTGTGTACTGTTACACAAAGGCATCATGCTGTGGAGTGGATGTTCATACCCCTGGAGGCACTGAGACCAGGGGCATCCTGAGAGGACAGCAGTACCCCAAGCCAGCTCACCCTACTCTGGGAAGAAATGAGAAGGGGCTGCTATCATGCTTTATTCTACTTGGGCTGGGATCTATATTTGGGGGGTGCCTACAAAATTAGGCTTTTTCTATCTTCCTAGTGAATTGAACCTTTTATCATTATGTGTGGTCTATCTTAAAAATATGTGAAAAAAAATAAAGGCAAATGGAAAAAACAAGAGTGAGGAAGTAAGATGAATCCAGGGGGAGACAAATGAGTGCTTGTAAATACTTTTTGACTTAAAGTCTGCTGTGCTAGAGACAGAGCTACTTCAGCTTTCTTCTGGTTAGTGTTTATGTGGGATATCTTTTTTCCATCCTTTTACTTTCAAACTTTCTGCATCTTTATATTGAGGTTTGTCTCTTGTAAGCAGCATGTAATTGGTTTTTATTTTTATCCTCTAACAATCTATGTATTTTAATGGGAGCATTTAATCCATTTATGTTTAATGTAATTGCTGATATATTTGGGTTTAAATCTGCTATCTTATTGTTTGTTTATTTGTTCCGCCAGTTTGATGTTCCTCTTTCTCTCCTTTCTTGCCTTCATTTCAACTAATTGCTTTGTATTATTTCTTTTTCCTCCTATTAGCTTGTTAGTTACACACTTTTATTATTCTTTTAGTCATTACCAGCAATTACAACATGCATTCTTGACATATTAGAGTCTACTTTAAATTAGCAAATTTAGCACTTCTCATTCTGCAGAGGGACCTTACATTCTGTAACTCCATTTGCTCCCTTCCTGATTTAAATGCTATTGCCGTGCATTTCCATTCCCTCTAGGCTTTGAACCTCACTGAACATTACTATTGTTGTGGTTGTTGTTATTTGTACAGTCAGTAGTAATTTGCCCTTCACTCTTGGTGATTTCCAATCACTCCCATTCTTACTCTCAGACTATAGCCCCTGAATTTGTTGCAAACTCCGCTTGGCTCCCCAGGCTCATGGCAGCTCTTAGAGAATCCTCTCACCATGAGGGGAAGGCCTCCCAGAGGTTGAGCTGACCTCTTTGGGTTTCTTTTGGGTTTCTTCTGCCTCCTCTCCACTCTGTTCACTCCTCTTGCCTTCAAACAGATTTCTTTATTCATACTAATATTTGTTACAGGTTTTCTAGTTGTGCTTCAGAGAAAGGGTGATTGGAATTAGCTAATCTGCCATGCCAGTACATAACACTGCCTGCTCTCTTTAAAGATTTATTTTCCCCTTGTGCCTTCTTCTTTGGCCAATGCAACTGAATTTGCATCAATTAAATATGCATATGATGCAGCTCCATGACATCTTCATTCCTCTCCCTCATTGTAATTGTCCCTAATTCTGATGAAACTTATGTCTCATGTTGCTCCAGTCCCTACTCATAAGGCTTCCAAGACACTAGTATAACCTCCATTCAGAGACCTGTTGTCTTCTGGAGAATGAAGGATCATTCATCTTTTAATGCAGGAGGTTTACTGTCTGAGTTGTCAGAGTGCTCTGGGGAGTGATATATCTGAACCACTTTTCCCAAACAAGCTGCCAAACATAGAAATAAAGTAACACCCTCACTGTAAGTGAATTAGAGGGTGCTGATATCCCTGTAGTTAACGTTTCTGTTGGAAGTCCTACAGCAGAAAGATCATTATGTCAATGTCCAGAGTCTTATAACATATTAGTCCATGTTAATTAATAACAAGGGACAGAAATTCAAACTGGCTTAAGAAAGGAAAACGTATTGCTCAGAGATCTAAAATGTCCAAGACTGTCAATGTGGCCTCAGGCATGGTGGGATCTAGGTGTTGAGACAATATCACTGGGAAGCTTGCTTCAGCATTAAGCTGTTTTTCTCTACTCTGATGAGGCTCAAACAGATGGTTGGACCCTAGTCCCAAAGCTTCTGATTCAGTGGGTCTGGGGTACAGCCACATGAGCCACAGCTAGCTGTTTGTTATCACTGAATGCTCCAAAAGGTTCAGCATCACTGCCCTAGGCATTTCAATTCCTGACAAGTTCTCAGGTGATCCTGACATTGTTGGTCCTGGCAATACACTTTGAGGACCATATTACTGGTCACAGGCAAACAGGAATTTCTCTTGGGTCCCACAGGTGGCCCCAGAGCTCCAGATGCCCTCTTACCTGCTTTGCCAGCCAAGGGAAAAGAGACCATTCCTTCCCTAGTGGTCCACTGTGAATCCAAAAACCAGCATCTTCTGAGCAGTCTCCAGCCTCTGTGGCTAAGAGAACCTTGCTCTCCCCTGGCCCGCGCTGGGGTAGGCATAGGGTTAGATATACCACAGATGTGAAGAAGAGTGGGCACAGAGTACTTTCCCAAGGAAACTGGATGCTGTGAAGGTCACAGTGCTGTGAAAGTCACTGTGTCAGAAGGACAAAAGCCACTGCTGTTCATTCTGTGTCAGAATCAACCACGCAGGTCATTTCCCTTAGGTAGTCACAGTCGTGATCATGAGTTTTCTGACCACTGTGGCAAAAAAGTCCGCACTTACGTAAGAAAATGTGTATCCCTGGGTTCATGTGATAAAAATCAGATTACCAGCTGTCCCTGGTGTTTGCTTCTTAGGGCAGTTTGTCCCATTAGTGCTTTTAAAGAGGATGCTGTGCAAGGTGACGGGACCCTTGCTCTCAAGGTGGGCGTGGAGTAAAGGGCTGTACCATCCGAGAAGAAAGACACATCCTCTAGTCTGGAGGCTTTGGTTGCCTTCCTTGAGAATCGGGTGCATTCCCAGGCTCAAGAGACAGCAGCTAGAGAATGAAATTAGGACAACAGAAAACACCTGTCACAGCGAGGTCCCCTGCCAAGTGGTAGAGATAACAGGAATACAGCCTTGATGAGCCAGGCATGTCAGCTAACCATTACCACTTCACAGCCCACCCAAAACAAAGTGGCTTCAGACTGAAGCCCTTTATTACTGCACATGTGTCCACGGGGGACAGTTCTGGAGTGGGCTGGCACTTGGTGGAGGCTGAGGCAGGAGGATCACAAGTTTGAGCCTAGTCTGGATAACTTAGCTAGTTAGGAAGACCCTCAAACTTTAAGAGCTCAGTGCAAAGGCCATGGGTTCAATCTCCACTACTCCTCCCCACCAAAATGCTTGGCATCTATTTCTAATTTTTTAAAAAATATAAAAGTTACACAGTACATACTCAAAGGCAGGTTTCTCTCAGTGGACCACTGGCTAATGATCAATACCTCCTTCTCAGATTTAGTATTTTCCATGACCACAACTGCCCACGTGACCTCCTTCTAGGACACTTGCTTGTAGGAAGCAGTAATTTTGCAGAGACTCTGAACTTGAGTTTTTCAAGTCACAGCTGATGAAGGGGAGCAGGTCACTGGCCAGCGAGCCAACTGACAGCTTTGTGGTCTCACATCTAGTGACATGTGGTGCATTCATGGTCATTCTCCCAAACTGATACGCCTTTTGTTTCTCTGTAAAAGAGAAGAAAGCCGAGCACCTGGGAAGCAAAGCGAAAGCGGAGTTCTAGGAAGAAGGATGGTTCTCAACCAGAAAAGAGCAGTTTGGGATAAATTAAAATGTGCGATTTGGCTTTTGCTGGTGGTACAGATTTACTGGGTGAATAAATCCACCATTCTCTGGCTCTGTGATGAGAATAAATCCACCATCCTGTGGCGTCCAGTCCAGGGTTGGCCAATTGAATAATGAGGATGTCAAAGAGAGTTAGAAGGTGGTTACCGTGTGTGGCCACAGGACGAAGTAGAAAGCACAAGCCAGTCGGCGGGAATGTGCAGGCGTTTCTGGGAAGCCAGGAATAGGAAAGCTCTGGGACTGGTGCTACAGAGTTGACCTTCACTTGGAGAAAGGGAGATTTAATTTTTAAACACATCTTCTTAGCATAATATGACTCGAAGGGCACAGGCAGCTCCTGATGGTCACGTTGGACAGAGCTTTCTCTCCTACATGAATGATGCTCAGGGGCAAGAGGGCCCGTGCAAATGAAACTGGTCTGTGATGACAGAAAATGCCTTCCTGGAGATCATTTTCCAAGAAGAGCTAAGCGCAAGGCTGGCTGAGCAAAACCAGAGCACCTCACCTGTGGAGCCAGGCTGTGGGCTCCTAGGTGCCCGGGCAGCAACTGTTCCCAGAACAGCTCACTGAGCCCTAGAAGAGTTGTACTCATGTACTGGCACTGAAAAGCACCACATGACTCTTTTAGGGCTGATTTTTAAAAGTATTCTGGGTGAGAAATGAAACAGCTCCTGAGTTTCTGAATCTACTTGTCCTGGTTCTGCCTGACCACTCACCAGCCCTGGGGTTTGCACTACCAAATGTCTGGGTGCTGACCGGCATGTTTGACTGACATGTTTGTTTGTATGGCTTTATATATTATCTTAATACCTATGGGTGGGGATGTCTGAAGGGGGCCTGGGTTTTAACTGCATGCTTTAGTGATATTCACAAATACTGAGATTTGCAAGGTTTGAGATAGAAGTTGCTTCTCATCCATTAATTCGACAGTTATAATTAGTATCAGGTGCCTAGGAGAGTGTGATCTCATACAGAAGCTGAGTCCTGAAGAACCCCATTAAAACCCAGCCTGCAAGTATCTACTGGGTTGCTGACCATTCTTCCCTTTGTTCCCCCATTCCTGTCCCCCTGGCTATTCCTTGGCCTGCTAAGCTCTACCTGCCTCAGGACCTTGGCACCTGCTATGTCCTTGGCTTGGAACAGGCTCCCATATGGGCATTCCAAGGGCTCACTGCCTGTGGGTCCTCTTCCTTGCCCATGTGCCTGTGCCCCCATCATGTCCAGCCCTTTGCCCTGGGCACATGCCAGGCCCATGTTTACCTCTACCCAGAGGCTGCAAGGTTAGCGAGAGCATGGGTGTACCTGTCCTGCTCGTTCCTGTACCTTTGTGCCCAGAGAGGCACAGCGTGGTGCTGGCTGAGAGCCATCTTGCGTTGCCTGTTACCCATTTCTACTTCAGCTGCTGACATGTTTGTACTTCAGGGGTTTCCAGTTCCAGCCCCCTGGTGACGCTTAAGACAGCAGCCCTTAATTTCCTTCCCTGCTGTCCCTGTCCTCCAGCCAATGCAGGGACCCGACTGAGGAAGATCCCACTGCAGTCCTCATCACCCTTCTTGCCATAAGATTCCACATAGCACCAGATTCTAGAAAAGGAAAGAAAAGGGTTTTGGTACCATGAGGAACGCAGCCGTAGATGGTGAGTGGTGAGGATTTGGTTTGGTGCCATACTGCAAATCATGCAGCCCTGGCACTCAGTCTCATCTCAGTACCTGCCTCAGTCCTGGGCATTTAGGTTTGCACCCCTCCTGCATACCTGGCAGAGGCAGGCATTTTCTCACATTAGCTTGGCCCTCCAGGAGAATCCAGAGTCTTCACTGAGACAGTCCCTGCTGCCAGGTATAGCGGCACACACATGTAGTCCCAGCATTCTAGGAGACTGAGATTCTAGGAGACTGAGAGGCAGGAGGATCACAAATCATCAACAACTTAGCAAAACCCCATCTCAAAATAAAAAGCAAAAGAGCTGAGGCTGCTGCCTGTTGTGAAGACCCTGGGTTCAATCCCCAGCACTGCAAAAATATAAATAAATAAAGACAATCCTACCTGTTCTGGAAGTCAACCCAGAAGAGCTTCAGTGTGTTTCCTGCCCTGTAAACATACAGAAGCACATAGAAGCTGCCAATGTCATTGCCTGTGGCATTTGGTTAAAGGCAATTAACATGTAATATGTGTATTACTTATGCATTACAGTATGACAGTTCAGTAGAGTATATAATGCTCAACCATCAGATCAGGATAATGAGAGAATTTCTGTTCTCTCAAATGTTCCCATTTATATATGTTGGGAACCTTTAGTGTCTCTTTAGTTATACTGAAATTTATAAAAAATCATTGTAGACTATAGTTACTGTGCTGTAGAACATTAAAGCTAAATCTCCCATCTAACTGTATTTGTCAATTATTACCTGATTTCTCTGTCTCCTATTCCCTGTTGCCTTCCTAGCCTCTAGGGACCTCTACTCTCTACTCCTGTGTGCTCAACTCTTTTTTAGTTCTACAAATAAGTGAGGACATGTGATCTTTTTATGCCTGGCTCATACCACTTATCATAATGTCCTCCAGTGTTACCCTTCTGCTACAGATGCCAGCATCTCATCTGTTTATTGCTGAGTAAAATTCCATTGTGTATATAGAACACATGTTTTTATCCATTCGTGTGTCAGCGAACACCTAAGTCGATTCCACTCCTTGGCTCTCATGAAGAGCGATGCAATAAACATGGGTGTTTAGGTGTCTCTTTGGCACACTGATTTCATTTCCTTTGGCTATATACGTTGTAGTAGTATTACTGGATCATGTAATATGTAGCTGTATTTTCAGTGTCCTAACAAGCCTCCAGATTGTTTTCCAGAAGGGCTCTGCTGTTGTACATCGCCAGAAATATTATGTGAGAGTCCCCCATTTCTCCAACTCCACACCAGCCTTTGTTAATTTGTTGTCTTCTTGCCAGTAGCCTTTCTGACTGGGTGAGATGATATCTCCTTGTGTGTTCTGCTTGCATCCCTTGATGATTAATGACGTGAGTGTTTCTTCTCATAGTTGTTAGCCATTTGTATATCTTTTGAGAAATGTCTGTTCAGGTATTTTACTCACTTTAATCAGATATTTCTTATTGTGTTGTTTGAATTCCTTTTATATTCTGGATATTAACCTCTTTTCAGATGGCTAGTGTGCAAAATATGTTCTATTCTGTAGGTTGTCTCTTTACTGCTAATTATTTCCTTTTCTGTACTGATAGTTCTTAGTTTAATATAACCCTATTGGTTTAGATTTGCTTTTGTTGCCAGGGCTTGAAGGTCTTATTTAGAAACCATTGCCTATATCAATGTTGTGAAATGCTTTCCCTATATTTTATTCCAGTGATTTCAGGTCCTTGGTGCTTTTTGAGTTGATTTTTGTATCTGCTGAGAGGTAGGTTGCATTCTTTGCATTTGTATATCCAGTTTCCCAGCACCATTATTGAGGAAATTGTCCTTTTTTCAATGTATATTCTTGACAGTGTATACAGAATAGGCTGTAAATACATGTGTTAATTTCTAGATTTTTTCTACCCCATTCCATTTATCTCAGCGCTATGCTGCTTTGTTTACTGTGGCTTTATGTGATGTTTTCAGGGCAGGTATTGTGATCCCTCCAGCTTTGTTTTTTATTTTTTTGTTTGTTTGTTTGTTTGATTGTTGTTTTTTGTACCAGGAATTGAACTCAGGGCCTTGTGCTTCTGAACCACTACACCAAATCCATAGTTTCCAGCTTTGTTTATTGGGCTCAGAATTGTTCCAGCAATTTAGGCTCCTTGTGGTTCTGTATGAATTTTGTGCTTTTTTCTCCTATTTTTGTGAAGAATGTCATTGGCATTTTGATAAGAATTGTATTGAATCTGAAGAGGGTTTGGGTAGTGCAGACATTTTAACAATATTAATTCTTCCAGTTCCTGGGCTTCCAATGCCATACTTGATGTTGCTACTTGAACTCTCATTCCAGAGAAGCATTCTAACAAAAGCAGAGCAGGAGAGTGAAGTGCTCTAGCCAGTGTCTTTAATCATCAACAGCCAGAGGTATGCTAGAGCCAGGAAAGCTTCTCAGCAAGCCTCATATCAGGCCACAGGCAGACAGCCTTTGGTGTCCAGCAGCACTGATTCCAGGATCCCCTCCATGTGGATGCTGAAACAGCTATTTTGATAACATGTACATTGTATTAGGTATCACAGGCAATCTAGAGATGATTTAGTATATGAGAGGTTGTCCCTAAGTTACCTGTATACATGATACCATTTCTGCAAGGGACTTCACATCCTCAGATTCTGGCATATTATATATACTTTTTATTTTATTTATAAATTCATGCATTTTTAACTATTTGCAAGTTGTGACATCATTGCCCTTTGCCTCCTAAACATTGCAGTTTATGTCTCCTAAGAAGAAGGGCGTTCAGTTTACATGACCACCATCCATTTAGGAAATTCAGAATATTTAGTATCACCATACTCTTTTCTAAGACACAGGCTGCATTCCAGTTTCTCCTCTTGCAAGTCACATTCTTTATGGCACATTTCCTCCCACACAGGCCTTGTCCCAGGGTCACCTCTGGACCCACTTGATATGTCTTCCTGGACTGCTGGAATCTGCAGCTGTCGTCCAGGCTTGCTTTATCTTTTGTGCCCTTGACATTTTTGGAGTATGCTGGCCAGTTGTTTTATGGACTGCTCCTCAGTTGGAGCTAATGGATTTCGAGCAGCCCTCCAAAAGAGCTCCTCCTGTTTCCTTTTCCCAGGACCTGGCAGCCGCCGAGAAAGACCCCTGTCAGCACCCCGCAAACCCATATATGCCGCTGAGGACCGAGAGGCAGACGCTTTGGCCGTGCTCCGAGCCATCCAGGTTGAGAACGCTACCCTGCAGAAAGCAATCCTTGCCAAAAAGGCTGAGCCACCTGCCAGGCCACTGCAGGTGCGTGCACACATAGGGCTCTAGTCCAAGGAAGAAGCTAGGGCTACCAAGGGACCCTGCAGGGTATGAGCAGGACTCAGGGAGCTTACAGGCAATAGCAAAAACAGGCATTGATCCTGACCCTCAACCTCATCTGCATTTCCCGTTTGCAGACAGTTATTCCCCTGCCAAGATTCTACTCCTACCACCTGCTTGTCTGGTTTTTGTTTACTTCTGAAAGCCTCAGCTCAGTGCTAATGTGACCCCAGTGTGGCCGATTGCTCTGCACACTCTGGGTACCTCAGACTAGGGCTGTAAATTGCTGGGTCAGTGAAAGAATGGAGCAAACAGCAAACCATGGCTTTTCTGGGCCTCTGTCCCTAGAGCAGAAGTCCTGCAGCTCCCATAGTCTTCCCAGATCCCTGCTCTCCTACCTGCGGCCTGTTTCACTTGTTGATATGACCTCTCTGAGCCGACAGGTATTTGTTTGCACTTGGCTACCTTTGGCCTTGAGCAACAGACAGGAAGACCAGTGATGGGGTGGGGCAGAGGCCTCAGGAAGCTAGTGGCCTTGGACCTTCCCAGTGTACATGATATCTTTCCTCTGAAGCCTGGTTCTGATTCACCTGTTGAGACTGTCCCTTAACTCTGGCCTCCTCAATGCTCATAGTGACTCTGAAATAGGCAGGGCTGGTGTCTCCAATCTGTTTTAGAGATGTGGCCACTGGCACCCAGAGAAGCAAAGTGGTCTTCTTGGGTCCTGCCTTTGCAAGTGGCCAGTGTCTGCCTATCTGCAACCCCAGGATCTGTCCACATTGCCAGTTGCTCCTGAGATTCAGTCTCAGGCTGCCCTTTGGGGCACCACTGTCAGTTTTCTAGGTGCTCTAGCTTTTGCCCTAGTGCTTATGTCTATGGGTTTTGGAAAAGGTCCCTGCCCCTCTCTGTGCCCTTATGTGTGAGTGCAGAGTACCCAGTGATGGCTTTGTTCCCACTTCCACACCATGTGATGACATCTTTCTAGGGTGCAGAGGTACCACCAACCAAGCCCTGGACCAGTCTGCTGAAAGCCAAGGAGGAAGCCCTGGAGGTTAGTGGAAGGCTGAGCCAAACCAAAGTCCGCCTGTGATCTCTGGAAACTTTGTTTCCCAGGATCTTTCTAGGTCCCATCTGTACCCTGAGCACCCAGGGCCTTGTGCCCATTTCATAGACAGGCAAACGGAGGCTACACTGACATGCCCAAGATACAAGTTAAAGCTAGACTCCCCCTAGGCCTGCTGACCTAGATTTCTTCTATGTTTCTGTTTCCTGATGAGACAACGTAGAAATGGGTCTCAGGATCAGGAATAAATAAGTGGTATCTATATCTATCTAGGTCAATTAGGTGCATCAACAAAGATAACCCTGGCAAATAAAGATATGAATTATTAAAGCACCAAGGAAATATCTTTGTTAGATGTGGGGCGTGGGGGTTCTATGCTCTGTGTTCAGAATACGAAGTGACTGAGGCAGATCAACCCAGGACTCAGGGAGCTTACAGGCAATGGCAAATAAAAACAAATAATCCAAAAGAAAGTCAAATCTGCTAATGGGCAAGAGAGTGCTGGGGTTTGGGCTGGCCCTGGAGGTCCCTTGGGAAGCACATCGCTTTTGAGCTGAGCCCTGCCTGTGAGAAAGACCTATAGGGAACAGTATTCCAGGAGAAGGGACAGGAAAGCGTCTAAGTGAGAAAGAGATGGGGAAGAGGGTGGCTGAAATAGGGTGGAAGGGGGGCAGAGCAGCACCCCAGAAACCCAAGTAAATTTCTTTCTGCACTGCTCCCACTTGTCCAGTTAGGTATGGGTCACCTTAACCCAACATGAGCAAGCATTTCAGACAGGCTTGCAACCCTGCCCACCCCACTTCCAAGGCTTCTGGTGACCTGATCCCTGGCCTGCAGGGGACACACTCCCTGTTCCCATGACAAATAAAAGAGAAGAGAGAAGGGAAAGGGGTTGGAGGGTTTAAAACAAGAGTGCCCAGGGGTGTTCCTAGAATTCCCTGTGGAGTCTAGCTACTTTGTGCAAGCAGAATGGGGGCTCCTTTGAGATGGTGAAAGGTTTGGATGAGAGAGATTGTTTCGCAGGAGCTCCCAGATATGACAAACTGAGACTCAGTGAGAGGTTCTGAACCTGGTCACCCAGGCTGGCACTGCCACCTTGGCACCCCTGTTCCTGTCTCCCATGTTGAGACTGGTGACCTGGCAAGGGTGTGCCTTTGGCCATGGCCATGTGTGTCTTGGGCCAGGAGGTTTCCATGCACCTCTGTCTAATAAACTTTTTCATCTTCAGTTGCTTCCTACAGCCATGGTGACCACAATGCCAGGACCACCCAGGATAGCAGGGGGAGACCAAGCCATCCACCAAACCATCACCAGGACTGGCCTCTCAGGAAGCAGGTACTGACCGTGGTGGATTCCAAGGCCACACCAGAGAGCCCCTAGTGGTACAGCCATGAGTACCTTCCTAACCAAGGTTACTCTTTGCTTTTCCTGTGTTTCTGTGGCTCTGGACTGTACCTTCCCTCATCTCCTTCAGCCCAAGAGCATAAAAGTGACTTGAGTTCTTGCAGGGAAATGGGTCCTAGCTTGTTCAGTTTGGTCACAGCCTTTTCAGGTCTTCCCTGGAGCAGCCTACACAACCCAGATTAATGGTCTTGTTCCTCAGCTGACCAAGGGAAAACGGGGTGGGGGGCAAAGCCATATTCTGGGAGACACCTTTTTTGTCTTAAAGTTTGTTCATACCAGCATTCTTGCCAATGAACTTGCAGCATCAGACTGGATTGGCAAGGTGTTTTGCTTTGGTTTGGTTTTCTTTAAAATAAAGACCTTATTATCAAAAATAAATATGTTGATCTTCAGAGGGATATACCAGCTAGATGTCATCCACATGGGAACTCTCCCAGAGTTGTCATATAGGACTGTGCATGTTACAGACTGGGCAAAGTACCTAGCCAAAATCTGAAATCCAGTCTGCATGCTGGTCACAAAGTAGCCCTGACCTGAGACTGTATCCATTCAGAAAGCGGGTTTTCCCTCTGGATGAGGGAGGAATTTACTTGATAAGCCCTCCAGAGTTGCCTCCACCTGGAGGGAACCTCTGTTTATAAGTTGTCAAAAGATCATATAGGTTCAAGGCAGAGCCAGCCCTTCTACCAAGTGTCTGCAGACCCCAGGTGAAAATCATATCTCTACCCCTATGACCATAAATCAGAACCCCAGGGTCCCGTGGATATGGAGGGCTGTGTGCATCTGACACTCACTCCTGGCAGGCATTTGCTTCCTTCTCCCTGAGATCCTCTGTGCTTCTAGGTGTTGGTGGACTCTTTTCCCTTACACAGCAGACATGGGACATGGCAGGGGGAGGGCACCAGGTCTGTCCTCTACAACAAGTAGAGCAGAGCTGGTGTCTGGAGCAGTGTTGGAAAATTGTTTCTATAAGGGCTGGCCAGGTTGGCAATAGTAGGCCTGCCTGTTGCTTATTTGTTAGTTTTAACATAAATGCCATCCTTAGCCAGTCATGTGTAAAAAGGCCATTGAATGGATTTGACCCAAGGCCTTAATTTGGCCAACTGCTGCCCTGGACTCTTCACAAGCTCTCCATCAGCTCAGGGAGGTCAGCTCACTGTCTGGGCCCCAGCCAAGCCACTTCAGTGGACTCTGATCCATCACTAACTGTATAGCTGTTGACCCAGGGAGAAGCTACCTTCCTGCTGCCTATGGGGTACAGACTTGCTCCCCATATTGTTCCTTCTCCCTGAGGGATAAAGCCAGTGTGATACCTTCAGTGAGAATATGTTTTCTTTTGTGTATCTTTTGCTGCCTGTTAAAATTCTATTTCAGACAACAGCAGAAGTTTGTTGAAGTCCCTCAGGCCATTGAAGGTGACTCTGCCCATCCCAAAGAGGTTGCTGTACCCAGTGAGGAGCGAGTACTAGACACAGAGGTGAGAAATGGACACGAAGACTGCCAGATGTATTCATCCTTCTGAAAGATGAGGGTGGAGGAGCCCTCGGATTAATCAGGTCTAGTGGTTGGGGTCGCTCTGACAGTGGTCAGCATAGTATCTTTCTGCCAGGTCTCCATCTCCCCTCCATCCCAGCACATAGGCGCATGTGTATTAGAGAAGCAGAGCAGGAAAGGTGTGGGCCGTAAATTTCTGGAGAGAAGATTGTCCACAACAGAGGAGATAGAAGTAGCATGCAGGGGAATGTCCAGCATTGCTGATAATCAAGAGACACAAATTGGAGCAGCCGTGACGTCCTATCTGATACCTGTGCTGACCACTTATTTTCATGATGACCCCCTAGTGCTGGCAAGGTTGCTTCAAGACTAGCCAACTGTGCCTTGTTGGCAGCTGCACCCTAGATGACACGCTGTCCAAAAAAAGAGTAGCTGGACTCTGCGGGACTCAGGAAGAGCCTCAGAAATAGAACCCAGCAGTCCCATCCTAAGAAAGTCACAGAAGCAAAAGCTGTTGGCACAAAGGTGTTTGTGGTGGAATTTTTGGAAGTAGGAAAAACGAGGGGAAACCGGTGGAAATAATCTAAATGTCTCCATGTAATGGAGCTAATCCAAAAGCATGTGATGATATATATCAGCTTTAAAGGACCGAAACTATCATTATGAGACTTAGAAAATATAAAGTTATATAAAGTTAACTGCAGAGATATTAATCTTTATTGAGTCCAATATGATGGCAGTGACTATGCACAGACCCAGGCATGTGAGTGTGTGGTGCCCGAGGGCCCTGAGTGACATCAGGGAACGATGCATTAGGGCAGCAGCATTGTCGGGGTTCTTTTGCTTTTGTGCCCAAAGCTGTGTGTCCCAGCACACCTTTCATGCCCCCTGCTTTACCTAAATCCTACTTGTGGAGATTTTTGTTATTGCCTAGTGAAAACTTAATATGAACTCTCAAAGCCACATGTAAATATAAACTCACATAACAAGAGCAAGGGCCCTGTGCTGGCCTGGGCTGTAGTTCCTGCACTGAATCTGGTGCCGCCATTTTGAGGTCGTGTGACCTCCTGCAAGCCTCTTAGGCTCTGGCCCTGAAAGTCTACAGCTGCCACACAGGGTCCGCCCTCCTCATGCCAGGCCCAGTGAGGACAAAGCAGGGAAGGTACGAAGTAGGAGGGGCATGCTGCCCAGTGCCTGGCTTGTGGCAAGGAGGAGCCTGTAGAAAGTTTATCTTAGAAAAGAACCACAGCTTTTCTCCTCCTAGGATAGAAGAGTTGCCTTCTCAACTTTGAAGACCCCAAGTGTGGTATAACCTCAGCCACATTAAAAGAGCCCATACCAATGAAGTTTGTTTATGCTATAAGAGAGACAGGAAATCCAGAGCAAACTGATTTACACAACCAAGAGAAGAAAATGAGGCCAGGGGGATCGTGATACAGCAGCATAACCATTTGTTCTTCAGTGTCAGCTGCAGCCTGAGATCCGTCCCCTGCAATACTGGTCCCAGCTCTGGTCTCTAAACTGCTAGAGAGGGGGAGAACATGCCACCCCTAAGAGGCTTACATTGTCTGGGGCCACACGCAGCACTGAGCCATTCCTATCTGGTGGCCCAGGGGGAAACACATGGGCATGGAAGCACATGCATGTGCGCGTGCACACACACACACACACACACACACACACACACACACACACACACGCTCTTGATTGCTTAGACTTGTCCAGTGGGAAAGGGTCAATCCCCTGTACCTTATCGCTAAGGAAAGAGAGGGAGTAACCTTCCCAAAGGAAAGTTCAGTGGCTTCAGGGAGAGACAGCCAGGAACTGCCAAGGATCAAGAACTTCCAGATCCCAGAATCAGGTAATACAGAAAGCAGAGGAGCCCGCTAGTTGCAACAGTGACAAGTGATGACATTCCTTGGTTAAGAGGTGCCAGAGCTTATTCATTTAGAAACTCAGCTTTTGAACTGTACATTTCAGATTGGCATTGGGCAAGAGGTCCAGCAGGCCTCCTGCAAGAAAGTGCTTCTGCCCCCTAACCTTCCTGCCACCTGGTCCTCCTGCCACCTGTCCCTTCTTCCTACCACCAACAAGCAAAGCAAACAGCTCTGCTCTTCCTGCCTCCCAGATCGTTCACCTGGCCCTGGAACACAGTCACAAACACAAGCTCAAGAACCTGCCAATCCTGCAAGGCAGCCAGGCCCATTTGGTTTATCAGCATCCTACAAGGCTGGGACTCAGCCCAGGGCAGCCAAGGGCCTGGCCAGGGCCCTGTGTGGTGTGAAGGAGTGGGAGGCGGGAGCTGTGGGTTCTGACAGCCAAGCTAATCAAAACAGGTGCTGACTCCCCCCACCCCATCTCTATCCCATCCCCATCTCACGGCAATCAGGGCTCATCCAAACACACGCTGGGAGCAATAGCGCATCTCACTGGCTATTAATTAAAAAAATAAGTGGGGAACAGTTGCTGTTCATTTGCTCAGCTCCCTGCTCACAGAACCACTGCAGATTACAGTGCTAATTAGCAGAGGGCACGTGTGCGGGGAAAGCACCATTTTATGAGTGACTGATCCATGGCGACCAGGGCTGCAGTTGGGCCCCAGGGGCCACAAGGAAGCCATTGTACAGGGTGGCTCTTTATGAATGGCACTCACGCACTCTCAGACCAGACAGCCTGCCTGGGAAGGAGGCAGGCATTAAAATCAGTGAAGGAGAGAATCGGAACGAAGCAGATGCTCGGAGAGGGCCCCCAGTGCCACAGGGGCTCCTCCTTTTCATCATCCATTTGCTCAACCATCCTGCCCGAACTGTCACATATATGGTGGCATCTCACCTTCCCCAGCCAGCATGGGGGTGTCAAGTGACCAGTCCAAGTGACTTGTCCAAGCCCTGGTTGCCAAGCTGTTTGTTCAGGTGCTCAGTCTACCGTAACAAAACACCACAGCCCGAGGGCTTAAGCAGCTCAAGTTTATTTTCTCCCAGTGTGAGAGACTGCAAGTGCAAGATCAAGGCCACAGGCCCAGTCTCCTCTGCGGCTTCCCGCCTTAGCTCATCAGTGGCCATTTCTCACCGTGTCCTCTCACAGCCTTCCTCCTGTGTGCAGCCATCCCTGGTGCCTTCCTGTGCTCAGATTTTCACTTCTTGTAAGGATGCCAGACAGACTGGGTGACAGCCCACCCCTAACAGCCTCGTTTTCATTTAATCACCTTTTTAGAGGCTGCATCTTCAAACATAGTCACGATCTGCAATATTGGGGGCTAAGATTTCAACAGGTGAACTTGAGAGGAAGGCACAGTGCAGCTGTCATAGCTCCCCGCTTCAGAAGACAGCGTAGCACACTTCCGGGGCAAGAACACTGCCTGCTGGGGAGACAAGGGTGCGGTCAGGCAGTCTGATGCCATTTAAATGCTTTTATTTATTTGGAAACCCTCAAACAAAATACTAAGTACTGATTACACAGCCACTTTATTTATTTAGTGGTACTGATCAACCCAGGGTCCTCACACTGTCTTGAGCTATATCCTCAGCCCTTTTTTATTTTTGACTTTGAAACAGGGTCTCTCTGGGTTACTGAGGGTGCCCAGACTGTGATCACACTTTCGGTCCTCCCCCCCCAGCCTCCCAGAGTGTTGGAATTACAAGCATGCACCACCATGCCTGGCTGATTGCTATATTTTAAATATTTTTCAAGTAGTATCTTGGATAATCTTACAAGAGCTGTAGGTATCAGGTGTCTTCTCAGCTTCACTGTGCAGGTGGAGGAACCATGGCCCTAGGAAGCTAAATAACTCACAGAAAGCACACCAGCAGTGGACGAGTTGAGCTGTGGCCTGCGGTCACATCATCTCGGTATTCTTTTTCTCTCTTTGAAGGATAAATGGAGACTGAGAGCAGAAGAAACCAAAGATGCTGTGTTTGTGACCATGGAAATCATGTCCAACTGGGGCAACCCTTCATGGGTGGGTCTCACAGAAGTGGAGTTCTTTGACCTGAATTACACAAAGCTCTACGTGTCGCCCCATGACATGGATGTCCAGAACACCGTTGTGCCTGGGGAGCTGGGCTGCCTGGTCAACAGGAATGCAGCCGTAAGTGGAGGGCACCCCAGCGTGGCTCTTTGCTGCATACTTGGCACATTTCTCTGCCCCTGCATGAGAGTCTGTGCTAAGGGTGTGGTTGCAGGGAGGGGAGCATGCTGTCAGCTACCTGTCACTCACCTGGCAGACTGGCAGGAGCCTGCACAGGCCTCCAGAGGGACTCTCCTGCGCTCTTCCCGGGTCCTTGCTCTGTGGGCTTTTCTTCGGGAAGCCAGTTCACCCCCTTAAAGCCCCTTTGCAGCTTATTACTAGCAGACACCAGACCCTGGGATCATGATGATCAGTGCCCTCATTCTGCAGGTGAGGCTGGGAGAAGGCCCTGGAGCTGGCCAGGGTCCCACAGTGCAAGCTGTGGGGCAAAGTCCACATCCTGCAGCCTGGCTCGGGACCTGGCCCACACTTCAGGGCCTGCTTCCCCAGGCTGTGGGGTGTATACCCCACAAATGTTCAATGTTCTTTTCCTTTATACACCTGACAGAGTTTAAAAGGAAAAAAAGCACTGGTATTTTCCTTTCTTGCCACTTTCAATTGGTACAAAGGACTGTGAAAGCCAATAGTCAGCTACATTGTGTTTACTGTGGTGTGCTCCATACTGTTGTAATTGTATCCAAGAGAGACCTCAGAATCTGGGAACAGCAGGTGCCTGTGAGTAAGGCTGGCTGAGCAGGAGACGGGGCAGGGCTGGATGGGTGCTCTTGTGTACCTTTTCAGCTATCATGTACATATATTATCTATTCTTGTCCCATTTTTTTTTTTTTTTTTTGGTACCGGAAATGAAACTTAGGACCTTGGTCTTGCCAGGCAGGTGCTTATGCCACTGAGCTATGTCCCTGGCCCTGATTATTAATTTTGAAAACATATCAAAAATGAAGACACCCAGCACGTGTTCAGTCCTTGCCCCCTGCGAGCCATAAGTGCCTAGTGCTTCGTACGTGGACTGTCACGTAGACCTCGTACATGGGATCTTATATAGAGGTAGTACGTGTGATCACATGTAGATCTAAGCACACAGGCTTGAGAAGCAGAAAAGTCTGGATTCAAAGTTCATGACCACAGCAACTTATCTGGCCTCTACTTGAAATCCTCATCTACAAAATGGGGTCACAATAGAACTCACCTTGATACAGTGCTGAAAGAATCAGATTAAACAGAAAGAGCTTAGCATCATGCCAGGCTCTTCCCAGGGGTCCTGCCACACAACAGTGATTGCTTTCCTTGTTGTTCTTAGTGACAACATAAATATTACTATGAAGTAGATATGATAGATGGCTCTCATTTTAAAGAAGAGGAAACTAGAAAGTCTTTGAAATCTCCAGTTCCAGAGCCCTAGCTGCTGCTATTGACTATGTGACCTTGGGTAACTTAGCTGCCTTCATGGAGAATGTTTTTCTGCCCCTGTAAAATGGAGATGGGGGTGGGTCATCTGCTTTGATTTTCAGACTGCAGGCAACAGAGACCGAGTCTGACTCACTTTAGCACCATGTCTGTGTAGGTAGAGACTTGGGTACTAGGGATTGAACCCAGGACCTTTGTGCTTAGCTACATCCCCAAACCTTTTGAAAAAACTTTTATTTTCATACAGGGTCTCACTAAGTTGCTCAGGTTGGTCTCCACTTTATAACCCTCCTGCTTCAGCCTCCCAGATTATAGGGATATACTACCATGCCTGGCGTTAGCACATTTTTAAAAAGGAAATTTGTTTCATATCTTTGGAGTACCTGATATACTCACTGTTGCCAAAGAGAAAGTGGACAGGCCTCATGGTCATCTTGGGGGTCCTAGGTAACAGCACCAAGGGTCTGGTTTTCTTTAGGGGACGGGATGAACCAAAGGACATGAGCCCCTTTCCAGATCACAGCTCAGTGACCTTGACCTTTGAGAGGAACAGGCCTTGAGGGAAGGGGCTGCCTGGATGGCCAGTCTAGCACACCCTGCCCGGCTTCCAGATTCCTGTTGGATCCTGATGCTTGCTTCTGGGGCTGGTTCCAGCCCTTGCTACCATCCCCACCCTCTTGTGCAGAAAGCAGCGGGTCTTTGGGACCCTGCTATGCAGAACAGAACGCTTCGAAGATGATAAAAAGCATCATTGGATTTGATAAGTGCCAATTCTGATAATTTCTGTATTTCTCTGTTCCCAGAGGCTGATGAGCTTTGCAGTGTGATGACAGGGAGGAACTGGCATATGCTTTGGGGCTTTGTTTTGCTTCTTAGTTTATGTCTTTGGGGACCCTGAGGTTGAGGCAGGAAGTGCCTGTGTTGGCCTGGGTTCCTAGGTCTCTGTGAATAGGAAGATTCCCTTGCTTCCCCGCATTAGTCGGTCTGTGCTCCAGTCCTGGGGCGACCAGGACCCTGCCTCTCAGAACACCCAGTTTCCCTGGCACATGTTCACCACAGCATGGCACGCCACCCCATTTAACCCTCACATTAGCCTTGTAGGGGTGCGCCCCACCTCACAGGTGATAAAACCAAGCCTTGAGAGACCAGTGACTTGTTCCCCGCAACACAGCTATGGCTTGTGGAACCCCGATGGTTGCTGAGCAGAGGTGTATGGAAGGGGAATGAATGTGGAAGAGCAGGTGCCTCCATGGGGGAAGTTGGGTCATGTGGCAGATGTGGCTGTGCCCAGGCTCCGTGCCAAGCCCTTTCCCTCTGCACCCACATCTGTCTCTCTGGTTGTGCCGTGGCCCATGGTATTGATATACTTAGAGTATAAACTCTTAAGTTTATACACTCAGCCCCACCACATCCTCTGAAGTCCTGACATGAGTGTCAATTTTCTGTTGCCCAGAGCCACCCTAGGCTCAATCCCCAGTACCAAAAAAAAAAAAAAAAATATTATTTCCAAATAAAAAGTTAGAAAATATGTTCTGCGCACTTCAATTCCCTGGGGATAGAGTATGACTAGGACACTGTCTCAGCCGCCTTCCCACATACCAACAGGTCTGGTGTTTCCACCTCTCTATGAGGCCTAACTCCAGCCCCCCACTCCCTCTGCCTTGGTCCCTCTCACCTGGACTAACTGGCCTTCCTCCATTCTCATCCCATCCACTTCTTTGTCCACTCTCTATCCAAAGTGATTTCTAAAAAAATATCAACCATCCCCTCCCCCTACTTAAAACCCCTGCCATGACTTCCTGTCACACTTAGAAATAAAACCCAGGTGCTTGACTGTGGCAAAGAGGCCCTGGGTGGATGGGCCTGCCACCTGCCTCCTGCCACCCTTTTTCTCTGCCACCCACCCCACACCCAGGGCTCTTGCAGCCTGGCCTGCTGTCTGCTGCTTCAGCGGCCAGGTGCAATCCCACCCCTCCAGGAGTCCTGTTTCCAGATTTTCATGTAACTTCTCTGTATTCAGATTTCAGCCTAAATATTAGTTTCTCACAAGGCCTTCCCTGCCCAGGAATCTTGAGGAGCTTGTCCCCATCGAGTTTAGTCACAATCATGTCACATTTTTCATTTTCTTCTGAGCATATCTTATTATAAAAAAATATTGTATCATGTGTTTAGTATCTGTTTGCTCCAGGTGTTGCAGAAGTCTTTGTCCTATTCACATTGTGCTTCCAGCATAAAAACTGTTCAATACATCTTTTTAAATTTTTATTTGGAAATATTTATAGATTGGATATAGGTAATTGTAAAAATAATACAGAGAATACAAATATAAATAGACCCAGTGAAACAAAGTTGGTCCTTTGACAAGTTCAGCAAACTATCAAACCTTTAACTATACTAATGAAAGAAAAATGATACTTGATTCAAATTAGTAATATTAGACTGAAAGAGGAGATGTTATTGTTAACCTTACAGATATCAAAAGAATTATAAGGGATATTATGAACAATTGTATGCCAACAAATTAGGTAAACTAAATAAGGTGGACAGTTCCTAGAAAGATGCAAATGAGCAAAACTGACTTAAGAAGAAAAGGAAATCTGAATAGATCTGTAGCAAATAATGATTGAATTACTCATCAGATATTTCCTAAAAAAAAAGTCCAGGATTAGATGAACAGTGAAGCTGATGAGTCTTATCAAACATCTGAAGAATTAACAATTAGTAATCCTTCCAAAGTACTTTTAAAATACAGAAGAGGAAGAAACACACTTCCCAGTTCATTCTAACCCTGGTACCAACTCAGGCAAAGACATCACAAGAAACCTATGGACCAACTGGCACATGAAAAGGTGCAAATGAAAGGCACAATTAGATACCCCTGCATACTCACCGAGATACCTAGAATAGAAAAAGAAAAGATAAGTTAAAATAACAACTCATTACAATAACAAGTACTACTGAATCTTCCCACCTTGCTGCTGGGCAGGTCAAAGTTACACAGTTCAGCCCCTGTGGAAGGAGTTTGGCTGGGTGCAGCCCAGTGGTACTGAGCTTACTGGCATGTGCCAAGCCCTGGGTTCCCACTCCAGCATGTAAAAGACAGAGTGCTGAATAAATAGCCTCATGCAGTATGGAACGTCTTTGGCTTGCTTCGCTTAATACAATACCCTTGACATATTTCCAATCTTTGTGTATATTAAGTTTGTTTCTTTTTAATACAACACTTCATTAAACTGGAATTAGTTTTGAGGCAGTCAGTATCTCCTTGTAGAGGGGCGGATCTGTTAGGTTGATACTGGACCAGAAAAGCACCTTTGGTTTTAGAGTTAGAAAGTTGCCTCCTCAGAGAGATTGTCTCTGGCCATCCATTCTAAAGTAGCCATTCCATTAACTACTAGTAACAGTTCTCTCTGATTTTCTTTATAGTTTATCCCTGCTGATTTTTTTTCTTGGAAATTGTGCTTGCTGGCCTTCTTACTTTGATGAGTTACTGAACCCACGTGGTGGGGGTTTCTGAACATCCCTGCATGATGCTCTGTGTCAGCCTTAGGGGGCTGGGGACTCAGGGCAAGGCGCATAGGGTACTTTGGTGCCTGTGCCCATGCCTCACCCCTCCCACATCGCAGCACATTGGCTGTTTTCCCACTGTTGGTGCTCACATGTCCCTCATATAGGGTTCTTTTCCAGGTCTCCTAGGCCCACTCTTGTTGGGGGACACCAAAGGCTGGTGAGAGTCAGGTGTAAACACCCCAGGCCTCTTGTCCCATGTGGTGTTAAACTCTAGACCCCTGCATGAGTGGCCAGCTTAGCCCACCACATTGCTGCTACCTGCCCTCCTCTCCTGTCCTGCCCAGGCTCACATGGAGGTGTCCCTCACTGTCTATAAAAACTCCTTATATGTTGTTTGCCTACGGACAGCTTCTTGGAGAGTCCAGGCTGAGGCTCAGAGGTTCACATCCTCACCACTGTGTGTGGACCATGACAGGTCAGAGCCGTGCTCAGCTGTGGGCTGACCTAGCAGTGCACACAGCCTGGGACTGTGCACCAAGAATGTGGCCAGCAGCGTGCAGGTGCCCTGATCCTTGTCCTGCCACCTTTCTTACCACCTGTGATAAGGAAAGAAGCGCTGCCCACTGGCCTGATGCTGGGGCTTAACCCAGTGTGGTGGCTGCCGCCAGCTTTCTCTTGGAGATCTGCCTGTGGCAGGAAGCCTCCCAAGGCCTGGTTGCTAATGAGGTCTGCAGTTACTGGAAGGTTAATTTTCTCTGACTTTGATCACCACAATTCCCGCATAGGCCTCCTGTTACTCCTCGCGCTGACAGCAGTGTGAAGGAAAATCAATTACAGCCCCTTCGTCTGCACCCAGGGTCAGCTTTCAGTCTCTTCCTGTGTCCAGCACCCACAGTGACCCACTTTAGGCTGCAGCTCAGGGAAGCAACGGGACTCACCCACCCACTGGGTTTTGAGATGTGGCTTCTCAACACGCCCCCCCCCCGCAGCTGCCCAGAGCACCAGAAGTTCTTGCCCAGCTTGAGGAACACGCCAAAATAAGTCAGAACCCCTTGAACTCATCTCTCCCCCTTAACAAAGGCCACCTCCCCCTCCTGAAAGGGACCATTGTCTCTAAAACAAGCCCCCTCTGTTCTCCTGCAGCTGGAGCTGGGGCCTCCCATCCCTGGGGGCCAACAAACCCCAGAGTCAGCCAGTCCTCCCTCCCCACTCTGTCAAGTGGCAGACATGTCCCTGTGGTGATCTCAGACACGTGATGCTCCTTTAGATAAAAGGGACCTCCCAGCACCATCAGACCTGTGATAGGTGCTCATGGGCAGACAGGACCTGCAGAGTGAGAACCCCTGCCCTGGTCTCTGCAGGACCAGACGGCCTGTAAGGGGAGGGGAGAAGGGTGTGAGACAGTAGGGAGTAGTGGGGACTGCAGGGGTGGGGGCTGAAAGATGTTCACACTGGCCAGCTTCAGGGCCACATACTAGACTCCAAGCAGTGGCCATTGGGGACCCTTTGCTGCCACATGTTCCCAGTCTGGAGAGAAGCTAGGAATCTGGCTCTTGGGTAAAATCTCATTTTTCAGTATTGGCAAAGAACTTGTCTTTTTTTTTTTTTTTCTTCACATTTCATGCACCAAATAAAATACCTCTACCTTACTCTGGGAGCAAGAGCCACCTTAAAGCTACTAAAGTCCCCATGAGATGACAGGTATTAGGGTCCCATTTCATGTATCTCCCCACTCAGGCATATATTCATCCCACAAAGAACTGTTGGGCATTTGCCATGTGCCAAGCAACACTGCTGAACGCTAAGAGTCTGGGGACGAGTCAGACACAGGCCCTTCCCACAAGAAGGTCACAGACATGAAAGGGGGCTACTGGGAGACACCGAGGCCAGCGCTCGTCTTAGGTGTTGCTGGGCTGGACAGGTCTGGAGATGTATGCACTTGTGGCAAAGGAGGAGATGACAGTGGTGCCACACCATATTTTAGCTGCATTTCTCAGGATAAGAGGGTGGGAGAGCATTGCCAGGGAGCAGAGGCCTAGCCAGAGCCAGGCACTGCGGTCCAGCCAGGGGGGCACAGCTGTGGGTTTGTTCCAGTGGAATGTGGAAGAGATAAGACATGAGGTGACAGGCACTATGGAAGTCTCCTGATTTGGCTTTCGCATCTGCCCTCAAAGCCCTCAAAGCATAAAACTGTGTTGGTACCTGTGACCGTGACAGCAAAGCGCTTTGCACTTCTAGCCCTCTGGGCTCTGAGGACCATCCTGGCTGCTCAGCCAGCAGCAGAAGCTGCAGTCTGCCATCCCCGGGGCCTCCATGCTTGGAAACCCCAAAAGGAAACAGAACAAACCCCCAGGCGCAGCACCATGGCCCCATCCCAACGAACAACTCAGCCAGATTCTTTCTTCCTTTTCTAGTCTACAGTTTTAAAAAATTCAACAGGGTTCGACAAAAGCAAATCAAAGGCTGCATTTGCCAGGTTAATCAAACAACATGCGCGGTGGCCCCTTTCCATCTCTCCCCCTGGTGTCCCTCCCGCCCCTGCACATTCCTCAAAGCTGATTAAATTGGTTAAAATAAAGCCCACTGCATTTCAGATTCCATCTGGCTGGCAGATCAGAGAGGCCCATGTGGCAGCTGTGTGAGGGGACAGGGTCGCCAGGCTCTGACAAAGTGAGATCTGAGGCCTGCTGCGCACCGGGTAGAGGAGGTGGCCTGTCCTGTTACCCCGGGCACTCCTGGCTTTCATTAGCCTGGGCCACTGTCTTTTTAATCAGGCAGAAACGAGCCTAATGGCCCCCTCTCTTGCTGGCCTTTCAGAGCAAGAAGGAGTCCTCCGTGTGGACCTGCCACTTCCACCCACCACTCCAGCTCTCTTTTGTTATCCACAACGTAGACCGTCTACACGACTTTGGTCTGGCCATGATCAAGGTTTGGAATTACTGGACCATGGATGGGGTGAGTAACAGGCCCTGACTCCTTGAAGGAGACTTGGTTGATGAAGCGCTGAGCAATTTGCCAAGCCTGGTTCCTGAAGCTCTAAGTGGGCACAAGGTGGCCCTGTTACCCCTTCTCATGGGTACACAGGAGCCTGTGCAAGGGTCTCAGGATGACTTCACACTGGCTTCAGAAGAGCCAGCATGGATAGAACTTCTGGCTCTTGAAAGTTTTGGAAAGTGACGTGTCTTTCCTATCTTTGTGGGAACTGGGAAAATACAAACTGAGGCTCAGTTTTACAGGTAAGAAAACAGAAACACAGAGGTTATGTAACCTGCCCGCAAGCACACAGCTAGTCAGAGTGAGAACTGAACCCATACGTCCTTTAACCATCACTTCCAAAAAATGCTAGTCAACAGTGACTCACCAGGGAATCTTGCTAAAATGCAGATGCAATTCAGCAGGTGCAGGCCAGGGCCCTGGATTGTCTCTATCTGAGCAGCTCCTAAGCTCTGTCCTTTGTCCTCCTGGAAGTTTTCCTGAATGTTCTTGCATTTGTTCCTTCATTCCACCTGCCCTTATTACTGAGCATACACCAGAGGCCCTCAGGCTCACTGTAAGTTCCAGAGATTCTGATGTAAAAAGACACAGATAGTGACCTGAAGGTGCATCTTCTGCAGAAACCGACTGAGTAGGTGGTGAACACTGTAACTTAGTGTTATGAGGCCTGAGGCCACTGGCTCATTTGAGGACCACAGCAAGTAAGGAAAGACAGGAGACTGTCACTGTCACCATTTGCTCTTATGATGGACATGGTGGCAGGGATCATTCTACCCTTTTTAAAGGAAGCAGTAGTACAAGGGTGAGGAGGAACTGGGCCTCAGCCTCAGTCTTCTAGGAAAGACACTAGGGGTGCTAGGGACTGTGGCAGTCTGGAAGCCCATGACCGGATAGAGGGACCAGTTGGAGAGCAATCCCAGAAGGTGCTGCTAGGTCTTCTAACCATGGCCAGGAAGCTTGGAAATCTGATTCCTGAGGCGAGTCTTCCTGTAAACGCCAGTTTTCATTTCAGTTCTTTTCAGCTGTTTCAGTTCCAGCGGAACTGCCTCTTTGGGCTGGAACTGGCCTGCCCCAGACTATATGGAGCGGGAGGAGGGAACACCCTCATGCTGAGATGTAGAGAAGGTCCTTGAAGGGTCTGGCCCTGGAGCTCTGGTGGAGAAGGGCCGCAGAATGAGCAGGTGTCCAGGTGGAGGTGTGTGCAGAGGTGTGGCAGTGTGGAACAGTGAGATGGCCTTCCTACCCCCTGGCCGTAAGCCCAGCCCTCCAGTCTGTCTCAGGCAGCCTCGGGGAGGTCTGATCACACTGATCAGCTGCTTTTAACCCTCAGAGGCTCTCCTCAGAAGCTCAAAGCCCCAAGTATGGCACCAGGGCCTCCTAATCCCTTTGTCCTGGTCCTGCTTCCCTTCTGTCGCTACCTCCTGCATGCACGGCCTCTTGAATGCCTGTGCTGGGACCTCTGTAGACTCCGTGGTAGTTACACCCATCTCCTTTAACCCCAGAGTCCAGATGTCTGGACCTCGGCTTCCTGGAAACCCAGGTGTCACTTTCTGCAGGGAGCCCACCCTCCCCCTGCCCCTGCACCGTGAGAAGACCTGTGAGTGTGTTCCTCCTACCCTGCACCAGAGTTTCTGCGGGCTCCGCCACTGCTATTCAAAGCAGACAAATGGCTGGTGAATGAATGAATAAGCGAATGAGCTCCATGTTCCCATGGTTTTTGTTTTTGTTTTTGTGTATTGGAGATTGGTTAGTTGATTGGTTTTTGGTTTTTGTATGTGTAGTACTGGGTATTGGACCCAGGACCTTTACACCGAGTCATATCACCAAGTCCTTTTATTCTTTTTTGTTATTATTATTGTTATTATTTATTTTGAGACAGAGCCTAAGTTCCTAAGTTGCCCAGGCTGGGCTTAAACTTGCTATCATCCTACCTCAGCCTCTTGAGTTGAGTGCTGGGATTACAGATGTGCACCATGCACTTGTTGCCTTTCCTGATCTTTAGACACAAGCCTGAGGCTAAGAGAGGATAGGTAACTTGCACAAGGTCACACAGAAAATTAAAGCTGGGAATTGGTTTAGGGGCAGCAGCCCTTGCTGCTTAGTACTTTCTCCGATGGTTCTCACACCCGCTCACCTACTTAGACCTTCACCCTCGTGTACTTGGCTTGAACACTATCAGCTGTTCAAACTGCAGACCTGGAGGCCAGTGAGGCAGACACAGACCAGCCATCTCTGTGCACACACACATGCACACACGCGCACGCGTGCGCACACACACACACACACACACATAGCTCAGTGGAGTAACAGAAAGTTTTCTCTAATTTCTGCTCTGTTAGTGTTTTTAAATAAATGCTTAAAATTCAAACGTGAGAAAAAGAAATCCAAACCACTGGGCCCTCTGAGGAAGTTTCTGGGGCCGGTCAGCTGTACCACCTCACTGGCTGGCCAGGCCCTGTACACTCAAAGGCTGGCCCAGGACCTTGGAGCAGCCCCAGCACCTCAACTGTGGTACTCGGCCAGCATCTAGGGCCCTCTGCTCTTGTTCCCATCCCTGTCCTGCACTTCCTGGCCGGTGAACAGCAGCACCTTCCTCTGGAATGAGCAATGGGACAGGGCTGGCTGCCCAGCCCCTTTTCTGTAGCTCAGCTCTGTCATTGAACATGCATCTCAGACCAAGAAAAGCACATTTCATGCGCTGGATTACAAGGCTGATAAGCTCCATCCCTTTTTGGTCAAGGCCAGCCTCTTTTTTCAACCTGTGCTCAGTTTTCCTCGTGTGTCTGGAATACAGTAACAGAGCAGGGTGCTCTGAGCCTCACAGAGCACGTAGGCATTGCCTAGCGCGGGCACTCAGGCTGCAGGGTTGGAGCGCCCAGGTCTCCCGTGGGCTTGGGGCAGAAAGGGAAGGGCTACAGGGCTGCGAGCACCGCTTAGATAATGCACAGCCATCTGTTGCCAGAATTTACTAGGGGCAGAAAAACACAAACAAATGCAGCTGCAGGTTGGTCTGATTTAATATTCCCAGGAGAAGGCTATTACTGTGTGTTTTGGAAGAGATAGAATGAGGGTTTATAGGAACTATACCCTGGCCCGGTAGACGTGACTTATTAATAGTGTTTTGTGCATGAGAACCTTGAAGAAAAGTTAAATGAAGGAGCTAATCCAACCAAGACTTATTTAGAATGGAAGAAAAGAAGGTAGTACTAGGATGGGGGAGTCTTTTTTATTGGAAAATGTGCCACCTGTTAAATCCTCGGGTTAACATTTACGGTCTCCTTTTCCCTTCATTAGGTGGCCCGGTGAGTGTGTACCCCTCCGAGGAGAGGCACTTGGGAGGCAATATGAGGACAGGAGGCCACAGAAGGCAGCCAGCAGCTGTCTCTGCATGTGACAGTTGCCATATGTCAAATGCACAGGTGTCAGGCACACACAAGGCCCCTGTGGGCACTCCAGACAGACCTGGCTGGAAACAAACAATAAACAGAGGGCATTGTCTCATTTCACTCTCCACAATCCCTCCGGATGGTGGTGGCATCCACTGGATCTTCTCAGGCTCTTCCTGGTCCCTCTTCCCCTGCAGGTGGCATCTGCTAGGAGGAGGGACCCAGTAGTCCCCCTTCTGTCGGGGGGTGGAGGTGAGTGTGATTTGTTTCCAGGGTTTCATGTGTTAGAATTTTAGTCCTCAGCAGGGCGAACACTGTTGACAGGAGGTAGAGTCTACTGGGACGCCACTGGGGCTCTGCCCTCAAAGGAGATCTAGGTTGTTCTCATGGCCCCTGCTGGGTTAGTTTTTGTTGTTGTTGTTTTGTTACTGGAGATTGAACTCATGACCTCAGGCTTGCCAGGCAGGTGCTGTGCTGCTGAACTATATTCCCAGCCCCTTGTGTTAACTCTTGAGAGATCAGTTGTTATGGAAAGATCAAGTACAGCCTCTCTTTCTGTCCTTGTGTCTTCCCACGTGCACTCTGCTATGATCCCATTAATCAATAGCCCATTGCAGCACATGCGCCACACGTTTACCGAAACTGAGCTGGTGCCAGCTAAGTACCACGCCCTTGAACCTCTAGAAGTGTAAGCTGAATATACCGCTTTTCTTTCTAGTTTCCCAACCTCGGGTATTTTGTCATAGTAATAGAAAACTGGGCTTCCATCAATGCCTCATGGTCCATCATTTTTTCTTTCTAACAGTCCTACTGGTTATCTGCCTCAGGACACCATGCCTCATTAAAAACAGGCACACCACCGCCATCTTCACCCACACTGGCACCGTGAGACACTACCTGTAGCTTGGTCATAGCAAGGAGTGGGACAGCAGCAGGCATCCAAGCAGGACAGGCCCATGGAGAATATTTTATGTACTGAATAGTAAATTCCAAGTGAATAAATGAACTACTGAATGAACAAATGGATATACAGGTCCTGGTGGTATGTCTGTGTGACATGCCACAGCCTAGACCAGTGTTATTCACTGTAAGCTTTTGCAGTGGTAGAATATGCTACTTCCACCCTGGCCAACATGGTAGCTTCTAAACACAGGCAGCTGCTGAAATTTTGGAGTATAGCCAGGGCAACCGAGAAACAGCAACTCAAAGATATTTAATTTGAATTAACTTGAATTTTAACTTAAGTAACATGTGTGGTCGGTGGGCTAGGTCTCAGTGCTTGGGGGACGTGGTACATGCAGACAAGGCCCTGCCTGCACAGACCTGTCCCTTCGGTTGGGGAAGGGACACCGAACAAGTGAATGATATCGATCCAGGCAGAGCTCAGTGTTCTGAAGACAGTGGAGAAGGGCAGTGAGCACTTGGCCTGGTGGGGAGGAAACGGGGCTGTGGGGGCAAGGGATTCCGAGGCAGGAGCTCCGGCCATGGGCCAGCAAGTGGGAAGAGCACCCCCTGCAGGGTGCACAGCGACAGCTGAGACCCTGAGGCAGACACAGGATTGGCCACTTCCAGGATGGAAGCTGAGTCCACGGCTGCAGCATGGTGCACAGAGGACTCTCACGGGAGGCTCCAGAGGAAGCTGGAGCCAGGTCGTAGGGTCCTTAAGGGTTTGGGTCTTATTTGGAAACAGGAGAAATGAGTAGTCAGAGAAAACTCGTTCGTCAGCACCAGCCCACCAGAGGCCAGTCCTTGTAACCTTAGTCATGTCACTTGATATCCCTGTGTCTCAGTTCCACCCTTTTAGCTGGGGTAAATATTGTCCATCAAGCACTTGTAGAATGCTCAGAACGATTCCTGGCCTTCACGTGTGCTGTACGGATCCAGTGTTAGCATTGTTGTTGGAGGGATCAAGCAGGGGTGACAGGATCTGACTCAGGGATCTCAAAGACTACCTCGGCTGCTGTTTGGAGAGTGGAGGAGAGGAGGAGATTGTGGGCATGGAGCAGCTAAGGCTGAGGGCTTGGTGAGGGTGACGCTCGGTGCAGTAGGGTGCACCGTGGGGAGACATTCGGCTCATGAAAACATTTTCATTTTCAGGAGTGCCTTTTCTGGAAGGAAACTAACAAATTAATGCAGAGTTGAAGATTAGATTAATAATGACCCATGTGTCCGTCACCATTCTGCCATTCTTGTCTCCTCCATCTCCCGAACACTTGAAAGTAAATTGTAGCTCTCGGCCCATTTCACATACAAATGCTTCAGTGTGCATCTCTTAACAGATGAGTTGGTGTGTTTGTTTTTTTATAACCCCTGTGTCACTCTGATAACTGACAATAATTACTGTTTTGTTCTTAATGTCCACTCTATATTTAAATATGCCTAATTGTCTCTTTTTTTATTTTTATTTTTTATTTATTTTTTTGTGTGTGTGGTTGGTTTGCTTGGACCAGGATGTAAACCAAGGTCAGACATGGCAATGACTTTGACGTCAAAGGTATAACCTTTGTTTGATAGTGCAGTCAGGCTGGCCTGATGGCTCTGGGCACTTTCAGGCCTGGGAATTCTGATTATGTCACAGCAGGGTGGCTCGTAGAAAAGGGCCTAATCCCACTGCATGGGAGGCAGAGATTCTGACCTCATGGTCCTGTGTTGACAAACATATGGCATATGTGCTGCACTGGGCTATTTGTGTCATTGAAAGCTTTAAAAGTGTAACACTCAATGATCTAAGCCATTGTTGGTGGCCATAGGATGCTCCCTGGGGGAAGGAGACAACAGCTGAAATCTGTGGGCAGAGTCCATGTTTGGACAGATTCAGCCATGAGATCATGAGAGTCCCAGGGCTCCAGTTTGAAGCAGACCCCCATCTAGCTGGGGAAGAAGAGGGAAGTCCACTGAGTCAGAGATAGCAGAGAACTCAAGTTGCAGAAAGAGGGACCCCCAAGGTGTCCAGACTCCAACAAGGTAGGAATTCAGAGGTAGGCTTAACTCTAATAGAAAGGCAAGTATAAACGCATGCGCAGCATGGAAATGAGGTCTGTGTGCTAGGCACACCAGAGGGAAAATCGTCACTAGGACTTGACAGATGGTGCTGGCTCAGGGCAGTCCTAAACCCAGACTTGGCTGGGGAGGCTCCCCACCCCTTTATGCCAGTCTTATCTGAGACTGATACAGTAGCTGAGTCTATTGTTGGAAGTGCTCAGGAGCAGGGCTAGTGGCCCAGCCAGGACTCTGTTAATAGCAGAGGACAGAAAACCCAGGTAAAACCTAGTTAAACACAGAAGAGAATTCTTTGACTCATGTATCGGAAGAGCCTGGACTGGCTTCCCTTCAGGTGTGGCAGAATCTAGGAGTTCAAATGTGATCGGGAATCTGCCTCAGGTTCGTCCTCAGGTTCCAGCATCTGATGACATTAGACCCACTACTGATTTCAGCAGTCCCTACAGAGAGAGACGCATCTTCAGGGAAGCTCCAGAGCTGGTACCGTTAGCCAGGCCTGAGCTGCCATCAGATAGGGACCCACACGGAGACGGATGAGAAGCATCTGACTCTCATTTTCCCCTGTGCCAGCCAGAAGAGGTTGGGTGGAGGGCCATGGCTTGGCTAGAGGCCAGCTGTCCTTTCCCCCTCCCCTCCTTTAGCTCTACCTCATCCTACCCAGTGGACTGGGACAACTTGCTTCAGTGTCCTTCCTGACAATCAAACCACCATTCTCCACTCCAACAGGAATGCAGCCAGACAGGCAGTGTGGTGCCCTCCCCCACGCCTGCCACTTCTGATGATACTGTGGCTTTTTTGAAGAAGGGAGGGGGCACCTTGGAGTGGCTAAGAAGGAAGGGATCTGGGCCTCTTACTTGCATCCCCAGTATTCATAGAAAGCTTTCAACACTGCCCCTCCCTGAAACGGGCCTGCAGCTGCTGTGTAAGCAGTACTCCCTGGCCGCTTCTTGACTTTTAGTCCGGGAAGGCTCCCTCCTAAGTACTGGCCCCCACAGTGCTGACCCACAGGCCCTGTAAAATAAAGACTAGCTCTGGTGTGCTCAGGTAGTGTGAGATCCATAAGTCCTATAAATCTGTTTGGGATTTTTTTTTTATCTTGAGTAGTACAGACAGAGTGGTATTTTCGAAAGAAAGAGCAATAAATACTCAGAGCTATTAACGCCAAAGAACTCTAGAAATTAGCAGCCACTAAAGACCAACAACCTACAATGTCCAGCACAAGCATTGGATGGTGACAGGTGGCAGTAGCCAGCAGCTGGCTGTGTCACCTGTTGGCACCCAACATTACCTGGTGTCATCAAGACTGCTAGAAGAGCTGCATTTTGCCAGTTCATGATTTCCGTCCGAATCGAACGGGGCTGATTGGCAACAACATTATCCACATGAAAAGAGATAGAGGGAAGACTGGAATCCCAATGGACAATTGAAGGGTAGTCTCCACAAGGGGGCAATCACTAGGGAAGGTGGAAAATAACACACAAATTAGATCCTGTTTCTCTTTCTCAGAGTATATAGCGGTCACACACTATTGGATTTATTCATCAGTTCCCAAACCTCGCCTCGCTCAGGATTTAACTCCTGACCCTAGCTTTAGTCTTGCCCCTGTAGATATTTTTTCCCAGCACTCCTCGCTGGGAACACTCTATATCCAACTCAACCTACCAACACAGTCCTGGCTGTCTCCAACTCCCCGTCTGCCCACCCCTGTGCCTGCTCCAAGCTCTGTATCCTCCCCTTCCTTCGGGCCTTGTGTGGCATCACCAGGTTCTGTTTCCAAACTCTGAACCCAGATCATCCTTCCTCCGCCTGTGGCTCTGGTGCCCCTGGGGTGTCCCTACCACTCCTCTGCACACACTCACATGCCGGGCTCCTTTGTCTGATCAGCAGAAGTGTCATAATTGCCCTGCACTCAGGCACTGTGCTGGGCAGGGATCAGACACAGCATTTGCCCTGCCGGCTCTCACCCAGGCAGGGGAGAGCAGGGTGTCAACAGCAAACTAGAGGCTAAGACAGCACAGCCCAGGTCACATGCTGCCTGGGACTTCCTGGGAAAAGACCAGGAACACGTGCAGCAAACAGACAGGCTTGAGTTGGCTCACATGGTCTTTCCAAAGTTATTTGAATTAATTGCTGACATTTAAAACTTGGAAGATTTTGCATGAAAATTAATTTTTGGCTTTTCCTGGGCAACTGGATGATCTGGCAGTGTGGGTCCACATTCACACTGGGAAGCTCTGGCAGCACTCAGTCCTAGCCCCACAGTCCCCACCGCTGCCATGTGTCTTCTTGACAGAGTATCATAGTCAGTCTTATGTCCCATCACCCCTCTCATTCAGGGTACTTACATGGTGACCCCTCTCCACTCCTGGACTTCAACATCTGGCTATCTGGCTCTTCAGCCCTGGGTGGCTATCCTCGCCTGCTGGCCCCATAAAACTCTCCTCTCTTCATGCTTAGCTGCTGCCAATTCTATGCCCAGAATGCCTAGCCCATCTTGTGACAGACCTTCTACTCACAAAAGTCAAGGCTCTGCATAACTCTCCACACAGGTCCTCCGTCCTGGACCTTCCCTATACCACTAATGGGGTCTCAGCCACCCCTTCCAGGCTTCCCCAGCATGTTCCTCAGTGTCTTGAGCCCCAGATGTCACACACTAGTGCCTCCTGGCAGATTCATTCTGTTTGGCCCTCAGTGTTTTATAGCTTGCAAGTCATTTGACAACATTTAGAAATTGGCTTTTGAAGAGCTGGCAACACTCCAGCCATGGTATCCACCAAGTGGAGCTAAGGGGGCTTGCTTCTGCACTTGTGGTTATACAAGTCTGGCTCATTTACCCCCATGGCTTTGGGGCCACCTGCATTGAGTGTGCAACCCTGTAATCTACAGCTGGTCTTTGTAGAGAGGACCTCACTCAACACGGTCCCTGTGAGCAGTAACAGAGAAGGACAGGAAAAATGGAGGTGGAGAAAGGGGCTCCTGAACCTCAGGAGCTTCAGAATGTGCTTTGCAAGTTCATTGCAGAAGAGATTTGAGGCAGCATCAGCAAAAGGTGTCACTTTGTCTCCAGCCAAACAAGGGGAAAAAGTGTTCACACCAAGGAAAGCAGAAGGGCACGTATGTGTGCTGTGTGCACGTGTACACACACACACACACTCATACACACACACAAATGGTCCTAAGGGTGAGGGAGTGGGCAGGGTGGGTTCTGCCTAGACTATCTGGGTGCCAGGGCAAAGAAAAAGAGAGCCTGGGGGTGAATCCCTGGTGACAAGGCAGTAGGAAGTGGACTGGTCCTTTAGGAGTGAAATTTCCCCTTTTACCCCCAGAGACAGCCCTTATCCAGAGCAGCCCTGATGGGATGCAGCCTTGCAAAGTCCCTACCTGTTCTTCTAGGGTGCAGATGTGGCTCTCATCCAGCTTCCTGGCACAGCCCTGGGGGGCTAATGATGTTTACTCCACTGATCTCTATATAAATACAGTGGCCTTTCATATCTCCAGGCTGTGCCTTTACAAAGTCAACTGACCTTGGGTAGAAAATACTTAGAAAAATAAAATATGTCTCTAATGAGTATTTTTTTTTCTTATCATTATTCCCTAAATAATACACTATAACAACTATTTATACAGCATTTATATTGTGGTAGATATTACAAGTAATCTAGACATGATTTAAAGTCTATGGGAGGATATGTGTAGGTTATATGCAAATGAAATGTATGCCATTTTATATAAAGGGCTTGAGCATTTGAGGACATTGGAATCCACAGGGGTCCTCAAATAAATCTCCCACCAATACTGAGAGGCGACTGTGTGTAGAAAAAGTCAGGATGAGCACACACGCACACACTCGCCATGGCCGCAGCCATGCCTCTGGGGAGGAGGGCTCAGTGTGCAGGCAGGAGGCACTTGGTCCTTCCGGACTAAATCTTAAAACTGAGGACTCACAGTTCCACTGGGGCAGGTGACACTGCCCATAGCCACACTCTCACTGACCAAGACAGGACCCCAAATAAGAGTGGCCACTGAGACCTCAGGAGTGCCAGCCAGACTGGCTCACTGTAAAGCAGCTGGGGGATCTTGGGAAAAGCAATGGCCTCAGTTTCTCCATCTGTAACACAGGGACCTAGTGCCTACCTTGCAAGGCTGTTCTGAGGACCGCATGGAGCAATGCGGTCTTCTATTTGAATTTGGAGTATCCGGGGAAGTGAGTAACACTTGTTCCTTTCCAAGGATCCCACTCTAGCAATCCTCAGGCCAAATCTGTGTGGCTGCTTTAGCCCGAGGCATGCTGGAAACATCTCAGGTCTAAGCACCATCAAGCAGGACAGAAGCTTCCCTCTTCCTCCCTCCTTCCTCACCTGCAGTTTCCCCTGTGCCCATTCCTCTTCTACCTACTTGCCCTGCCTCCGCTCACTCCCCTCTCCATCCTCTCAGGCGGATTTCCTGGAGAGAGTTGGGTGGTAGGAGTCTGGAGGCTAGGTAGGACTCGAGACTGTTCCTGGAAGGGAACTGGGCACATGGTGACAGCTAGACATTCATTAAGAAAGCCACGCTGGTCTGGAAGGCTGCCCCTCCACCCCACCATCTCTTTAAATGAGTGTTTCTGTCTCGCCAGATGTTTCCACGGTGGTAATTTCGCAGAGCTAGTCATTGAAAGCTGCCCCTGCTGTCCTTCTCAAATAGATATTTCCTGATTAATTCACAGCATGACTTGCTCTGTGCCTCTGCTAAACAGAGAGCACATCCGTATAAACATGTAAAAGAGTTCTTTGAGAATTGACTTTTCTGACAGCCAGCAAATAGTAGCCTGCCGTCCTGCAATTGGATGATTGAAGCTGAGTTCCTGCAGTGGTACCCAGGCTGGGAGCTTCTCATTGCAAATGGCTCCAGAAACCTCTGCAACTCAGTGGTGTAGAAATGTTGTTAGAGCTTATTCATCTAGCTGGTAGGAAGGCTAAGGGCTGGGGATAAGGGTAGGTTGGCATCTCTGGCATCTTTTGATCTCATATAGCAGATCAGAAGCCAAAGCAAGAAGGAAATGACCTGGGGGTGAAACCAACAGGCCACCATCTCCTGATCACATTGACTCTTACAGAGCAGGGCTGGCAGGGGAGGAAAATGCCCATGTTTATTCCAAAGCAATTGCTGAGTGCCTGCAACGTGCCAGGCCCTCAGACAAGAGGGTGGGATCTCTGCTGTCAAGGAGTTTAACTTCAAGTGAGAAAGACCACAGGTTAGAAACCTGGCGAATGAGACCATTTCAGAGATGAAAGGGAAATGAGACAACGCAGTAAGATGCAGAGAGGAATGGTGGAATGGTGGCTGCTCCAGAGCCCGTGGCTAGGGAGGACTGCTAAAGCCAAGAAGGATCAGGGCTGTAGGTATCCAGGGCAGAACATTCCAGACAAGTGCAGAACATTCCAGAAAAGTGCAAGTGATATATCAAGGAGCAGCAGTCAGACCAGCCAGTCAGGAATGAGTGAACAGGTGCTGGACCAGAGAGACAGGCAGGGCCAGATCACATAGGCCAGGGCTGGACAGGAGCCAGGATTCTCATCAGTGTGGTGGAAGTCACCAGTTCTCAGCAGGGGTTTCCATGATCTGACTGAAGCTGTTTTTAAAAAGACTCTGGCAGCTGCATAGAGAATTAAACGTGTATGTGCAGGAGAAGGCGGAGGTGACAGTGTGGAGCAGAAGCAGAGAGACCAATTAGGAGGCAATAGACATATCTCTGGGAAGATACTGGTGGCCTGGGCTGGGGCAGTAGCCTTTTCTGGAAGAAGAGGTCAGATTTGGGGCACATTTAGAAAATGAGCCAAGGGACATGTTGACAGATGGGATGAATTAGGAACATCGACAGGACTCCTAGGTTTCTGACAACTGGCTGAATGGTAGACCTGTGTTAAGGATGGGAGAAGACTAGTTTTGGAAAAAATTAATAGAATTCTGTTTGGGGAAATCAAGGTCAAGATGCTTGGTAGACACCCAACAAGAGAGGTCAGATGGTCACCGGGGTCAGTGGAGAAGTCATGACTGGAGAGTCAAATAATTGGGAGTCATCAGCACCACCGTGAGGTTTAGCAGCTTAGATGTTACCCCCTGGTGAGTGAGCACAATCAAATCAAGAGAGTTGGCCCTGGCCCTCAGGCAGCCAGCCAGGTAAGGCCCAGGTGACAGGGGCATCCACCCAGAGGGCCTAGGCGAGGGGCACCAGCAAGGTGGAAGCAAAATCAAGCAGGAACAGAGCTGTGGAAGCCTAGCGATGGAGGCTGTGAAGCAGAAGCAGTGGCCAGGCTGCCGCTGGACCTGAGGACCAAGACTCCCCCATTAGAGAGACTGCTAGACCCTGTCATTTATTGTCCCCAAAGGAGCCTTCTGAGAGTGAAAAGAGGGCTCTATTAGTGATTACACAAAACAGCAGGTATAAATCAGACTCATTCCTGTCAAACAAGAATGGTTCCTTGCCTTGGGCATTGGTCCCTTGCTAAGGTGGGTTCTATGCACAACTTGGTGCAAAAGCCTAATAGGAACAAGGTCAAGAGCAAGGGGCAAGGGGGTGCAGTGACAGTTTCTCCAAGTTTCACTGCAGGGATGATGAACAAATCATAGGGTACCCCTGTAGAACAGGAAAGTCCTCAGCAAAAAAAGGAAAGAGAACACTTGAGTCACATGACTCTGGTAAATCTCAAAGTGATTATGCTGAGCAAAAGAAGCCAGGCAAAAAGGATTATAAAGAGTCTAGAAAATATGGATGATCTATAGTGATGGCAAGCAAGTGGGTGGTAGAGCAGAGGGGCCACCAAAGGGTAGGAAGGAAACTTGGGGATGTGTCCATTATCTTGATAGTCCCCTGGCTGAATGGCACATGCACATATTAGAATTCACCAAGTTAGTTACACTGCACATGTGTCTAGTGTACTGCATGTGGATGGTGATAGTCCTGATAAAGCTAGGGAGGAGGAGTTTTCTGGGAAGAGAAAGAGACTGGTGGGCAAGTAGCAGGAGATGGGTGGGTGATCTTGTTTCAGGCATGAACAGTGAAGAGTGGAACAGCTGCATGACACAGGTACATGTGTGCTGGGGGAAGAAGGAGACAGGAAAACAGGACAGGGATGCTGTGTGAAGATCACTGTGTGACATGCCTAGTGGTTTGGAACTCATGGCGTGCATTCTCTATCCCTTGTGCAAAGGCATTATCTGGAAAACTCGTTAGGAGTTCAGAGATTCCCTTGAAACCACCATGGAGGCCATGGGCTTGACACCCCTCCCACAGCCCCTCAGCTGTATGGTCCCTCATGTGGTGACAGAGCTGGACCTCAGCTGCTTGCTCCTCTGCCTGTCGTGGGAACATGACATGTGTGTTCAGGGGCAGCAGTGCATGGATAAAGCCTCCACCCTCCAGCCTTTGGAGAGATATCACGAGGTCCATGCTGTGGTTTCCTTGGAGGGCCCCGCAGGAAACAGCCCCAGTTGCTCACTTTAGCTCAAACCCTTCTGAGCGGTTTCTCTTGGCCTGTCTTACTCTCCACACTTCCTCTTCTAATCGTCTGCCAGATCAGTTCCTGTGCTGGATTCTTGTCTCAGGCTGCTTTTAAGACACCCAAGTGAGACTCTCATGGAGCCTCGGCAGTCTGTAATTTGTGTGCCTCAGGCTTTTCTGACATACCTGGCTGAGGAGCCATACTTTTTTTAAAATGTTGCTATAGTTAGTGATGAAAACCCATGATGGATTCAAAAGGAAAGGGACTAGGCAGATTTGCTCCTATAGAAAATTACCTCAGGTGGCAACATGAAGTTGAGGTTGAAGCAGCAAGAGCCAGAAAGCGGGGAGACCAGTCAGTACAAATGTCCCAACAGGAGGTACAGATGACGAAGACAGTGACTGAGAACATCTCTTTGTGAAAGTCCTTTGATTTTCTAAGGGATAAATGCACATGGCACAGACAGGCGATTGTGTCTTTTTTAACATCCCCAGGGCCAATATGTTAGAAGGCTCACATTCCTAGCATTTTCATGTTTTTCTGCTCTGGAATCTTCTCCTTCCAAATTTGATACATCCACCTGATGCCACACATCCTCATTTTGTTAAATTTTGTGTTCCAGGATCTTGACATTGGTGCCAAGAATGTGAAGCTTTATGTCAACAAAAACCTCATCTTTGATGGCATGTTAGACAAAGGAAGTGGGGAAGGCCCAGCAGATCACACCATCCCAGTTGCCCTGAAGAAGGAGAGCGATGAGAGACCTGAGAATGCCCTGAGTGCCCGTGGAGAAGAAAGCAGAGATGTTCCTGCAGTGGCTGGCATGGGTGGGGACAAGGAGCCCAGTCTTAGTTGCTCCCGGCCAGGTGAAACTGCAGTGGATGTGAAGGTTTCTTCACAAGGAGATTTACTTGGCAGAAAGATGAATTCTACTAATTGTGTAAAAGACAGTTTGTCCAAGTTAGAGGAGGATTTAAGATTGCTGGAAGACCCAGCCACTCTGGGTGATGTGCCCAGTGCCCTTCCCTCCTCCCCTCTGGGGACATGCCCTCCTCTGGACATGCAGCCCTCTCTGATCCAACAGCTGGAAGATCTCACTGGCAGGAAAATCTCTGAACCACCACGGAAAACCCCATGCTGGTTACAGCCCTCTACCACAGGGAGGGGCAGGAAACAGGGGGAAAACAAGCCAAAGCCCCTCTGGCTTGGTCCTGAGAAGCCAGTGGACTGGAAAGGGAGGCTCTCATCTGATGATGCCATCATTGGGAGTCCTGGAGAGCCTGGGGCCAAGGACAAAAGCTCCTGGCAGGAGCAAGGACGGAGGGCCAGCTGGAATGTCATCACTGGGGAGACAGCCCAAAGGGTAGCCCCCAGAGTCTATGGTGATGACTTAGACTTCTTTAATCAGCCCCGCAACAGAGAGCGCCCTGCTAGTGGGAGGAGGGCCCTGAGGAAGGAGGCTGTCGGTGGTAGTCATGGTGATGACCCGCCTACCAGCAGAGGTAAGCTACAGGCAGCAGTCTGACTTGGGAATTGTGCTGGTCCACTTTCTATTGCTGTGACAGAACTCCTTTCAGGAGGGAAGGCTTATTTTGATTCACATTTCAGTTTGCTTACCTGTAAGAGGACACTGATTGTGCCCATGTATATTCTAGAAGAATCAGATGAGAGCATATAGGCACAATGCTTGGCACAGAACTTGGCCCATAGAAGTGTCCAGCAGATGTTATTGCTGCTCTCTTCCTGTTCCTCCCTCTCCCTCCTTCTTCCTCCATCCTCCCCCTTTCCTTCCCCCTCCTCCTCTCCTCTCCCTCCTCTCTGCTCCTCCCTTGTCTTCTTTCTTCCTCTTCCTCCTTTCCAGGCTACACTCTGATCCTACTTTTTGCCAATATATTCATACACAAAGCCAATGCTTGTGTTTTTTAATTAATCAAATCTCGTCTACTCTGTCGGTATCTGGCAGATTCCTGACCTGTCACTTAGGATGCAGATGTGGGTCCACTCTGGCTCCTTATAGATTTCTGCTGAGAATTTATAGTGAAACTGTATATAAGGCCAGAGAGGAGGGTAGACGAAAAGAAAAATCGCTTTGAGGGCAGGCTTCTGGCTCATGATGAATCCTCTGCAGGATAGAAGGAGCAATGTCAAAAGGTGCCGTAGTAGCTGGATTTGGCCTGTTTGCAGTTAGCCAGGACCTGTCCATGCACCTCATACAAATGCAAGACACCTTGTGCTCAGATTTGCAGGACCCCATTGTATGGATAAAGAAAATGTGAGGTTGAAGCAGCTTTTCCTGGGGTCACACGGCCAGTGAAGGCTGGAGTTAGATGTGTATTTAGGCTGACTAGCTGCAGCATCTACGCTTTCCTACCTGTTCAAGTGCCCTGTTCAAGTGCTGGGCCACCTACCTGTTCAAGTGCCCTGTTACGATGGCTGTCAACTGCCAACACCCTGCCCCAGGAGAGCCAGATCATTCCGAGCTTCCTTGTAAACACCCATGCCAGAACCTCTGGGAGTTCCTGGGTGACAGGTGAAATTCTAACTTGCCCAAGTTTAGAAGACTATCTCACAGTAATTTCCTTCCAAGCATTTCACTCCTTGCCTCAATGACACATTAAGCACTGAGCCTTTGAGATGTAATTCTTGTTAAGCAGATCATGCTAAAAAAGAAAGTTGCTTAGAAATTTTAAATTATGTATTACCTAGGGCTAAATCCTACAGCCCACAACCTCTGGGGAAACACTCAGGCCCAGCCCTTCCCAGTGCCGGTGGGGTGACTAATGCCCTGGAACTGCAATGACATCAGCACTGTGAGACAGCCTTACAGAGACTGCTTTCCCGAGACTGCTTGGCCAGCAGAGCATCACCTAATGATGACATCTGCATTTCAGAGGTGTCCGCCCCAGGGGTCAGGTGGCCATAAGTGAAGTCCTGTCAGCCCATGTGAACAGTAGAGGGGTGATATTTGGAGTGTGCTCACAGAGCTCCTCACCCGAAGGGCAGCTGTTCATGAAATGGAACAGGAACAAGAAACCAGAAATGTGTCAGGAGCTTATACAGCTCCCTCCTGTCCCTCCTGGACTTCTGGGCCCACCTTTAGTCCCTCTGGCCAGCATGCCTGCCTTTCCTCCTGAGGTTAGCTTTCTCTGCTCTATTTATAGGCAGCCTATGACCTCAGCCCTCTGATGACCCTGTCCCAGCCGTGGCCACAGCAGCCAATCCCAGAGTCTCAGAGAAGCAACTGATTGGTCTAGTTGGGTCCAGTGTAAACTCCTTGTCCCATCAGCAATGGCTGAAGAGTGATTCATAAGAATAAACACAGCACTGTATATCTCACTATGTGCTTTGCCACTTCCCCTTTTATTAGCAGTTAGTTCATACCTCATAGTGGTGCAGTCAGTTTTTGTAAACTCAACTTCAGAGCTTCATAGTTCATATTAGGCTCAACTCACTAGTAATTTGGAATCTTGGAGCCCATCATGTGGTAATCAGTGTTCCCTCCAGACCATGCTGACTGCAGACTGCAGCAACAGTTTTCTGCTGCCCTTTGAGTTTACAATAAAAATGTCAGCAATGACAGGACAGAGCACTGGTCCCAGGCAGTAGGGAGCAGTGTATTCTCTTGCAGGCAGAGAGACATGTGGGCTCCAGCCAGCTGTCACATCTGAGAGGTCCAGGAGTAAGCGTACACTTCTTTACTTTCAGTCTCAGAGTGTGAACCTCATGGAGAAGATGTCAGCAAGCAGACATAGAAAGGAGATGGAGTCCCTACCTGGCTGCATCCAAGATGAAAGCCTTAGCCTAAGTCCCCAACACATAACATGCAGTGCTGGCTCTTCAGTGGACTTGCAAACCAACCCCAGCCAATCATTTCCATCAGAAAAAATCAAATCTTGTACACCTAAGCGGTGGCAGTCCATATGGGGAGTTCCTTTTCCCGATGTCTCACCTTGTGCCTGGAGGAAAGGGGAGGAGAGAACAGGTGCAAGAGAACCCACAGGTGGATGGGGGCATCCCTCAGCCTCAGACTTGATCTCAGGGGAGAGGGTGGGGGCAGAAACATGGTGCCAGGCATTCATCCCTTTAGCAGAAAACACTGAGATTTCCTCATATCAGACACTCTGTTGGGCACTGGGACACAGCAGAGGCAAGGATATGTAGCAGAGAAGGCCTCTCCAAGGAGATAAGTGCCAGGAGGAGCTAGCCTAGTAAGCATCCAGAGGGAGAGCATTTCTGGCAGAGGGCACAATGAGGCAAAGACTTCCACGCAAGAAGAGACAGAGACTTAGTACACTCTGGTTGCAGAAAGACCAACAACTGGAGTGAAGTGATCATGTGGGGGAGAGTTGCAGAAGCCAGTGGGGAGTGTATGCAGGCCCGTTTGGGCATGGTGGGAGGCCTCTCTAGACTGTTGGAGGCACCTGGAATTTGAAGTGATAGAGTGGACCTGTCTGGACTTATCAAGTAGACACTGGATTTGGAAGATGTTGGCTAAGGGAAAGAGGCCAGAACTTGATGTGTGAGGTTAGGTGCCCATTTTGGAGTCAGGGTGGATTAGGGCCTAGAGGAGTGGCAGTGTCAGGAAGAACAGATGGTGCCAAATCTGGGGCACTCCCAGACTTGGATGGTGGCGGGGTGGCACTGGTGTGGGAGAAAAGGAGCTGCTGATCAAGAAGGAGAGAACCAAAGGTTTTTCTTAGGCCAGGGAGACAGGAAATATCACATGTAAGAGGTTTTCCTGGAATGTCAAACATAAAATGAAGACTGAGAAAAGACTAGGAATCAGTGTTCACTTAGAGAAAGGCATTTTAGCAGAAGCTTCTGGGAATTTTAGGATTCTTACAAATGCAGAGGATAGAAAGCCACCAGGAGTTTGGCCTCAGGCATGGCTGGACTCAGGAGCTCAGATAGCATCTTCAGGTCTTTATCTTTGTCTCTCAGCTCATTTTCCCCATGTGGCCTTCATTTTCAGGCAAGATGTTATAGTTTGTAGCTAGATGTCCCCAAAACCTCATGTGATCATAGGTGGGTTTTTGAAAGGTGACTGAATCATGGTGGTGCTATAGATAAACTAGAAAATTAGACCTGGTTGAAAGAGGTGGGTCACTAGAGGCGTAATCTGAAAGGGCATATCTCTCTCCTGGCTTTTCCCTTCTTTCCGCTTTCTGGCCACCACAACATGAGCAGCTTTTCCTCCACTATGTCCATCTTCTATACCTTCTGCTTTGAAGACAGCTGCCCATGAACTGAAAGTATGAGCCAAAATAAACCTTTAAGTCATGAGTGTCAGATATTATGCCCCAGCAATGAGAAAGTGACCAAGACAGACTTTGGTCCTAGTGAAACTGGCTTATTGCTGATACTGTGCCTGACCATGTGGTTCAGAAGTCTTTGGAACTGGGTTACCCAAGGAAATTTGGAAGGATTTGGAAATGCTGTCTGGAAAGTCATCCCTACAATTCTGTAAGCTGAGCTTGATGGGATTTTCTGGTCAGAGCTCAGAGATTTTTAGAAGATTTAAGTTTTACCAATAAGGAAACTTCTGTAAAGTTGAGGCTTACAAAATTTCATCCCAGGACAGGTTGGTTGCTGAAAAGATTAGCCTTAAAAGGAAGAAACTGCATTGGGACAATAGGAAGGATGACTTGAGGTCTTGTGAGGAATCTGCAAGACCTTACCTTTCCAGGTTCAAAGGTGCAAATTGTAAAGCTTTAATTTGAGAAGAGAGCTACAAGGGACCATGCCCTAGTGCTCAGCCATCCAGGCACTCAGAAGCCTCTACATATATGGTTCAAGGTGGCCAGGATACTGTTTGAACTGACAGCAGACCTTGGCATCATCCATGTGGGTCTAGTTTTATAAGCATGCAGAATGCCAGAGTTGTGGGGTCAGGGAAGCTTCCACTCAGATTTCAGAAAAAGGCCTAAAAGTGCCCCTGAAAGGGCAATGTATAAAGCTGTGGGAATGAAAATGCAGTGGAGAAGCCAGAAAGTTGGAGAAGCCAGGAACATAAGTATCTGAGAAAAGCCACAAGGAGTGAGCAAAACCAGTCCAAGAGAGAAATCACAAGAGCTATAACCATGGGCAGTGCTGTAGGAGCAGGGCTGCCCAAACCATTTGAAGTTCACATCTTGCCACAGTTTGCCCCAGGTACTGCACATAGAGCTGCTGAGCTGCGTTTTTATATTGCTTTAGTCTCATTCATTTTTATCCCCCTGCTCCTCCCTTTCAAAAGGGGAATTTTTATCCCATGCCATTGTGTGTCAGCAGTGTTTAATTCTCTTTTTTAATTTTACAGTGGCTCACAGCTAAACTCTCCTATAAGTCTCAGAGGAGACTTTGGATTTGGACTTTTTCCACAATACTGTAACTATTAAGATTTTGGCAACTCTTAGAGATAGAATAAATGCATTTTGCATAAAGGCACATGAGACTTCAAGGGGCAGGGACAGAATGTTATGGTTTATATCTCACTGTTCCCCCAAGGCCTCATGCACTCATGAGAGGGGATTTCAGAAGGTGATTATATCATGGGGATGCTGTAGCTAAATGTGACATTAGGAGGTGGAGTCTGATTGGAATCGGTGGGTCACTGGAGCCCTGACCTGAAAAAGTACACTGTATCTCCCCCATATCTGGGTCCCTGACCACTGCGACAAGAGCAGCTTTTCCTCCACAAGCTCCTCTGCTATGTCATCCTGCCTCAGAACCAGGCAGCTGTGGACTAAAAACATGAGGCAAAATAAACTTCTGCTCCTTTAAGTTGTGGGTTTCAGGTATTGTGTCCCACCTCAACAAGAAAGTGACTGAGACACAGATTCTCCCCACAGTGTAGCAAAATGGCCCCTTCAAATCCACTCTTATATCCTACCAGCCCAGCATGGCCTGTTTAAAGCCAGTCCTCTGTGAGCTCAACTGGGAAGGATGCTATCAGCCCTTTCCCCATCTGGATGGCCTGAAGGTGGGGGCATCTCCAAAGGGAAATTAAAGAAGGGTAAGCTGAGTTGAGGTGGAAAAAACAATCACTCTACAAAGAGACAGCACGTGGCAGGGGGTTGAGGGAGACACAGCATCGGCATGAGAAGGAGAAATCAGGGCAGTGGTTGGAGGGAGCCACAGAATCAGGCCAGGCTCCCATTTCTTTCCTTCTAGGTAGAAGAGATTTATGCATGTCTAGAGGCAGAGTGAGGGTAGGTGCCAGAGGGGAATGAGTGATTGAAGATCCTGGAGGGAGGAGATAATTGATGGAGCCAGGCCCCCACCAAGACAAGCAGAAAATGGAGAACAGGGCACAGTACGATATAAAAGGGGAGAAAAACAGAATGTCAGTGTCATTGGCTGCTGTTTTTCCAAATGACACCTTTGGATAGTGGTTGGCCACGGTGTGGCTGCAAGCACTACACACTGCCTGATGCTCACACCAAGGTCTCCAGGGCATCTGTCGAGGGCTGGTCTGTGTTCATGGCAATCTGGGGATGTGGGCTTTGGATACACACGGGAGCAGATCCCTTATTTTGTAGTGTACCTGGCTTGTTTGCTTTTCTAGTAGATAGCATTTTTCTTGACTGTAAAAGTAATACAGGTAAGGAATCTGTGAGATAAAATTAAAAGAAGACAATAATAATCCTTTCTACTTGCCATCCTGGCACACGTCACCTGTGCTTGAACACACCGCACCTGAAGCTGCACGTCGGGCTTTCCCCTCTTCTACATTCTTCCTCAAGGCTTCCACCTGCCATTTGGTACTTTTCAGTTGTATCTTTAGTCATGTGTTTGTCCCACCTCAAACACAGCCCCTCGAGTTGCTGACTCGGTGTTGCCTGCATGTTGAGAGCTTTGAAACAAGGAAGGATCAGCTGGTCTTCCGGTGTGAGTTTTCCCTCACCATCGTGAGATGCCTGAGAGAACGGCTCACAGGGAGGGAAGGCGGCTGAAGCTCACAGTTCTGAGAGCTTCGCTTTCTGGTTGGTTGGCACTGACGGTCAGGGCCTGTGCTGAGGCATCACATCCTGGTGGTAGCTTCCAATTTGTGAAGGAGGAAGCTGCTCCCCTCTGGGGACCAGAAAGGGCAGAAAGAGGAAGAGAAGGAGATGGAGCCCTTGTGTCCCCTTCAAGGCTTTTCCCCTGGTGATCCGGCCAGGCCCCACCTCACAAGGATTCTGCTGCAGTCTGGGGAACCAAACCTTTAACATGCAGGCCTCTGGAGAATTCAAGATCCAAACTTGAACTTCCCCTTGGTTTCTATAACAGTTGCATTTTTAGCAAAATGAAAGTCTATTCAAAATATTTTGTTTGTAAAACAAATAAGTTCTAGGTTTGAGTGATGATTAAATAATTTTTTGTCAACATGAACATGTAGTGGTGCAGTTGGAAGTTGTGTGGGATAGGATTGTCCTGTGCAGGGTAGGACAGTAACATCCCGGGCCCTTCCTTCAAATGCAGGTAGGGCCGCTGAGGCAAGGAGACAGCCAAGAGTGGCCCATGTTTGGATGATACTCCCTGGATGGTGGCACTCCTGAATGAGAGGCACTACATAAGGCAGTTCCAAAATGTTCCCATTTCTGCATGTACCACTAACGGCATCATCCCTCTCATGTGCTTTCTTCCAGAGGACACTCAGGCCACCAAGACACCTCCACGATCATGGTATCGCACTGAGCAGGAGCACATGCTGCACGAGTCATGGGACTCCCTCAATGCCTTCAATCGCTCCCATCGGGGCCGCATCACCCACCTGGAGCCCCAGGGGGACATCTTGGATGAGTTCCTGCAGCAACAGAGGAGCAGTCGGTCCAGGGACCAGCCACTACCCTACAGGGATGAAGAGTCAGAGATATCAAAGAGGCAAAGTGACTGCTCTGTGGAGACAGATGGCAGCAGTGACTTCAAAATCCCTGTCTTGCCTTATGGGCAGCGCCTGGTCATTGACATCAAGTCTACATGGGGTGACAGACACTATGTTGGGCTTAACGGGATAGAAATCTTCAGTTCCAAGGGGGAACCAGTGCACATTTCAGCCATTACTGCAGATCCGCCTGACATCAATGTTCTACCAGCTTACGGTAAAGACCCTCGGGTGGTCACCAACCTCATCGATGGGGTGAACAGGACCCAGGACGATATGCATGTCTGGCTGGCCCCCTTCACTCCGGGCCAGCCCCACTCCATTTCCATCGACTTCATGCACCCGTGCCAAGTTGCCCTGATCAGGGTTTGGAATTATAACAAATCCAGGATCCATTCCTTCCGGGGCGTGAAGGACATCACGATGCTGTTGGATGGGCAGTGCATCTTTGATGGAGAGATCGCCAAGGCCTCCGGGACCCTGACAGGAGGTATAGTGTAACTGGCAGGCTTACCTGCGACAGGTAGGGTCTCTCCTTCCCAGACCAGGTCACCTGCCTTCACCTCTTGCAGCCTGAGCATGCCAGAGCTGGCCTCATGTCTTTTCATCTCCTCCACTAAGAGCCTAAGTGTATTAGGGTGCTGAGTCCTGAGTCTGAGGAAGGGATTTATCCTGGAGTATTTCATTGCACAAGTGCTTTTAGCAGAATCATGGGTCAGACCATGAGGGTATAAATTCAGGGGAAGCCAAGCCTGGGCCCATCTCTAGGGAGCTACAGACCATAAAGTGTGCAGTCTCCTGGCTTTGGGCAAAGGAACGGGTAGTTTGGAGCTGGTCAGTCCCTGGAGCCAGTTCCACAGGCTGAGGGTAGAACACTCACACCCTTTCAGAAAAGCACCCATGAAAAGGATGAGCAGGGACCTGGGTGCGACACCTGAAGCATCAGCTACAATACCTCACTCACACCAAAGAAATAAACATCACTTGTTTGGTGGCAGATTACAGTGGTTCTGGTTCCCAGAGGTCCCTTGATTGGATCTTAGGCTTCGTGAACTCGCTTCTCCATTTGAAATACGTGAGGAGTAAGACAGCTCACAAACACAGCCAGTAACCGTTAGGGCATTGGGGTCACACAGCACAAAGGTTGATGGGTTTAGTTTCTGAGCGTTCGCATCGTTGGAATCTGAGATGAGTTGCTCCTTTTGTCTTCCTGGTAACACACTCAGCCCCAGAGCACTTTGGAGACACCATCTTGTTCACAACTGACGACGACATCCTGGAGGCCATATTCTGTTCAGATGAGATATTTGGCGCTGATGTGGAGAGCCTGTGCGACCTGCAGCTGGAGGAGACACTGCAGAGACCCAGCACGGCCGACAGCGACGGCCGGGAGCGGCCCTTTACCCAGGCTGGCTCGAGTACCGGTGACTGGGTAGGCAGGGGAAGGCGGCCCCTCGGCCACTCTGCTCCTAGCTCAAGGGAGAGTGAGAAGAGTTAAGACGGATATCCTTTAAGTTGCTTAGGCTACTGTTGTGACATTTTTTTCCCTTCATTTTTTGTCCTGTATGTCATATTTAATTCTCTAATTATTTTTTGTATGTTTAACCAAACTGAAGAAAGCAATTGAATTTTAATCGAAACCAAGAGATGTCAGCTGTGTGTCATCTGTATAAATTAGAGATTGGCAGTCTCGGGGGAGTTTTTCCTTTGGGTTGTGTTTTGACCCCTCAGCATCGTTTTGGATGGGAAACGTGACATCCCTTTCACAGGCAGCCTTGCAGCTTGAATCGCAGTCAGCGTGGCCACAGCAGTTGCGTTGGAGTGTGTGTTGCCATCCACATGTGGTCCTGGCGTTAGTGTGTTTGCCCCCACGGTGACCTTTGAGTAGAAACTCTTCGAGTTCCCGCTGAGGAACTGAGACACAGACAGGTTAAATAACTTGCCTACGGGTATGTCAGCTAGAATTCAAATTCCTGGGTCTAAACCTTATGCTTTTCATCATTATACACATTTTTTTCAAAATAAAAATGATCGTCAAAGAAAAGGTCAGTCCAAGTCACCAGAGTCTTTGGGGACCTTCTTGTGAACATGAGGGGAAAGGAGATTATTAAGCATGTGGGGAGGAGGCTGGGAACAGCCAGAAGCCACAGGAGAGAAGGGTGGACCGTAGGAATGTCGTGACCAAGGCCCAGCAGCAAAATGTGTTCACACTGAAGGACCAGGCAGAGCACTAGGACACGATGGCAGGCACCATCATTGTACCATTGTGTCCCTCCTATATCTAAGGAAAGCAGCTGTCACGCTGCCCAGGTGACAGTTGCTTACCCATTGGCTCTTGTTCTCCTGTGTATGCTCAAGAGAAGCCAGAAGTCTCAGTTTTTATGTAAAATCTCAGATGTGTTCCGACCTTCCATGCCATGCCATGGTCTGACTTGCTCTATGGTCTCCCATTGGGAACTGACCTTGAGGTCCTCCATTGCCTAGATTTTCCAGGAAATGAAGGTTCTTACTGGGACCTCGTGGATGGACCCCCCCAGAGTTTTGCTCTTTTTTTTTTGTTGTTTTTTGGTTTTTTTTTGTGTGTGTGTGTGTGTGTGTGTGTGTGTGTGCGCGTCAGGCTCTGCCATCTCCGTAAAATAGAGAAGCCGATTCTGCCCTGCCTTAGGGTGCAGAGAAATAATTAACAGTTTGGACATGAGACCCAAGGAGTAGGTGTGGCAGCCACTTCTGACTTTATCCTAGCTGCTCATGAGAGTCAATTGGGACTTTAGAAATGTAGACACCTGGGCCCCACCTGGAGATACCGGCTCTGGGAACAGCCAAGTTGAAAAGCACTCTCTGCTTTAAATCCTGCCTTCTTTCCTCCCTCCTTCTCCCTCCCTTCTCTTCCTTCCTTCTCCCTCCCTTCCCCTTCACTTTGTCTCCTTCCTTTCCTTCCTCCCTCCCTCTCTCTAGATGAACATTATCGGGTCCATCTCTGTTAGGACAGACCTAAGCATCGTACCATAATGTCACTCACCTCTGCGGCCCGCCAACAGTTGCAGCTGGCAGGAATCAGCCCTGCAGGCACACACTAGTCACAGAGCTCCTGCAAAGGCTGATGTGCCAGAAAAGATGTGGGGATTTCCCGGGACATGGGGTGGGCAGCTGTATTTGGAACACAGCCAGCCAGCTGTGTGAGTGCCACTAAAACTACGCCCCTTTCTTTCTGCTTCTTTCCTGACCACTGTGCAGGCCCCGGGGCTAGAGCTGCCACCCAGTGACCCGCTCCCTGAAGTCACCACGCCGGAACCAGGCATCTACCATGGGATCTGTAAGTACTGCCTTGCCAGCATGTGGAGGGGTGTTTCAGCCACTTGGGACAGGGTTTCCTTGGTCAATTAGCCTGTTGCACCCTCCACAGAAATGCCAGGCTATGGGGCAAGTGAGGGCTGAACCTAACCTCTGCTTAGCAGTTGGCCTGGTAGGGCTGCCCCACTTCAGTGGAGCAGTGGCTCTTTGCAGTTTGCCTTCCCAAGGGGTAGTTTGCACTTTGCACATGGAGGCCTGTGTCCACTGTGGGTCAGGCAAGGGGAGGCTGTAGCCGGAGCCCAGCAATTGTGGAAGAGGAACACTAAGCACCAGAGGGACCCTGGGCAATTAATTGTTCCCAAAGTGGTGGGAGCTGCTGGTTCATATGCAGCCTCAGAGCAGGGGAACACACCAGGCCAGCCTGTGTCTCCTCTGCTCCAGTTAACCAGGGTGGGGCAGGGGGCTAGGGTATGAACCCGGCCCTGGGTACCAGATCCTTTGACCTCTGAGAGGTCAGCAATCCAGCTTTTTGTATGAGCTCTCCAGATTCTTAAATGTTGAGTAGTTTTATAATGTTTTAAAACACTGCATAAGCCTAATAAAATACCTGCTGTGACCTCCGGTTGAACCCCATCTGGTCCCTGGCTGTTCATCCTTTCTCCGGGCCTCCTTGCTGCCAGCTCCTCCCCTTCTTCATGCGCCTTCCTCCCGAGGCGCAGAGTGAAGCCTTAGCCCTCGCTCTGCTCCTCCCCGCACCCCGCTGCAGGCCCTCCTGGCACTGAGCGGAGTCTGAGAGCAGGCTCTGCAGTGACATGGCAAGGCCACACTTGGGACCCGCACTGAGGCATGGCAGCAGGCAGGTCTGAGCACTAGGGAGAGGGGGAAGTCAGACTTCAGGCAGCCCTGCAGGATGCTCAGAGGCTGGGCCTCGCAGGGTGTCCTAGGAAGTCAAGGAGCCATGTCCTCACATCACTGGATGTGGACTGCCCCCCCCCCCAGGAGCAGGGCCCTTTGCAGAGTCGAGAGGTCTCAACTGGGCCTTCACACTCCAGTGCTTCAGTGCTTGGGGTTGGGAGGGGTCTTGGCAGTACACACTGCGCCTCTTCCTTTGGGCCACTCAGCCGTCCTCAGCAGCAGCTGTCCCCTCCCGCTGTCCTCGGTGAGAGCTTCATCCCACTCCAGGAAGATAAACCGTCCTGAAGAACAGGAAGGTGACTTACTTGGGATCTGCCAACCCTCACATTCCAGGCAGCTCTCCGTTTCTTCAGAACAGCCGTCTAAAAAACCAGCCTAATGTAAGCCAGAGGCTGGTTGAGGAAGGTTTAGTTTTTCACTCAGGCACACACAGGGGCCTTCCTTGCCAAAGGCACTGGCCACGCCCAGCCCCTACTGTCCATGCATGCCCATCTTCCAGATTAGACAGGAGGCTGAGAGGGGTGGTGAGCTTGAGCGACTCACCTGTGATCACACAGCTAGGACTGAAGCTGGGTGTAACCCGTGTCCTCACCACACTGCCACGAGGCTCTTGCTGAGAGGCCACCCCACATCAGAGGCCCCTGCAAGAGTCAGCTTCCCCTGGGAAGCTGCAAGTTCCCACAAGGCAGCAGTTGTTTCTTTGGCAGTTGGCTCTCCCCTCTGTTGCTCAAGATTCTTTTTTATATTTTTATAATCAAGGGAAATTGAACTCAAACCAAGTTAAGGGGGCTATTAACAGTACTGACTTACAAAACAAAAGCTAAAGGTCACAGTTGCATACCGTGGGTGGACACAGACATGAAAATGATGTCACCGAGCCTTGGCACGTCTCCATTTCTGCCTTGTCCTCCTTCCCTGTACTCCACCATTCCAGCTGTCCATAGGGGACTCCTGGGAGCTCTGGGTTCACATCTACCTTCTACCCTGCGAGCCCAGATAAGAGATAGCTCTGTCTGGGAGGGGGGGGCGCAACAGCTGTCCCACAGTTAAGTCTCTGGCTCCAGCTTGGGTCACATGCCATCCACAAGCCAGTCATCTTGTCTCACCCGGGTGGGGAGGGAGGAGGTAAGAAATGAAAACTACAGAGCAGCCAGGCCTGGTCAGCATCTAGTCCTGGAGCCCAGGGTGAGGGGTCAGCCACCCCCAGTATGGACTGAGCATGGCACTGTTCTCTAGTGAGGCCTGAGTGCTCTGATCCGAAGGAAGGCAGGCAGTGTTGGCTGGACAGAAGTCACTACTGTCTTCATCTGCCAGTGTCTGCAAGATGCTGTTTATAAATGTCTTTCCCACTCGACCGGTTCCTGACCTTTCTCAGAGATGGTAGTGTAATGTCTTGGGGAATTTTACCCATAGGTAGATCTCAAAGTCCTTCTGCTATAAAGAAAGTGGAACTTCTGTGCTGATCTCAGTAGCCAGCCCTCTCCTCCAAATGCCCCCTGCATATGTCCCTGGGCCTGGGATTTTGAAATCTCTCCTCCCTGAACCTTTCCCACCTGCCCCCAGCTACAGCCCATATCCCAACTCCTCCACCTCCTTCTGCCATCTGCAAGGGGAGAGAGCCTTAATAAAGCGACCCAGGGGATGCGCCATGGTTGGTAAATATGGCCAAATCCTATTAATATTTTGAAAGGGAAGATATGACTTGCTAATTTGCAAATGACACTAATTTTGGAAGTTTTGCAAATATCAGCAGTGATGAATAGGAAAAGAGCTGAGAGGGTTGAAACATGGAAGAGGAATAACAAAATTATTTCCATTTATATAAGTACTAATTGATACACCCAAGGAAAATGAATATGGAGTGTGGATATTAGCTCAAAAAGGAGAGTAATCATTTTCAGAGCACCCTAGATTAGATGAAATCGGCGCATCTTGCCAGGCAAACAAAGAGATGGCAGGCTCGGGAGAAGGCAGGCCACTGTACCTTTTGTTTCCACTTGGGGAGGTGGCATCTCTCCCTCACACTGACCCCCACCCCCATCCCAGTCCCCCTCCTCCTCCGCTCCAGCCCTTCTCCATCAGGAATGCCACCTGCTGCTTCTCTGTTGCCCAGGCCAGGGAGGCCTCTTTCCCTCCCGCCATATCCAGGCCGTTGGGAGACCTGGTGACGCTGTCTGAAGACAGACCCTCCGTCTGTCCACTTCTCCCCGTTCTTACCACGGCCCCCAGGTCCAACACCAGGCTTCCTCCCCACTGTCTCCTCTCACGGGTCCACTGCAGAGCGTGTCCAGAAGGTGCAGCCTGCCGTAGCTTCCCGCGTCAGGAAGATGCAGCCTCCCTGGGATCCGCCCACCTCGCTCTCCAGCCTCGTTTTCCTCTGCTCTTCCTCACAGCCCGGTTATGGGTCACATTTGCTCTCCTCTCAGCCCGGGATGCTCTTCTTGCAGAAACGCAGAAGTAAGGCAGGCTGTTTCTCAGCACCCGGGCCCAGCCCAACCGTCACCTCTGGAGAGGCCCTCCTGGCCCCTGCTTTCCTCAGCCTCCCTACCTGTGACTTTGTTCCATACCATTCACCACTCTGTGGAACTACAGTATTTGTTTACTCATTTGTTAGGTATTTGTGGTGTCTTCATCAGAATGGACACCCCTTGATCCCAGAGACTCTTGTGTGTTACTTATCCCTCCCCCACCCCCGCCATCCTCAATGCCCAGATTAGGACCTGGTACATAGTAGATGGTCAATGAATATTTGTTTACCACTATCAACTTGGTGGGGTTCAGGAGTTTTATTTTGCCTTACTTGCTTGCAGACAGCTACTGAATACTTACAAAATTAATTTCTATGTATATCAATGGAAATTTATATAAACTTTCAATCAGTCATGTGTTTAAAATAAAAACTGATTGAACAGTGTGTGCCAGGCACTGTTCTAGGCTCTGAAGATATAACAGCAAAACCAACAGACTTCATGGAGCCTCCGTTTTGGTGGAGGAGACTAATGAAAGAATAAGCATATAAATGTAGACTATGTGGCCCGATGGTATTAAGACTCAGGCAAGGCTCAAGGGAATAGAGAGGGGTGATGGAGGGGTCACTGAGTTCATACTATCCAGGAAGACCTCCCAAGAGATGACAGAAGAAGGGATGTATCGATTAACTTTTGCTGTGGAACAAACCAACCCAAATTTTAGTAGTATAGCAGCCACTATTTTTCCATGATTGGTACCTAACCTGTGTCCTGACTGGGCAGTTCTCCACTGACCCGCTTGGTTGGCTTCTTGTGGGCCTGCCCATGTTCTGATCAGCTAGTGGGTGGGCCATCTGCTGAAGACCCATGATGTCCAGCAGCTGTTGGCCAGAGTAACGGGACTGGCCAGCCTGGCTCCTTCCCAAGCAGACATGGGAAAACGAGAATAGGACCGAGAGCACACACGCCTTATAGCCCTGTCTGTGTGACATTTGCTTCTGTCCTGTTAGCCCAAGTGGTCACATGGCAGATGTGGGGTGGAGAAACGGACTCCAGCGGTACCAGGGATGAACAGTGAAGTCATACTGTGAGGGGCAGGAACACGGGGCAGGAGGTATGTGCAGCCACCGTGCGCACTCCTGAAGCCTTGGGAAGTGGCGTGCCCGGCTCTGGGCAGGCCACGCATGTTTCCCATCTTCCCCTAAGATGCTCTGAATGACCTTGGCACGAAGAGAGCAGGAATCTGTTGACTTCAGCCCCAAAAGGGTGCTAAAATAGGCCACAGATCCTCCGGGGGCAGATGAGTGCCCTGGCATTGGTCCTGCTCTAAGGAGAGGGCAAGAAGGAAGGAGAGATTCCAGCCAGATGGCACACATGGCATGCGACCAGGAGGTTCATCCAGTGTGAGCTTTCTGGGCAAATGAAGGAGTCACCTGGGCTGTTTGCACCAGGGCCAGAAAGGCCACTTCTTAAATGGTCTCTGGTGGAGTACAGGTGAGGGCAGGGACAGAAGATTGGAGATGTCACCAGAGGTTATTTTCTTTACCCTGAATCCGTGTGATTCTTTACAGTAGAGGCCAGTTTGTATAAAATGTCAGTTTGTCCCAAAGTTGGGACTTACTGGTGTAAGCAGTTTCACTTACTTACTTGTTTAGTCACTTCGTCTGCACTGAGCCCTACTGTGTGGTAAGGACCATGCTGGGATCTGAGGACACAATGGTCTAGAACAGGTGGCGAACCTCTGGCACGTGTGCCATGGCAGGCATACAGAGCCCCTCCTTTAGCGTGGGAGTCAATTCACCTCACCAGCCAAACATCAGGTAACAGTTATTTTTCCAAACTAAAACCTCAGTGTCCGGGTTTAATTGCAGTGTGAGCACTTTGCAATAAATAAGTGGGTTTGAAGTTGCAGTTTAGCCAGTGGTTCACCATCACTGGTCTAGAAAAAGGGATGAGATTTCTCTCAAGAAATTAATCACCCAGCCAGGTGCACGCCTATAATCCCAGCACTGGGAAGGCTGAGGCAGGATTGCCATGAGTTTGAGTTCAAGGCCAGCCTGGGTTACAAAGTAAGTTAAGGCCAGCCTGAACTGCATAGCAAATCCCTGTCTCAAAAAAAGAAAAAGAAGAGGAGGAGGAGGAATAAGAGGAGGAAGAGAGAAAAAGAAAAAGAAAAAAGAGAAAGAAAGAAATTACCCACCCAGAAGGGCAGACAGATATTTAGCAGGCGATCCTGAGATCAGTGGTGACCAGGGCTCGGAGAAGGACATACACAGTGCCATGGCAGGCTGTGAATGGAGTGCTGACCTAGTAAGAGTGGTCAGGAGGAAGGGTACTGTGATCTGAAGGACGTGTTCACCAGGTCATGAGTTCCACGGGGAGGGAGGGAGCTACATGTGCAAAAGTCCATGGTGGAAGAGAGGAATAGAAATATAAGCAACTAGGAGACTGTCTGGATGGAGCTCAGGGTCCTTGGTGCACAGTGCAGCTGGAGAGGTGGGTGGAAGCCTAATGGGACAGGCCTTGCTGGGTGCACAGCATGGAAAACCACACATGGGTGTTACATGTGGGGCCAAGTGTGGCAGCATAGTGTGACCCCAGGCCATGTGCAAGTTTAAACAACACTACTCTGTTCAGCTTACAGACATGTCCTGAGCCTTGGCAATGGTCTGGTCCCAAGGGCTGCAAGAGCAAAGAGGCAGAGTGTGTCTCAGCTCAAGTTTGTACAATGCGGAGGCTAAAGGATGCTCCTCCGTCTCCGCCTTCCATCACACAGAGCCCCTGGCATTGATGAATCACTTTTCTTCCTGCCACAGGCCTCCAGCTGAACTTCACAGCCTCCTGGGGGGACCCGCACTACCTAGGCCTCACTGGCCTGGAGGTGGTGGGCAAGGACGGCCAGGCCCTGCCTATCCACCTGCACCAGATCTCTGCCTCCCCCAGTGACCTGAATGACCTTCCTGAGTACACAGATGACTCCCGGACACTGGACAAGTAAGTGTGTATGGAAAGCTCCACCCAAGGACTGCATCTCGAGCTTCAGACACAAACATCCAACAGGGTCGCATATGTCACCTGTCACTACCACCCTGTCAGTGAGGTCCTGTGGCGATGGGGAACCAAGGCCCAGGAAAGGGAGTGATCCTCCCAGAGTCGCACAGCTAGAAGGGGTAGACACGATACAAGGCCAGGCTCCCTCCCCCGGACTCCCTGTGGTTTGAGGCCTCTCCCCCTGGCTAAGCGCACTGCCCACACGCGGGAGCCAGTAGCTGTCAATAAACCTCCGCAGCTCTGCCTTGGTGCGTGAGCACCTCGGGCCTTTGGGGCTAGAAACTTTCTCTATATTTCCACTGTACTCGTCAGATTTCACAGCCCAAAGGTGGGGCACGTCCCCAAGGGTACCAGCCTCCATCCCCGGGGACGCATACCCACAGACTGGTGCTTGGCCCCCTGCTCAGCACCGCCGTGAGGCCTGGCCCCTGAGGGGTGAGTGAGGAAAGTCAAAGGGAGTCTGGGAGTTCATATCCCACCTCTGCCCTCTGCCACCTCTTGAGATTCTTAACCTCTCCAATAGTAACAGTAATGATAACAATAATAATTGATATTTTTAAAACCGTGTTTTGAGCACTTACTAAATACCAAGCATGGGTTGTACTAACTGGTTCCAGATATTCACCCATTTAAACCTCCAACCTATGATAATAAGCACTATTATTGTCATGCCTGCTTCACAGATGAGGACTTTGAGATATGGGTTAGAAAGTCCTTAGACATGTTAAGTGATTCAAACGCAGGCCCAGGCCATACCTGCACCCAGGCACTTAAGCACTAAGTGACCTGCTTTGGTTTCTTCATCACTAGAAGGGGATCTGGAAGAGATTTGTCACATTGCATCCGTGCCCCTTGGCCAGGCCCATAGCGATCACTGAGGGTAGGCCCAGTGATAGGCTCCTGCTTACTTCCCTTTAAGTGGCCTCTTATGGTGGCCCTCATTGGCACCGACTGGCAGTGACTGCTTATGGGCCATTCTGACCTCTGCATTCTGAAAATTCACTCTCCTGAGTAGTTAAACCTAGAGCCCATGGACCTGGCTCCTGTCTGGCTGCAAAAGTGACCCATATCTAGCCCGGCTCCTTCTTGCAGCAAGTCCCAGGCCTGCTCATTCATTGTCTCTAAATACTTCAGTATGTATCTCTAATCAATAGCACTTTAAAAGCAAAACATAATCTCAGTATCATTATCACACCCAAAAATGTTAACACAGTGGTCTTTAAACTATCAGATGTCTAGTACAATGGTCCTTCGATCTTTTACAGTTTGTTCACTTGAATTGAGATGCAGATAAGATCTATGCAACTGGTTGAGAGGTCTCTCCAGCTTTGTCCTGGGCTCCCTTCTGATTTTTTTCCCATAAATTTTACTTGTAAGTTATCTCTTGAAGGAACCACATTTCCTTGCCCTGTGGAATCTGGGTTTTAACACTTGCATCCCTGTGTTGTTTAACCTGTTCCTCCATCCCCTGTATTTTGGGCAGGTTGTTGATTAGATCCAGAGATCTGATCAGGTTGAGGTTTGGCCACTGGGGCAAGAGAGCAGTGTAGAAGCTGCTGTGTGGCCATCGGGATGTGTGTGCTGTGTGTTTGCCAAGTCAGCAGTGATAGTAGTGGCCAGTCATGCTTAGGGCCAGGCTCATTCATTTGCTAGTCTTCTTACACCTTTTTTTTTCATTTATTTGCTAAAATGATAGCAAAAAATGGAATTTCCCTGAAATTTGCTGTTCTGTGGCACGATTCAAACAGGAAAGGCAGCCTAAATGCCTTCTTTCCTTCTCCCCCTTAGTTTTCAGGATGACAAAAGGCTTCTGCGACATAGCTTCAGATGTTTTTGGGGTATCATTATAAACTGACCCTTGAGGCATGCTATGGTTGAAGGCTTTTTTTCTAATCCATTGCTCTGCTTATCCTTATTGGTGCCCAGATTGTTTCCTCTTGAACACAGGGAGCTTCTGAGTCTGTTTATTTGTTTGTTTGTTTATTATTATGGCACCTGGGGTTCAAACCCCAGGGCCTTGTGCATGCTAGGCAAGCGCTTTACTGCTGAGCTACATGCCCAGTCCACCAGAGTTCTTTTAAAGTAACCATCTCTGGCAGCTTCCTTCCTTTCTGATGTGACAAAATGGCCTAGGTTCATCTTGTGTATTTCTTGGCCCAGACCTTGACTCAGCCTTTTCTCCAAGAAGCCCTTGCCTTCTGGAGGGAAGTGGTATTTAGAGACCATAGCTGAGCCACAGGGGCTGCTTGCTGCTGCTGGGTCAGCCATGGTTTCTAGGCCTCTCTGAGGGCAGAGCCAGGCTTTAGATGCCCTTTAGGGTGTCTGTGGGGCCTCCTTTATGGTCACCTATAGGTGCCTCAGCACTTCTCTCTGCTCTCAGAATAAAGCAGCGGTTTTGCAGTGGCCCCATTTCTAGGACAGAAAAGTAATTGCTTTAGGAAGGAAATAGAAGGTTCACTGGTGGTGGCTCTCAGTCAGCTTAGTCCCACAGACACCCAGTGTCAGACCGCTGAATTTCCTCAGTGTTAAGATGCCAGCAGTTGTGAGACGCACCATCCATCAATTTAATAACAGCTTTTTGGAGGAGAAAAAAATTACCTCCTGGGATGAGCACTTAGATTGCAGGACTTATTCCAAACCCCAAACTTTAAAATGTGAAAGGAAAAAAATTTTGCAAATTGAGTAAGCATGGCAGCAGCCTGTCTCTCCTAGTGTAGCAGGTCCAGAGTCATCAGGAACCTGGTGTGGGAGGCCCAGGACAATGCAAAGGGGGAGGAGGAGAGGCCTGAGCCAGCTGGGTCCTGTCCCCGAGGCCAGGTCTCCGCCTGGCAGTGCCATGGGCCAGGGTCAGGAGAGCAAGGGTCAAGGCAGAGCTGGGGGCAGTGAGGCAGGATGGCCTAGGCCGGGAGCCAAAACTGACAAGGACAGAGGTGCCATGGGTCTGAGATGAGAGACAGCTCCTCGGTGTTGAAGGGTGCTGGGGAGAGAACAAGGGTGCTGGGGGCTCCCTCTTGTGACTGGGGCTTCTCTGGGTACCCAGGCCCAGGCCCATGGCTACTGGCATGATCTGCCCCGTCCTACTCCCAGGGTCACCTGCCTCCTCCCGCCCTCATCCCAGCCACAGGCCACCTCATCCCCTGGTGTGTTAGTACCTTGCTACCTGGCTTGTGTCTCTCAGAATGTACCGTGGGGCAATGCAGTCATCTCATAAAGTTAGGAAAACAGAGAAAAATGCCACTTCCCATCCCTTTTGTCCCCAGTATGTGTCTCAGTTTCACACAATCTCTTCCAGTCCTGGTCCTCATTTCCCGGCGTTACACTCAGTGTCTCCACCATTGTGTGGCCTCCCTTTCCTGGGTTATCACAACAGCTCATGATCATCATTTAGCTCAAATTTACTTAAACATTTCCCTGTTTTGAGATATTTTAGGTTGTATTGAGTACGTGTGTGTGTTGTCAGTATATATAACCCTAATCAATATCTTTGTGCAGATAACCTTTCCAATATGCGGAATAAATTCTCCACAAGGGTGAAAAAAATCCCAGAAGCAGGATTGCTGGGTTAAAAGATTCTAAAATACATCATGTTTTCTTTCTTTCTTTCTTTCTTTCTTTTTTTCTTTCTTTCTTTCTTTCTTTTTTTCTTTCTTTCTTTCTTTCTTTCTGATGACTGCTTCACTGTACCTGTAACTGCATTGGCTGTTTTTAGTTCTTTTACCTTTTTAAAATATTTTGTCTAATTTTATAGGTGAGACATGCCCCCTCACTGTAGATCTCATTAGTCACAGCTCCTGGCTGAACCTGGTGACCCCACCCTCCACCCCCAAGGGTCTGCCACACTCACTGGCTGCCCCTTCCTCCACCCCCTCACTGGCAGGTTGATTGACGGAGTCAACATCACCACAGAGGATGAGCACATGTGGCTGATCCCCTTCTGGTCGGGGCTGGACCACGTGGTCACGATCCGCTTTGACAGAGCCAAAAGCCTGGCCGGCCTGCGCTTCTGGAACTACAATAAATCTCCTGAAGACACCTATCGGGGGGTAAGCCAGGGACAGTGGCCGCGCTCAGGCCACTGTCAGGGAAACAGCCCTGTGATGAATGGCCAGAGAAGCTGCCGGAGAGGAGCATAAATCCTCCAGAACTTTCCAAGTAGTGCTGGGGTAATATCCAGAAGGAGGGAGAGCTGCTCTTTCTTTCCACAAGCAGTAGATCCAGACCCAAGAGCTCAGCGCAGCCTGGAAACCGAGCTGGTTGTGCTGGTGCTGGAGCCCTCAGCAGGCCCACTCACAGTGATGGGTTACAGCCCTGAGGTCCATAGAGTGCTTTGGGGCCAGGCCTGTGCAGAGGGCATCGTGTGCACCTGTCATTTCTTCACCCCAGCTTTAGGGGACAAGAGCTACTGCCCCATCACTTGGGGTATTAAATGGAGGTTCAGAAAGGTTCAACTGTGAACTTGAAGTCACACAGCTAAAATACCCCAGGTCTGCCAGGTTGAGGCCCACACCCCAGTTCCATACCTCATTTTTGTCTTACTGGTGTGAGAATCTGGTTGTTTTCTAAAACATGGCCTCTGTCAGAACAAGGAAAAGTTATCAGAAGGCCCCTCTCCCATGGGCTCATCTGGCCCCTGCTTACCCATGAAGGTAAGCATTGTCTCCCTCCCATCACACAGAGTGGCAATAAGGTCACCACAGTACAGGAGGCAGAGACGCCCTCACCTCACAAGGCCTGAATGTGTCCCCAAGCACTGCGTGGCCTTTCCCTGGTTTCCTTGACCATAGGATGGAACAGGAGCTGCCAGCTTCTGGAGGGTTGACAAGGTCAGGACTCGGCCTTGGCTCCTGTGGTCCCAAGATCTGGGTCTCTGCAGGTGCCCATTTCTCTCATGGAACACAGGGCCTTGGGACCTGGGTTCTCATCTTGGAAAACCTCACAGGCCTGGCCCCTCGGTCTTGGCATCCATGAGGAGTGGCCACAGAGGGATGAAGGAGGCTGAGGCAGACACGTAGTGTGAGAGGGCAGGTTCCCAAGTACAGGGGCGTGGGCCCCGTGACTCTCAGGTCCTCACACACCAAGACCCTGTACAGCTCTCTGATTGTTATGAATTGGAAGCCAGAGCTTTAGACTCCTACAGATGGGCAAACTGAGATCCAGGAGACCCCATCACCCTCCAGAGCCCACATCTCCTTCAGGAAGCTGCTCTTTCTAAGCAGAACTGGCTGCTTGTCACCTAGGCTGTAGCCAAGGGGTCTGGAGGGCAGAGAGGCGGAGCAGATTGGACCTCAGTTTTGCTCTGGAGTCACTTCTGGTGACTGTGTTCACAAAAAGTATGCTGGCAATTCCAGGTTTATGCCCTTCCAGCTCCAAGTCCAGAGAAGAGAGGATTCCCTTTGTAAGATAAGGAGTCTGTTGTTCCCTTTGGGTCACAGGTCCCACAGGGTAGGAAGGGGCCTTGAGGAAAGTAGAGCAGAGAGCAATAGAGAGGTAGAGACCAGCTCCTTGAGAAGGCCATACCTGGAGCCAGTTAGCAGAACAGAGAACACTCAAGAGGCAGAGAAGCCAACTACCCTACAGATTTTGGATTCACATGGGTGTGCCTGACATAGAAGACAAAGGAACAAAGGGCCTTTTGGCATCTCCCAAAAGGAAATTCCAGCAATTTGACCAGAAGCTGAACCCATGCTGCTCACTGTGAAGATGCGGTAGGTGTGGAGGAGAACTTGAGCCTAGAATCTGTGCTCAGAAAAGGGTTGCCAGCCATGGCCCATCACCCCACCACTGCCCATCGCACAGGCAGTGGCGAGACTACCTCAGAGCCATTAGGACTTTGAGAGTTACTTGTAGGTCTCAGCCCTCTGGCTGGAAAATTCTGGCCCAGAACAGGACATGTTGGCCCAAATCCACAGGAATTTAGCAAGCTCTTAGTGAGCACTAGCATGTGGCAGGCCCTGAGGCAGTGTGGGAGATGGCTTAGCTGGGGTCTGTGCCATCGAGAGAGGCCTGGATATTGCTAGGCAGTGCGTGCCTGAAAAGGACAAGCTAAATGCTCTGAGAAGGTCAAGGAATGTGTCCTTCTGTCCCAGGAGAAGGTGCAAGGACAGGGTCACTGTATGACCGAGTTTGAAGGAGGCATGATACAGACCAGTGCTGACACAGTGCACATTTGTGCCAGGCATTATTTGGGGTGTGTTTCCAAAGTTAACTCTCTACTGTGCCATTTCACCAATGGGGGAAGAGGGACACAGGGAGGCTCAACACTCTGTGTGCACTGAGCCTATGCCCTTGACCTCCGCATTGTGCTGCTGCAGCCACTGCAGCTGATGATGCAGGTGGGGCCTTGGCCAAGTCCTGTGCCACCCCTGCAGCTTGTCAGCTGGAGACCAGGTCACAGTGCCCACCACAGTAGGGACCTTGTCGATCTGGTCCTCGGCTCTCTGCCACAGACCTGGCATGAAGCAGGGCCAACCCTGAGATGCAGGTCAGCCCTGTTGTCCCAATGGGGGAGAAAGCCAGGCCCAGCCATGCTCACACTGGAGCTCTGCAAACACTCTCTGCAGGCAGGTGCAGCGCAGGCAGACCAGCTCGTGCCGCAGTCCCCTGCACCCCTCCTTGGCATGGCATGTCTTGTTTGCCAGGCCAAGATTGTGCACGTGTCCCTGGATGGCCTGCATGTCTCTCCTGAAGAAGGCTTTCTCATCCGGAAGGGCCCAGGCAACTGCCACTTTGATTTTGCTCAAGAAATCCTCTTTGTGGACTACCTTCAGGCTGGGCTGCCGGCCCTGCCGGCCAGGAGGTGAGGGGACTGGACACCTGTGTGTCCCGCCAGTCTGTGCCACCAGCTCCATGCGCCACTCTGAAGTGTGGACCCACAGTGTTTTGAAATGATGATCAAACGCACTGCTTTTCAACTTGGCCGTTTTCTAAAGCTCAGCCAAGCCGCCCCGGAAGCCTGGGGGAGGGACCCGCCTGTCTGGGCTGTTTGGGTTTTCCGCAGTCTGGAGCGCTTAAGATTTTGAATGCTTCACTGCGCTTCCTGCTGGGAAAAGAGGCCACAGCCCGCCTCCATTCCAGAAATGCCCGCTGGCTGGTTCAAGCAAGGGCTTTCCCTCTCTTGCTTCTGTGTTCCTTATTTTAAAAGATTCAGGAGAGAAAAATAGAGCCTCACATTTCATAGACTCGCTGGGGTTTCCCGGGCCCAGTTTTTGCCGCACAGAGTTCATAACGATTTGTAAATGCCACGTTACGTTTACTCATTTAAACCCCTGGTGTCCAAACCCGGAGGCCAACCTCTCAGAATGAAATGAGTTTCCCTCCCGTAGCCCAGATCTCTGCCTGGGCCCGTCACCGGGAACAGTCACTTAATTGTAACATTGCCCTTGACACTGGAGGAAACCCAGGCTGGGCTGGAGGCACCAACCGCAGAGCAGGGAGAGAAGCCAGGTGGGAGGGTGATGGGGGACAGAGCTCTGCCTCCCTAGGCGCCCGTGCTTCCTGTTCACCCTCTGACGCATCCTTCCAGCCGCCCTCGGAAGTAGAATACGTGTCATTTTATAATGTGGGAACTGAAGCCACTTGCTCAAGTTCATGAAGCCACAGCCCATGGGGCTGCCCCACTTTCTGCCTTCCTTTCCCTTCCTCTTGTCCTTCTGCCCACGTGCCAGCCCTTCTGGCCACTTCCTGTCAGGTACGACCCTTCTCTGCCTTCCCCGCAGCTCCTTTTTTGCTTTCCCCTTAGCTCCTTCCTACCTCAGGGCCTTTGCTTTGCCACACCTCTGCCACTGCCCATCCAGCCACTCTGTCACCCGTGTGGATTCTGCCACCCAATGAGGGAGGCAGTCCAGAGGGGGTGGATAAGACAGGACTCAGACACATCCCAGATCTGCCACATACCAGCCCCATGTCCCCGAGTGAGTGACTCCAGCCCTCTGCTTCAGAATCCCTGTCCGACCTCAGGCTGTTTGAGGATGCAAGTGTCCATGTCAGGAGAATGACTCCTGGGCAGCCTCCTGCCACCTTACCAATGACCACCCTCAGGGCACTGAGCCTCCCCAGAAAAGAAGGAGGTACCAGGCTACCACAGCTCTGCACAGTCCCCTGCCTGGGAGTGACAGGTCAGTGACCTTCGGCTGCTGGGTATTCATGGTGCTGTCTTGTGTTTCTCCAGGCTGGACACCAGGAGCCTGGAGCGTGCAAGCATGGACTACGAGGCCCCACCCATGCCTTGTGGCTGTATCCTCTCCTCCTGCCACTGTCACAGCCAGCAGAGTCAGGGAGCCAAGCAGCTAGAGTGCCACGTGGGGAAACCAAGGCAGAGGGGACAGGGTTCCCCTATCCTCGGATGCATTGGGTGCTGCTGGGACTGGGCTGGCAGCAGTAGTTCTGGTTTTACCTCCTGCAGGCTGGGGACCCCAGGGAGAGGGCTGCAGAGCTGAAGCTGGCTGAAGATTAGCAGGGTGGGGAGCAGCCTTGGAACCAGGCGAGGAGGTGCAGACGGAGACAACAGGAGGGCAGTTTCCGGGCCCTGGTCTGTTGCCCAGCCACGTTCTCAGTGCATTGCTAGTATTAACATAGCTCTCAAAATAGCCCTGGGGACTGGGGACTGCATACTGCTGGCATTTCCACCTCTCAACTAAGGGCATGGAAACAGAGAGGCCAAGTGAGTCGCTCAAGGCTGCACAGCTGGGAGGGGTAGATGGAGCTGGTAAACCAGGCAGCTGGCTCTGCAGCCCTGTTTCTAGCTGTTCTGTCCTGGAAGGGCTGCCTGTGGCCACACTGTCACCTGGGAGCCACTGCCCCTTTCCCCTGGGAGTGCTGGAATGTGTAGGAAATGGGCTATGGAAGGTCTTAATCCCTGGTCTGTCCTGTCACTTAGCAGTGCTGTCCCCCTGCCATTCCCAGCCCTTCTGATGCTGTGATGCTCACGGGCCTCTTTCACTCTTACACACTTCAGAGGGACTGAGACACAATACTGATGCCTGGGACTTAAAGGAAGAGAGGCTTATTTTGGCTCACAGTTTAGAAACTTCAGTCTGTGTTCAGGCTAAGCACAGCAAAGGCATGGAGGAAGGCTGGACACAGACCAGGAAGAGCAAGGGAAGGGAGGAGCCCAGGGAGACACCCTTCCAGGTCACACCCCCGTGACCTGCCTGCAGCCGGGCCCCACCTCTAATACCACCCCATTTAGTGAGAGCACCCTGTGATTCAGTCACCCTCGAGAAGTTCCCTCTGCCAGCTCAGAGGCTTTGGGGTGCATCCAGATATAAACCATGCCAGGGACTGAGCGGGCAGCAGGTGCTCTGATCTTGTCACTTTACAGCCAGGGAAACCGAGTCATGAGATGAGAGCCATTCATGTGGCCCCAGTCAACAAGCTGGTGACCCAGACCACCTTGTCTGCTCCTGCTGCCTCTCCTGGGGCCCAGAGCAAGGTCTGAATCCTTGAAACCCACACTCACACTGTTTAAATGAGTGAAAATGTGATGCGCCTATGTTTTGATGAGCTTCTGTCTCCATGAAAGAAACAAAGAAACCACCTTTCTTTCATTAGCATAAGCCTCCCCAGATCCCTGTTATCTTTGTCCTTGTTTTGCTTTGATCTCCAAAAAATTAAGTCTCCTTTCCTTAAAGCACATGCCCAGTCATTTTCCAGTTTCAGCTCCTGACCAGCTGGGGTGACCCCTACTACGTCGGCCTCACGGGGCTGGAGTTGTATGATGAGCAGGGAGAGAAGATCCCCCTGTCGGAGAACAGTATCCTTTGTGGGACAGGATGGGTGCCGGAGGCTGAGGAGCGACAGCCTAGGACAGACGGGAAATGTCCCTCTAGGAGTCCAAGCCCAGGCTTTAAAGTGTTGTGGGCCCTCAAGGGAGGAAGACAGAGGCTCTCCCAGGCACACGTGCTAGGGCGGGATTCCACAGACCACCCCCCATTCAAGAACCACAGGGGCTTGGGGTCCTAAAGGCTCTGGCAAAGTCTGCAGGCAGAAACCGCTAGCACCGGGTCTGATTTATGAACTGTGGGACCCCTCGCCGGTGGTGCATTCACACCAGAACCAGCAAACTGCTAGGCCAGTGAGTTCCAAAACAGTTTAATTTACTTTCCATTGTGTTTTAGAGAAAAACCCGATCCCTGGCCTCTCTTGGGAGACTGGCGATGCAAAGCTACTGGTCACACAGCATCAGTGCCTGAAATGAGCGTCTCCCGCCTTCCCCAAAGTGCACCCTCTGCTTCCCCTCAGCCCTACGCGCATTGTTCATTATTCAGGTTTACTGTGGGCTCACGGAGGAGCGACCTGAGACACAGAGAGGCTGCATAACTCGCCTAAGGCTGCAGGACCAGCCTGGCTGCATAGCACAGACAGGCCCAAACCACAGAGCTGTCGGCCTCTCTTCTAGAACCTGCTGTAGCCCTCTGTGCTCTCAAGTCTGTGTCACTGAGCTGCCACAGGCAGGGAAACGCTGGGCAGGGCAGACCCAAAGCCAAAGCCAGGCCCCTGGTCCATTTTCTGCCTTCCGCTAGTGCCCCCGTCCCCAGTCCCCACCAGCTGGGACAGATGATTCTGAATTTTTTTTTTTTTCCCCGGGGGTTGCACCCAGGTCCTAAGCTACATTCCCAGCCCCCTTTTTATTTTTGAGACAGGGTCATCTCTCTAGGTCATTAAGTTGGCCAGGCTGTGCTCAATCTTATAATCCTCCTGCCTCAGCCTCCCAGAATAGTGTGATTACAGGTGTGTACCACCATGTCTGGCTGTCCTGACAGGCATTTTTGGTCATGACCAGCAGTTGCTTGGATGTGTGTATAAGGCACCAGTGACTTTACCAAGAGGGTCTTACAGTCTGTCCTCTGACGTTCACATATCCTTTCTGGGGTTTTGTTTTTTGAGACAGGGTCTCACTTTGTAGCCCAGACTGTGCTCCATCTCACAGTGATCTTCCTGCCTCAGCCTCTTGAGTACTAGGATTACAGGCGTGTGCTCCCATTCCCAGCCACATACCCATTCTGGATGTGAAGGTTTTATGCCCATTTTACAGATGAGAAAAGAGGCCTACCCCTATACCCTGACTTCCCCAAGCTTCCCTGGGTCATAACGGTCAAGCCAGAGCTAGAACCAGGTTCTGCAGGTCACAGCAGTACCCATGGCTGAGTAGGACTGACTGCCCCCTCCTGCCTTGGCCAGGGAGATCTATTGTGGCCTGGTCCAGCAGAGCCCGGCCACCTCCATGTCCTCATGCATGTCATGGCACTGTTCTGTGTTCCTGCCACAGCTCCAAGAGCCCCCCTCTGAGCCGCTGTCACCCGCTCTCCTGCACTGCACCCCGATACCATTGCCCTCCACACCCCCAGAACCCCTGGCCCCTTCTCATTGCCCTACAATGTGCCTGACTGAACCATCGCCTCCCTGGCTGCGGGGAGCAGCAGCTGCCAGCCCTGGCGTCCCCCGGGTGGCGCACCATGCCAAGACACAGTTCAGGTTGTGGCAGCTTAGCCGCCTGTGCAGACATCGCCGCCTTCCCGGACAGCGTGAACGCACTGGACGGCGTAAGTGGGGACGTGCGGACCCCTGACAAACTCATCGACCAGGTGAACGACACCAGTGATGGCAGGCACATGTGGCTGGCACCCATCCTGCCAGGCCTGGTGGGTACCCATGGCAGCCACTCCAGCCTCTGACCTGGAGTGGGTGGGGGACAGTCAGTCCCTTGTGTCAGTGGCTTCTCTTCCGGGACAGGTCAGGCTGCTCCGCTGACATGCCTGAGGGGGTCAGCTCCTGTAACCAGCATTTTTCTTTCTACTTGGGGAGGAGCTTCTAAAAGGGGGCACCAGGAGGACTGAGGGGGCACACTGGACTCTAAAGCCAGGTCCCCAGGGAAGCAGGTTTGAGGGCATTGGCACCCAACGGTCCCTGCTGTCATCACCCTCTCCTGGCTCCTCTCCATCTCAGTTCTCTGCAGCGCGCTCTGCCCTCCTCTGCCTGCCTGTCCTCTCTCTGCCCCTCTCCCCTCTCCTCCCTCCGTTTCTGCTCCTTCCTTACATCCTGGCCGCCTGATCAGAGCATGGCTCCCTGCCCTCTCTCTGACCCCAAGTCTGCCTTATCAGCTCTTCTGACTGCTGACTCGATTTCCCACTGTCACACACACACACACACACACACACACACACACACCCTTGGTCCTGCTCGTCCTTTGCCCCAAGGCCTCATGGGGAGCTTGGAGCTGGGCTTCACCATCTGGCCCGGGAGGGGAGCACAATGGAGAGGGAGGAGCGAGGCCCAGACTGGGCACTGCCCAGGTGCACAGCGGGGATGCCCACCTGCCCCATTTCCACTGAAACCAAAGGGGAGAAGGTGGGGCACTTTCCTCTCAAAACACAGAAAGGGGCAGCAGCAGCAATTTCATGACTGATGCCGGTCAAAGGCCACCCTCCAGTGGGGCCCGTAGAGTGTTCATCAGGGTCCCCTGAGCTGGGGTCAGTCCCTTAGCCCCGGCCCTGCCTGCAGAGGGGGGAGCACATAGCCCTGTTGGGCCTCAACCCCACTGTGAGTCAGTGGCCCAGGCCCTGCCATCGGCTTTCCCAGGAAGCCCTGAGGTGCTGGCTGTCCGCCACCCCACTCCCAGCCAGACTCCCACCTGTGTATCTGCCTGAGCCCCAGGAAGAGAAGACCGCAGCCCGGAATCCTCCAGAATGCTGATTTCCTTATTTGGCCTTGCAAGGGATGGGAAGGGAAGAAGGCGCCTGTTGGAGCCGCTTCTGCATCTGGGTCTGCACTGACGTGGCCGGCCTCTCCTGCTGCCCAGCAGAGGTTCAAAGCCACATGCTGAAAATCAGTCTAGAGGCGCCTCTTTGCTTTGCTTTTCATTTATGCTTCCAGGAAAGGACAAGCAGGGGTCAGGCCATGCAGATTGCTGAGGGCAGTGCTCCTCGACTGAGTTGAGCACTGTCCCTTGGGCCCATGGGGCATTGCGCTATTTCTGGGCCTGACCTGGAGGGAAGGGAAGGTGGAGGAATATTCCCAGTTATCCACCAGTATTTAAATGAGGGCCACGGCGACCCAAGAAAACAGGCCCTCCAAGAGCCAGCTCAGCGGTTTGTTGCAAACGCAGCCACACGTGACCTGACTGGAGATGGGCTGGGAGGAGATGAAAGGCTGTGGGACTCCAGGCCGCTGCAGGAGCAGCGCTGCTCAGGACCCCCGGCTTGGCCCCTGCCCATGCCCGGTACCCCGGCCCCGCCAAGCGCTTCTGTTTGCAAACCTGCCCGTTTTAATTAGTGCTGCTCTCTGGCAGGTGAATCGGGTTTATGTGATTTTCGATCTGCCCACCACCGTGTCAATGATCAAACTGTGGAATTACGCAAAAACGCCCCATCGAGGGGTGAAAGAGTTTGGCGTAAGTACTTATTAGCTGGGTTTTGGAGATAATTATGCTCATTGGTAATTAGGCTGCTGGCAATTATCATTGGTCACAGTTTGATTTACTTCTCTCTATTGCAACCTTAGACACAAATGCCTAGTGCTCAGGTGCAGGCAAAATTTCCACCCAACTGTGAATCTAAAACCATCCTGGAGCAATCTGACTCCTTGTCACTCTGAGAAAACAGGAGGTGGCTGTCCTCTCACAGTTCCCTGCAGAGTCACACTGGTTTGGGGAGAACTGGGACAAGACAGCAGGGACCCTGGGGCCAGAATCCAAGTTTGCCTCTAGCTCTGCTACTCGGACTTGTGTATTAAATGATGCTAAGATCTTTGAACCTCAGTGTCCACATCTGTAGCCCAGGCGCACAGCACATGCCCTTGCTGAGGGTCACAGTGCAAACTGGGCGCATAGTGATACTTGCCAGCTCTGTCCCAGAGGAGGAAGCCTTGGGCCTGAGCACTAACCACCCAGAGCTTCACGCAGGATCCATGGGGAGGGAAGGGGTCCCTCAGCCCCTCCTTGGTGTCTGCACAGCTCCTAGTAGATGACTTGCTCGTGTATAACGGGATACTGGCCATGGTAACACACCTGGCAGGGGGCATCCTGCCCACATGCGAGCCCACAGTGCCGTACCACACCATCCTCTTCACCGAGGACACGGACATATGTCAGCAGGAGAAACGCACGGTCATCAGGTACATCCCCAGCCTGCCCCACGCCTCACCACAAGCGCTAACGAGGATGGATGGCTGGGATACTTGGCCCAGAACTGGATTGAATCCTGTTCCTCCCACCCCACAGTAATCAGGTGGAGGACCAGGATGTCCAGATGATGAATGAAAACCAGGTCATCACCAACTCGAAGAGGAAACCAAGTGTCGCAGATCCAGGTTGGCTCCTGGTCCTGCCCAGTGGCACTCCTACCCTGGGGACTTTGGTCTGGAGAGGATGGGCTGGCGTCCACCCGCACTACTCTGCCCCCATCTGCCTGAGTCCTTCCTCCACTCAGGCACCTCCTGAGGCCTTGAAGAGGTAGCAAGTGACCTGCTTCCCTGAAGCACAGTGCCACAGGTGCTGGGGGAAAGGTCAAGAGCAGCAAAGGGCAGGCGTGCTATGTCCAAAGGGGCTGCCCTGCACCATAGGAAACTGCAAGGGGAGAGTTTCCCAGGGGAGGTGACATTTAGACCCTAGAGGATGCCAGGTGTGTGCCAGGCAGTGCGGGCAAGGCCTGGGGGGGTCACATGTTGGAGTCCACTCCAGGCCTGGGAAAAGGGCCAGCATACAGGTGCCCCATGCTCAGGGGCTGTGGGGCTGCAGGTGGTGACCCCAGGGCCCACATCACAGCCCAGGTGGTGGGATTTCCCCTGCAGATTTGGGGCTGGCTAATCCTGCTCCCTCTGTCCTCTGCTTTGACAGCCTTGCGCCCGAAAACCTGCATAAGTGAGAAGGAGACCTCGAGGCGGTGGCGGTGCTGACAGCAGGCAGGAGAACCAGTCTCCAAGCCAGAGTGGCTCTGTTACTGTCCCTGGCCCTCGGGTCTTCAGTGTCAGTGGCTGAGACCCAGGACTGGAAGAGAATCACAGTGTGGAGGGACAAAGGACTTGAGAGACTGGGGGACAATAGACCTGGGAACCACAAGAGTCAGAACAGAGGGCACAGGGCCATAGCTGTAGGGTAGGATGTGGCAGTGCCACCCTCACACCCCTCGGGGAGCCGATCCCTAGGACATCTGTCCACTTGTGACGCCTGGGACAGGATCAGCCAGCGCTGTGTGTCCTGCTGGGGATGGGAAGGGAGAGACACAGGCCCAGGAGGTGGAGCAAGACCACCCACCTTGCCCTCACAGAGTATGGTCAGGAGGAAGCCACATCCCTGTATCCGATGGGGCTTTCTCCCTCCGCCTCTCCCTGTCCCTCTGTGTGGTACCGACCCCTCCCCGGCCACTTCCCAGTGGATTGGCAATGTGCCTTGCACCCCTGGCCGAGCGGCCCAGAGCCCATCTATTTCCATCTCTGTAACAAGCTCAGATCAGGGACCTAATTGGTTTCCCAGTGGTGGGTAATTTCTCGTTCCAAATATTAATCCATTGTTTTCCTGGCGCCTGGCCCGGCCCGCGCAGTACTGTACTCCTGGCGCGTTCCCACGCAACCAGAGCCCAGCACATACTTTATGAGCTTTGCAGCCTGGGCTGAGCAGCTATGCAAATGTGCTTTTCATTTGGAGCGTGGAGCTGATGTGAAGATAAGAATTGTTTCTCCCAGAGATCCATCTCTCCGTAGCTTCCAAGCCCCCTCCAACCCACCCCACCCTGGCTCTTCTGTTTGCTCTGTGCCCGGATGTGCCAGGCACCCCAGGCCTCGGGGCTCCCAGGAGAGTGCTGCCTGGGGGAGTCAGGGGCTGATCAAACCAGTTCTTAGGACCAAATCCAGTGCCCTGGCTTCAAAGGGAGCCCCAGCCTTCCATCCTGCCCGAGGCAACAGTAACAGATTTGTGGGGGAGCCCAGATGAACGCTGCACTTGCTGCCCCCAGAACCACGGCTGACGTTTGTAATAATTGTATGTACCATACAATTTAGGAGGGAAAAAAAAAAACTGTACCGGCATTAACTCTAAAATAAATTTCTATTTTTTTTCTCTTGCAAAATCAATAAAAGATGTTATTGAGAATAGACTCTGGTGCCCTGGATTTGGGGTCAGACTGAGCAAGTCCAGGGTCGGAACCCCCTCCTCCACCTGCCGGTGGGGTCATGACCCTGGCCCAGCCCACTCAGTAGAACCCCATCAGGTCCAATAGACACATAATTGAAGCCCATATGGAAATATGAAAATCCTATGGGATAGGTTCTCTTGTTACCCTCATGTTACACGTGAGAGCTCAGGCAGAGAGGCTGTGGTAACTTTCCCAGGATACACAGCTTTGGAAGCTATTAGTCAATGTACAGGCTGTAAGATAAGCATCAGGTAGCTGGGGCAGGGATGGGGTGTGTGTGTGTGTGTGTGTGTGTGTGTGTGTGGCAATCCTGTGGGTCTTTGCCTCTGGGGTTTCCCTTTATCATGCATGGGTGCCGGGATACCATCCCCTAAGAGGCCTGATTCCTGGGCCTCCTCCCTCCTGCCTCCTCACCCCTGCTTCCTTCAGGGTAGTGTGGGTGGCCTCTGGCTTCTGGATGAGGTAGCCCCATAGCCAGGAAAGGATGTAGGTAGGCAGTGGGGTTTTGTACTGCAGGCAGCCTGTAGGAGGGCTCTTTCTACACGGCATGTCCTGCCGCTGCACTGTGAGGACACAGCCCCCTCTGTCTGTGGGAAGCGCTGGCCCTGCCCCAAAGCTCCCGGGGTACATGAGGAGACAGTGGGCTCCTGCCACGTCTTCCCTTCCTGGAGCGGGAAGTGCCCCTGGGAGCCCCAGAGATGGTCCGTGTGCAGCTCTCCAGAGGGAACCACCAGGGCCTCTGCGCCTCAACCCTGTTAAGACCCTGCTAGGTCCCCATTACTCAGGGACCAGGTGGCAATGTCCAGGAGCAAAGCTGGCCTGCTGGAGCCAGGACTCCGGGGCAGCCAGAGCACCTGCCTCCCACAAAGCCCCATTTTCAAGAGTTTTAGAGAAGCCGGGTGCCCAGGCTTTCTACGTTTAATGTGAAATGTAACTTTTCTCTGTTGCCTCAGCTTAAGCAAACACACAACCAAGCACCACCCCTCTGCCGGGGACTCTGGAGGGTCTCCCCTAGGGCAGCCTCCTCCCAGCTCCTCCCCTTGGGGACACCACCCAGGGCTCCTGTGCACCTGGGCTGTGTCCTTCTAGCCCTCTCCCAGGAGAAGAAAGGAGAGAGGCCACATTCCTGTCCCGTCCCCTCTGGAGAACACCAGTGGATGGCCCTTGGGTCCTGGAGGTAGCAGTCTCTGACTTCAGCTGCTGTTGAAAACAACAGAGTTCCTCTCCCTCCTCTTCCTCCTCTCCCTCCTTTCCCTCCTCTCCCTCCTCTCCATCCTCTCCCTCCTCTCCCTCCTCTCCTGCGGCTGCCCAGTCCATGCATCCCACCCCAAATCTGTGACCCCCAGGCTGTGGCCATTGGACCTGTGGACTCAGCCATGGCTGACAGAGGCTTAGGAAGAGCAGTTAGGGCTCCCAGGAGCACCGAGTCAGGCACCCGTCTGCCCCCCTCACTCAGAGACACTGGTCTGTCCTCAGGCAGGTGCGGCACAGCACCCCGCTCTGTACGGACCCACTCCAGAAGGTCCCACCCTCCTCAGCCCTCACTTCCTGCCTTTCCCAGGGCCACTCACAGAGTGGCCTTCAAGCCTCACTGTGGCAGTTCGGGGGTGTCCAGGGGACACCGTCTGTAGGCTTAGCCTACGGGGACTATGTGTCTAGACCATGTTTAAATTTTTAAAGTTAATTGCCTTCCTGTCCCATCAGGGTTCACATTGAAATTCAGATTCCCAGCTTCTTCACCAGGTGGGAACACAGCCCTGGGCAGGAGCAGAGGTGGGGAATGGACTTGGAGGAGCAGGACAGGGAAGGGACAGTGCTTCAGGCCCCTGGCAATCAGGGCCCAGACAGTTGGGCACCCAGAGCGCTGTCCCAGGTCCCAGGACTCAGCCTCAGGCATGTAGCCTGCCGACAGGGCTGATGGCGGGGGATGGCAAATAGTTCTGGGCTCCATCTAGTATATTGTGTGTCCCCAAGTGCCCAGAGGTGGTCTCCCGGCAGTGCAGGTAAGTCTGGGGTCTGTGAGCACCACTGGTGTTTGTGACATTATTTCCAATCTGTCTGCCTCTCCAAGAAACTGCTCCACTCACTGCCCTGTAGGCAGTCCAATTTTGTGACAACCAAGACACTAATACTCAGCACACAAGACCCCTGAATGCCCATAGATGCCCAATGGGCCTATCGAGGAAGCCACCTGTTATAGACATGGAGGCCTTATCTGCAGGCACCGTTCTTCTCCCTAGGATGGAGATGAGGTTGTGCAATGGTCCTGTGGCCAGCATGCCTGGGTGCAACTTCCTGACTGTGTGACATTGGTGAGCAACCTCAGCACTGGCCTAGACCCCTTACCTCCTTGATGGACTGTGATGGGCATCCGTGCACACTGGCCCTCAGACTGCAGCCCTCCAGGGTTGGGAGGGGCATCACTCCCTGCCTCCCAGTTGCCCGTGTTGCACTGGGACTTGGGCCAGATGTGAAGAGCCTGGGCCCTTCCCAGAGCAAGGTAGTCTCCCTCCCACTTCCCACCTTCTAGAAACTCCCAGACTCGGCTGATTGGCCCATGAAGAGTGTGAGTGTTAGAGGCACCTTCCCGTGAGCTAAGTGCAGACCACCCTCCTCAGCAGTGTCCTCCTCCTGCTCACTACTGGTTCTCCTCCCCCGCCCACCTGACCACATCCCTGCCCCACCCACCTGCCACCCTGCCTCCTCCCACCACATGCTGCACCCTGCTCTTCCCCCACCACCTGCTGCATTGCACCCTCCTCCCACCTACCTGCACCCCTTCTCCCTTCCCCTACCCACTTGTCTGTATCCTCCTGCCTTTACCCCACCCAGCTGCCTGCACCCCATCCCCACACACCCAGAAGTTCCTAGGGGTAAGAGAGAGGGTGGGTGTTTCTGGATCCACCCTCTTGGCCTCTGGCTACAAAGACTCTCCCAGGGCCCTTACTCCCCTGTGTCCCCTCAGCCACTGGGAACTGGGGCCCACCCCTGCAGGCCACAGCCATCAGCTGGGCCACTGCCTTCTCTAAGGTAGAGGGCTGACAGTATCAGTCCTAAATGAGAGATGACCCAAAAATAATAACCAAGGGACTCTGAGCTGACTGTGCTGGGGAAGAAAGGGCCCCAGGTGCTGACCCTTGTCTGTCCCTTCAGTTAATCCCAGGTGGAGGAGGGTAGCTTTTCTTCACAGTTGACAGTCCCTTCCTGCAGCCTGGCTGTGCACCAGCTCTGTGCCCATTGGCCCCTGTCTTGCAACCTCAGACAGGGACAACTCAGGTCCAGCCCCCACAGCCATGGCTCCATCCTACGTGTCCTCATGTTCAGAGGCAGGCAGGGACACCCTTTGTAATGTGCTGGCTCAGGGGAAGTACCATCCCCTGAGCTCCACCAGGGACCCTGGTGTCCTGCAGTGTCCCTCACCAGCCCAGGCTGACACAGGCTCCCTTCCCACCTGCTCTCATTGCCTAGTGCCACAGGCACTTCCGTTCGGAAGCCGTCCTCTTCCCCCAGTGCCGCTGAGGTCTAAGTTACCGTGTCTCCCACCGGACCTCTCTGGCCGCCCTGCCTCTCTCCACACCCTCTCCTTCACCCACATGGCCCAGGAGAGTTCACAGATGCAGTGCTGATCAAGTCTGCTGCCTGACCCCTCCTGTGGCAGCTGACCCTCAAGGTGAAGGATACAGTCCTGGCCACTGCCCCCAAGGCCCCACATTCAGACCCCAGAGGACTTCATCTCTCCTGTCCCCACCCCAGGCTCCAAGCGCTCTGTCCTGCCACAGTGCTGCATAGGCACATAGGCACACTGGTTTACTCGCAACCCCAGGGTGTTTGCACGTGCTGTTCTTCCTGTCCACACATTACCTTGCTGCTTCCGGCCTCAGCCTTCATTTGGGTGCAATGGCTCTTTATTGGAGGGGCGCCTCTGCCCCTGGCTCTCCTCACTGCATAATGTAGGGCTACAGGCATGACCTCTGTCTACCACAATGGAGCAGTCACCGTGAAGGAAGGGAGCATCTTGCTGGTTCCCTTGGTGGCTCCTGTGCCCAGCTTGGCTCCTGGTACAGGCCAGGCCTGGGTAACTACTTCCTGATGAAAGAGCCACACCAGGTCTGCGGTGGGTACAGGGCGGCCCAGGCGCTGTCTTCTGTCCTCACCGCCACCCTCCCAGCTGCGCATCCCTTGGGCTGCGCCGCCCTAGCCAGCCTTTTCCTCAGGCCTCCCTGCCACAGACAATGCCCATGAATCAAGCTGACGTTTCCATTACCCAGGGAGATGTGTGTGGCCGGGAACGGGTGGCTGCAGAGGAGACGGTGGAAACAATTGCTCATCATCACCCCCAGCCAGGAAGTCAGCCTTGTCGCTCATGAGAGACCCGGCTGGGCCCATTAGCCCTCAGCCAGGGAAGAGCCGGGCTGCAAGTTTCCTCTGCACCGGGGAGCAGGGCAGGCCATGGAGTGTGCATAGACACTGCCATTCCTGGGTTTGTCCGGGCCAGCACGCCCAGTCCCCACAAGGGCAGAGGCCCCGGCTCCTGCTGTGCTCCAGCAGCCTGGGGAGGGGATAAGCAGGGCCAGCGTCCTTGGCCAAGGTCAGCCTCGGGCTCCCCTGGGTACAGGGCTGAGTCACAGTCCTGGTGTGCAGCTGAGCCCAGGGCAGGTGGTACACAGATGCTAAGCAGGTGCCAGTGCACAATGGGCCACAGGTAAGCCAATATGCAGGTGACAAGATAGGCACACACCCAAGGCCACATTTGCCCAGCACAGGGACAAGGAGCTGGCAAAGTTGTTTGCAAGGACAGAGGGAGGGACTTTTGCTTCCCCTCCACACCTGTGTGCTCCCCCAGGGGCCCTCTGCCCTCAGACTGAGTGGCCTTTCCCTCCTCCCCAGTTCGGGTACAGTTGCATGAAGACACCCTTGAAGTCACTTGATTATCAGTGCGATTACTCACCCAGCCCACTTGCAAGGGCTTCCTCTTATCTAACCGGTGACCTTCTTGCTGCACCAGGAGACAGCTAGTTTCCAGCCCCTTCCCAAAAGCACCCAGCGGGAGACAGGAGGCCTTGCAGCTCCAGTGCCTCCCACCTCACTCCCTCCCTCGAGACAGTGGCCCTTGTTTGAGTCAGCCACATAGCGTAATCGCATACCATTCGCACAAGTATTTATTTAATGTTTTTCTTTAAACCAACTCTCTCTTTTAACTGAAATGCCTACTGTGGTTTCATCCTAAGCAGTAACTTCTGTGAATTCACTGAGGTGCCTGTTACACATTTTTTTCTAATACACATTTACATAAACACGACTGTTAAAATAGATTAAAATTTTGCCTGTGTGTCAACTGAAGTCATCTCCTGGACCTCCGAGGGCTGTTTGCTAACTTCAGAAGGACTTGAGTGACAGTAAAGAGCTCTGAGATGACAGGCGGCCTGGGCCAGACCCCACCCCATGTCCCTGCCCAGCCCATGTTCTGGTGGCTCCTTGATGTTTAGGGCAGAATCTGCAGTAGCTCTGCCATTCAAGGCCTTCATGACTGGGTCAGTCTCCCTCCCAGGCCTTCTCTAGCCCCACCCTTCAGTACCACTGAATTAATGAAAAATGACTGACAAATCACTCGGCCAATTAATGCATGCATGAATGAACGCACTCAACCCTCCTGAGAATCCCCTTAAGACATATAAAGTCTCCATCTTCCTCACCCCTGTACTCAACCCACAACCTGAGAGTCACAGCCACTGTCCCCTCCTGCCACGCCATTCCTCTCCAACCCCTGATGGTTGTCTCTCCTAGCTAGTGTCAGAATCTGCCCACCTGGCCCCCAGGGCCCTCTGCTAAGCCCATCCCTCTCCTCTAGCTTCTGATGTGGCCTGGATGATTTCTGCTCCCCAGAGCAGCCCGCCACATCTGTTCTATGCCGGAGCCTCCTATCTTCCTAAGCACAGCTGGGCACATGTGCTCTGGAAGTAGTGCTGCCCCTGGGGACAGACTCTAAACTCCCTGGCCAGGCTCTGGGTCCCTCCTGGTCTGCTGCACCCAGCTCTGCAGCCTGTCTCCACCTTCTCTCTGTACCTTCATCTGCATTCATTTCCTGGCCTGTCTGCACTCTTGCTTGCCTGGTGCCTTGACAGCCTGCATGTCTTGGCCTAAGCCTCATTTCCCTGAGGGAGCCTCTCCTGAATGCTGCCCCCAGCAGGGACTGCCTGGCAGCTCTTCTAGCCCCTGACTCCCCTAAGTCATTACAATAGAAACCCCTGGAGTCTGTGCTATGTGCTGGAACACCAGTCTGCTCAACCTGCAGCACACCTTTAAAAGATAGGCATAGCCATGATCTTCACTTAGTGGATAAGCAACTGAGGCACAGAGAGATTGAGTGACAGAGACAGAACCAGTTAGTTTGGCCCTTAAGCAGGGCACCATGGCGCTCTGAATGGAGAACTATAATCATCTGCCTCATCATTTTCCCTGCCCCTCTTTGAGTGCTTCTGTACCCCATCTGTGGTGCCTGCCACAGTGCTTGGCACAGACTATGGGCACAATGAATCCCATCATGGGAAAGATGGATGCACAGATGGATGGTTGAATAAAGACGGAGGGTGGTGCATGGAAGGATGAAGGGTGGAGGCCTACCACGAGGAAGGATGGGAAGTGGGTGCAGGGATGGGGGGAAGGAGGGTGGAAGGGTAGATTGATGACTGGATGAATAAACAAGTGGTTGGATGGATGGATGGATGGATGGATGGATGGATGGATGGATGGATGGATGGGTATATGGATGGGTGGATGGATGGATGGATGGATGGATGGATGGATGGATGGTTGAATGGATGGTCAGATGGATGGATAGGTGGATGAATGGATGGGTGGATGGATGGATGGATGGTTGGATGGATGGTTAGATGGATGGATAGGTGGATGGATGGATGGATGGATGGATGGATGGTTGGATGGATGGTTGGATGGATAGGTGAATGGACAAATGATGAACAGGTGAGTAGGGAGATGGATAATGGATGGATGGGCAAGTGAAGTTCTACTTGGTGGAAAGCTCTAGAAATCCTTCTGGAAAGAAAGGCCTCTTGGGAAACTGAATCAGGGGGTCTTGGTTCGAACCCAGTTCTACCATTTGCTATTTCTGTCATCTTAGGTAAGTTACTTCCACTGTTACTCATTTTTATAATAGGAATTAGCAAAGTGTCCCCATGGGGGTCCCAGCTCAGGATGTGGGTTTGGGGGCCCCTCATTGCCTACCCTCTGGAATCCAGGGCAGCACTGCCAGCCTACGTCCATCCTACCTGTATCCTAGGCCCATGCTGGCCCTGCCCTTAGCACACATGGGTTCTCACTTTCAGGATCTTTGCAGTGACAGAGTCAGGGATGACAAGGCAGCCACAGCCCAGAGAGCAACTAGCTCCATACACTGCAAGAAAACAGGTTCAGCAAGCATTTATTGAGCCCTGCTGTGTGCCTGCTGTGTGTCCTCCTGCGGTGCCAGCCGCTGATCCTTCTCCCTGAAGCCCCCCTCCCTGTTCCCACAGGGCCCTGCCCTTCTGGACACCTTTTCAGCTCCCTGTTTGGCTTCCAGGTGCCCAGCATTTGGTGGCCAGTGTCCAGTGACTTTCTTGACATGTCAGATGCAGCCAGCAGGGCTGTCGTGAGATAGTGGCAGGAGTTCCGGGCTGCATCCCCAAGTTCCTCTGTGCAGTCCTGTGTGCTCCCTCAGGTCCTCTGGGCCTCATGTCCAGGGCTCTCAGACCTAGGCAGCGTGGCAGAAAAGGCCTCATGTCTCCTTAGCTGACAAGGGAATCCACTGCACACAGGCTGGGCTCCGGGGCACCAGGCTGATGGTCTTCTGGGAAGAGCTGGTGCCAGCATCGGCCGGAGCTCTGGGGCTGGGCTGAGTCTCTGTCACACCCAGTGCCCCAGGACCCAGCACTGGCGATTCAGCTCTGGTGCTTCCTGGGCCGAACTGCGGGGCCAGGGATCCGCCATGTGCAGCTGGTGTCCTGCAAGAGACAGGGTGGCCAGTGCTGTAATCCTTTCTTCCACCCACACTAGCCCCTCGGGTCCCCACCCTCCTCCTCCTCACTCTCCTAGCAGCCTGCTGCACCCTGAGCTCATCCACACAGAGGCACCTGCCAGTATTTGCTGCCCTCCACAGAGAGACACAACGCCCCACCCTTGGCATCCCGAACCCACCCCAGCCCCTCCATCTCTGCCCACTTGTACCCCCACCACGGCACTTCCACCCTTCTGCTGCCCAGTAACACACTAACTCCCTTTCCACACCCACATCCTCCTGTCACCCCCCACCGACCTGTGCTCCAAGCTCCTCACCCCCCCCAAGCAGCCCATCACCTGGCCACCTCCCCTGCACACCTGTCCCCAGGTCTCCCACCCCGTATCAGCTGCCCACCTGTTCCTACATCCACCTGCCTTACTCTGCCTTCCCTTTATCAAGGCACCCAGTGCCCGCTTACTGTCCAGCCCAGCTCCTGTGACCTGTTCTGTACCATCCCACCCAGCCATGCAGCCAACTGAGCTTCCCATGGCCCTGGAGGAGCCATGGAAAGGTCCGAAGGGGAGCGGGAGTCAGAAACTCCCGGCCCCACAGGCCAGCTCACTCCCAGCAGCTCGCCGTGTGCAGACTCTGCCCCCCTCCACTGCCTAGGGCTCTCAGAGCCTGGCAAAGTAACTGCCGGGGATGCCCCTCTGGCCTGTCCTCTCCCTCTCTGCTGTGCTGCTTGATTCTCCAAAGATCAAACCTCTGCCCTCCATCAAGTGTCTCTATGAGGGCTCCTAACATACGGGCCATTCCCACCACACATGGCACCTACCTAAACTGACCGCACCTGCCTGAAGCCTCCAGCCCAAGGTTCACCCCTGCAAAGCCCAACCCGGCCCATCTTCTGACCCTGCAAGAGTCCCCCTCATCCTCCACCCCTCCCCAAGAGGCACACTCTCAGCCACACCCAGGAGAGCAAGAACAGGACCCATGGTGGCTGTTCTGTGGAGTACAGGGGAGGTAGAGACAGGAGGGAAAACCCAGGATGGGGAGCTGAGGGGAGGGGAGGGGAGGAAAGGGAGGTGGTGACAGGGCCTCTGCACTGTGTGCCTCCTGTCATTCCGGTGGGGTCTCCCCGTGTCACAGTAGGGAGCCAAGGCCAACAATAGTACATCACTGCCTGAGGATTCACAGCTACTGCAGGGCCAGATGGAATTAAATTCTTCCTGATTCCAGTCCTCAGCATTAAAGGAAATCTGTTCCAAGTCATTGGATCCAAGTTGCAACTTATTGGTTTTCTCCACTCCAAGGGGCAATGGATACTCATACCATAAGGATAGCCAGGCTCTTGTAGAAAACCCGCTTAGGTGGGAGTTCCCAGTGAGGCCAAGCTTCTGCTTGCATACCTCTAGGGATGGGGAGCTCACTGCCCATCCTCTGCTGGAAGGGAAGGTGAAGAGGAAGATGGTTGTACCAGTGGCAGAGCGTGTGTGTGTGTGTGTGTGTGTGTGTGTGTGTTGCAACTTTTTTCTCTGACTTTTTTTTAATATTCTTTAATGTTTGTGTTTTGCAAATTTTACTATATTTTTAAGGAGTGGGAAACATTTTGCAAACATTCTGGAATCATTTGGCCTTGGGGGAAAGAAAGCATTTGTTTTGGCCCCAGCTACTGAAATAGTTGCAATCTATGGAAGTGCTTGCTGCCAAGATAAAGGTGTTTGGGATTTTTTAAAATTGAGAAGCAAATATTTGGTGCATAGAAAGGTTTGATTGTTTTTCTAAATGAGTATTTAGAAGTGATCATAGCTGCTCTTATGGTCGCCAACAGGCAGAATTGTACAGAATTCATTGGAACAGGGAGAAAATGATTTTTTTAAAGGAAAAATAAAAGCCAGGATGCTGTCCTTCTTGAGTTAAATCAGACTCTGTGCCCTGGACCTAGAGGCCAAGTCAATGAGGACTGGGACTATCGTTGCATTCTGGTCCTGTCATAAGGACCTGGGACACAGAGCTTCGGACAGCGTGTCCCCCATCTGCCCACTGGGCCTCCGCACTCCATTTCTTACCCATCCCCTTTATCTGAGGCCAACCACGAGCCAGAGAACAGGCCTTGCACTGTGGGCTCAACTCCAAGTCTCCTGAGCCCAAGATAATTAAGCCAGTGGTTGAAGGGACCAGAGATGGCCTCTCCTGCTCCAGCCAATGTCATCCCAGGAAGCATAAGCTCAGATCTTCCAAAGTTCAGCAACACTAAAAATCCAAATTTCAAAATAAAATTCCCTGGCCTTTAAATGGTGACAGAGTTTTTTAAATATTCTTAACAGAACACGGGCTAGGCAGCATCTCCCAGGTGAAACCCGGCAGTGGGAGCCACTTTGTGACCTCTGGCTGTTTCCTAGCCCGTGTTTCTGTCCCCCGACCCTGTTCCATGACTTGACACATGCTGGCCCCTCCGCTGGGGTTGCCCTTCCCTGTGCTTCTCAGGCTGATGACCTCCCTGGTATTTCAGATGCTCCTTCCTCTGGGATGGTTGCACCTGCTTCTTCCTGGAACCTCCAGCCCCCAGCACATGGCCCAGCCCCAAACAAGTCCTCAGCTGACTATTTCTTGAACAAATGTGAAAGAAATCGAGGAGAAGGATGGGGTGGCTCCAGTACCCACCGTTCCCACACTAAAATTCTGTGTGTGGTAAAGCAGAAATGCCCCGCCTTTTTGGCACCAGGACCAATTTCAGGGAAGGTGATTTTTCTAGTGATGGATGGAGGGATAGAAAGGATGGTTTGGCTTCAGGATGATTCACAGGTAGACTCCTGGCAGATCATTCCACAGTGGGGTTCGTGGTCCCAATGCCCTGCTGATCTGACAGCGGGAGGTGCTCTGGCAGTGATGTGAGCCACAGGGAACAGCTGAAAATGCAGACACTGACCTGAGACACGACCAGTTCCTAATGGTATAGGTACTGTGGCCTGGGGCTCAGGGACCCTCGTTGTTCCTCTTTTGGGTGCAAGCTTAGGGGAGAAAAATTGTGCTTGGATCTGATAGTCAGAGCTCCAAATCCAGCTTCTGTCCAGCTATGCAAATGTGCCTTAAAGTTCACCGCTCTGCGGCTCCAAGTCGGACGTGACAGGGGCAGGAGTCTCAGGTCTGCTGCAGTCTCTTATTAGCACCCTCAGATACTGGATGGACACTAAGACAACAAGACACCTATGCTGTCGTGGAATTGGCTTCAATAGCCTCTCTTCCCAGGTGGGGAAACTGAGGTCATAGTCAGGGAAGACTTGTCTAACAGGAACATGTCAGGGATCCGGAGGGGAAGTCATTTGTCTAAGTGTCAGTGCTGGGGATTGAAGCCACCAGCCAGCCTTGCTCTAAAGGCTGTGCCTGTGGGCACCATGACACTCTGCCTCACAGCCCAAGTCAGGGAAGTGTGGGGATGGATGCCCCCACGCCCACCAGGGGATGGGACAGGGGCTGCCATTCCTAGATGCTGGAACTAAACCAGGAAGCTCCCAGTTCCATGGGTGGGACTGGTTTCTCCCAGGGGAGGGAGCGGGCAGGTCATTCCAGGCAGAAGGAGCAGGGTGTGAAATGGATTCTTGGCAGGCTGATGAGGTTTTTAGGAGGTGTGAAAAATCCAGCAATGTCGTGCTTGGAGGAAGGTGGTTAGAAAACAGAGCGCACAGGCTGGCGGGGGAAGGGCAGAGGACGGCAGTCGAAAAAATCAAAGGGCACCAGATATATGCGGTGTCCCAGGCCTATAATGCCAGCACCCTGGGAGTCTGAGGCAGAAGCACTGTACATTCAAGTCCAGCCTGGGCAAATCAGCAATTTAAAGCAAGATTCTGTCCCAAAAAATTTTTTAACTAAAAAAAATATTTTTTAAAAGATGGGGATGTGGCTCAGTGCAAAGGCTCTGGGTTCAGTCACCAGTGCTACCAAAAAAATTGCTGGGTGTCAGATGTAGCAGCCCCCTGTACTCTAAAGAGTACAGGGTTCATCCCATGCTTTGACTTACCTGAGACAGATCCCTGACCTGCCCCAAACTGAGGAATGGGCTCTTCAAGAAAATCTGTATTTCAACAACTGCCCAAGTATCTCTTAGCAACACACATGATTAAGATACCACTGCCTTGGCCAGAAAATGGGCTCAAAGAAGGAAAATATCAGCTTAGCTTCAGTTTGGGGTGGGACAGGCGTTGACTCAGGACAAGTGACTCCATCTCTCAGTATGTTCACCTGTCAAATGGAAAGGTTGCTCAGAGCATTGATCTCACCAGGACAGAGTGATTGGTCATTCACAGAAGCATGGGGGGGGGGCTACTATGTGCTAAGTAAGGCTCTGGGGCAGCCACAGTGAATGTGGCAACAAAGTCTCTGTCCTCGCAGCATTTCCATTCTGTGGACGAGCAACTGGAACAAACAAGTCATCAAGGAAGGGTTCAGAGGGTGACGAGTGACTGAGGAGTGCAGAGGCTGCCGAGGGAGAGGAGCCTCTGCTAGAAGGTTCTGATGGGCTGGCCTATGCCAGCACCCAACAGGGAGGTCACAGGAGCCGGCAAGCAGGGACAGATGCCATCAAGTTTATGTCTTAGGAGGATGGATTGGAGGGAATTGGTCCTAGAAGTGGCAGTTTCTATCTGGAAGTTGCTGAGTCACCCAAGCACATGACGGAATGCAGACTCGCTTCCAGAAGTGGCTTCAGAGAGACACATGCTGGCCCAGGGCTGAGTCTGATTCCCATCCAGTCTGTGGGCAGCATCGCCAGCATCATGAAGAATCTGTAAGAAATACAAACTCCCAGGCCCACCTCAGACCTTCTGAACTTTGAGGGCTGGGCGTGAATCCTCCATGTGATTCTGATCCCAGCACTGGCTTGGATCTCTTGACCTTTGGTACCAGGGTCTCAGATGTCTCCAAGCCACGTGCCTGTCTGTGCTCCCAGCAAATTGGTATTGATAGTTATTTCAGTAATACGGTCTGTTTCCATTTTAATAAAGGAAGCGACTGAAGCAGTACTCTATTGGATTTGATTTTGATCTAATAAAAATGCCAAGTTGCTCTGAGCCCAGAAAAAGTCCTCCTTGAAATTCCCTCTGCTATTTTGAGGGCAGACCCGTCTAGACGGAGCTCCCAGAAGCCACCCCTGTGCCGGGCAAGTGACAACCCCTTGCCGAGCCCAGCCTTACCAACACACCTGGCAAAATCAAAAGCTTGTCTCAGGCATTGAACTTGACAGCTGCAATCAGCTGCAAACCCCAGTTGCCCCTGAAAGGAAGATGCAGACACCCGGGCCATATGGCAGTGTCACCTCCATCAAATGTCACATCTGATGTACTTCTGAGCTAGCTGGTGGCACTGCAAAACCCCAAAGGCAGGTTTCAAAAGCAAACTCTTTCCTTAGGAGAAAAAATGTGGCAGAATCCATATCATAGAAGCCTAAGGAAAAAATAGCAACTTTGGGGGCAGTTAAGATAACCAAAAGTTTATGTAACTGTTTATGTAAAAGTGGCTGCTCAGTGGGGAGGTGGCAGGAGACACTTGAGGGTTCAGAGCCAATGGCTGAGCACCTACTGTGCACAGACGCTGCCCCAGGCTCTTGAGAAACAGCCATGAACAGAACAAGCAAGTCTGAAGTCTATTCTCACAGAGTTTAGTGGAGAGGAGCAACAGAACATGAACGAAGTGCATGGCCATGAAAGACCATCTCAGAAAGGGACAAGTACTGTAAAGAAATGAAGGTGACTTGGTGCTGGTGCAGGGAAGACAGAGCTCCTTGAAGCAAGTGACTTTCAGCTGAGATGTAAGGATGGGGCAAAGTGAGCCGTGCAGCGATTTAGAGGGAGAGCATCTTGGCAGAAAGAACAGCCGTGCAAAGACCCACGGGAGGGGCTGAGTTTAGCGTGGTGCAGTTACTGGCTGGATCCACATGAGAGAGGAGCAAGGGAGAGGAGGGGAAGTCAGGGAGGGGAGAGTAAGCAGGAATGGCCTCTTGTCAAGGGTAAGGGGAGAGATGAGTTTTACCAAGTGGACCAGAGATCTCAGCAGAGTCAGCACCTCAGTTCCTCCATCCACATGAGGAGGAAGCCCGCCTTCTTGGGTAGGATCAGCCCGGCAGTGAAGTGCTTAGCACAGACTCGCACACAGCGAGTGTTTAATAACGTGGGCTTCCTGACAGCCCTCCTCCCCCGTTCCTCCTGCCAGCAAGCCAGCCCCTCGCAGGAGCTGAGCAGCTGCTTCACGCAGAAATATTGCAAAACTCAACCCAGCTTTTCCAAAATATTTTCTTGCAGAAAACCCACTAGCAGCTAAGAGGCCGAATTCTGGGTATTGTGTCATCCTCTGGTCGGTCTGACAGGCTGCTTCTCTAGGCCTTGAGCTCTGTGACAACTGAGACCAGGTCTGGCTCTGTCCACACCCTCAGTGCCCTGCCCAGGGCCCAACAAGTGGAGCCATTGGCCAGTGAGTGTGGGCAGCTCATCCTAGTGGCCCCAGGGGTGGGAACACTGCCTGAACTCAAATCCCAGCTCTGCTACTTCCTGGCCACGTGATGTTGGATAAGCCATGGTCCTGAACTCCCAGGCCTCTGTGCTTCTGTCTGTAGAGCGGGGCTGCATTTAGGATCAAATGCATAAATGCGAAGTCCTCAGAGCAGAGATGAGGGGAGACAAAACCAGACAGACCCGTGGGACTGAGCTCTTCTCAGGGCTGGCTCTAACATTAGGCCCAGAGTTTTGGCCAAGGTGACTGCCTCTGGCCAGGGCCCCTTCTGCCACCTGCTCTGCCCATCCACCCTGAGCTAGATGAGGCATTGAATCTCTGCATCGCAGAGGCAATGGAGTCCCCATCACAACCTGGCCACGTGATGCACTCAATGACTCGGGTCTCACTGACCTGGGAATACGCCTGGGACCAGGACCTGCTGTATGCATCTCTGTGTATTCCTAGGACCTTGGTCCCATTTCCTTGAACTCAAAGCCTCTGAGTTAATGGATGAGTGAATGAGTTTGTATTGGCACAAAAGCAGCCCTCTGCAGGAGAATGGATGTCTTCCTCGTTGTGCTAATAGAGGTGTCTGCAGCACCCCGCGGTCCCTGGGGAAATGCAGTTGTCCAAGGGATACCCGGATGTCAGGCCTAAAGCACAGGGGCAGAGAGTACTCTTCTACCTGCTGAGAAGCCTGGATTTAGACAACCTTCTGGGACAACTGACAGCTTTCACAGCCCCTGCCCCACAGCTTTCTGGCTGCTCTGAGCCCCCAGAGTGCTAAGACCTCACCCAGTCACTGTCCGTAACCCACCTGCCTGCCTGGATCATCTCAGCAGTTCCCTGGCTCCAGCTCTCTGCCTCCCCTCACGGCAGCCCTGGGAACTCCAACCAGGCAGCTGCTGCCCTGCTGCCCAGCAGGGACACAGTGTCCCCATGTCTCTCAGCAAACTCTTCCATCAGGCAGTGACACTATGCTCTTGACTGCTCCAGCAAAATGGTCCCATGCAGATCCCAGGCTCCTCCTCACTCCCTACTCCACACTGCTGAGCCCCACTGCACAGAGAGTTCATGAAGCCCCACCCCAGCAGCCCTCCACGGTGACCCCAGAGAGTTCCTGTCACCACTGCAGGGTAACACAGGTGCCTGTGTAATGGTCCTAATGCAATGCCTCTGTCTGGTCACCTGCCGCTTCTTTCCTAGTGTCCCTTCCCCTGATGACCCTGCTGGTGCCTCCTCACACTCCATCCCACCACATAGTCTCGTCGCGGGGTGGAGACTCTGCCTGGGGACCAGCCTGCACTGACGCTCCAACAGTGCCGCCAGCAGAGCTCCCCAGCCCACCCACTTCCCTCTCCCACTCCGCTGCTGCAATCAGGCCACTGTCAGGTGCCCCGGGGATAAAATGATGAGCACAGCAAAACTGCTGGGCTTATCCCGGGGAACCAGGCTGGTCACTGGCCCCCAGACTCTGCCCCAGTACCGGAGATATGGATCCACCTCAGGGCTGCTTCTGGTCCCCAAGCAGTCGCTGGCACTTTGGCCACTTCCCTGGGGCCTCTGCTTCCCTGGCAGCCCTCTGCCTTCACAAGGAAGGCTCATCTCTCCCTCTGCTCCTTCCCACTCCAGGCTCCTTCCCAGCGGAGTCATTTCTCACAGAACACAGAGTCAGACAGCCTCAAGTTTCTGCTGTTGTGGAAACTGGGCAGGGAAGAAATGTGGCCCAGAGGAAGGAGAAGAGGGGACAACTGCTGAGCTTGTGGTCACTGACTCCTCATCCTGCAGAAACTGCAAAACACATACCTCGGGGTATCCCTCACATCTGTGGAAGCAGGATTCTTCAGATACCCACTCACCTGTACCCCCGCCACCCCACCTACGTGTAGGAAGGTGGGGAAGCCTCTCCGGTGTCCCAGACAGAGACAGAAGTCATGGGGTGCCATAAAAGGTCTGAGCGGTGTGGTCAGGACACTGATTCGCTAGGCTGTGTGACCTGGACAAGTCCCTCCACCTCTCTGCTAATCAGGGAGCAGTCCTGCCTATGGAGGCTGGGGTCAGCGGGAAGATGGGGTGAGGATGGAAGCGAGGGGCAGGCATTCAGCGGGTACCACTGGGAAGTGAGCATTTTCAATTTCATCTCACACGTTTGCTTTTATTTTTGTGTGATCTTTCACTCCTTTTGTCTTCCTCTGCTTTCTGGTCCCCGCATAAGTGTCCTGCATCCTTCCTGTTGGTGTCCTCATGGTGAAGGGATGAAGTCAGTATTTTCTAGGGGCCAAGAGAGTCATTGACTCAAACATTTTTTCCACCATCACCCAATTGGCTTGGTTGATTCTACCCTGGACTGTTCACCCTCAGGCCGATGGCTTAGCTGGAATACAGCTGAGGCGCCGCCATCTGCCTTTAAATCTTTCTGGTCTCCCTCCTCCTGTTTCAGCATCCCAGTCTCCCTGGGAGGACTGGCTGTTGCTTCTGGGTGCAGAAGACTCGCTGCACAGAGATCTCAGCCTTGATTTCCCCGCACGAGCACCGGGTCTGCGGGAGGAGGCGGGGAGCAGCGGGAGGCTGGCCTGCCCTGTCCGGGTCCTTGTTCTCCTACAGAGGACAAGTCATAGCAGCAGGTGTCAGGAAATGAGGCACTTACGGGTGGGGTATCTCTCGTGGCGGCAGTCCAAGCGGAAGTCCTCCTCCTCACTCCCATCCCCCTTCTCAATCCTGGAAAGAGAACAAAACAAAAAAATTCCTAAACAGAACCCAGTCGTACAGGACATAACATCAAGATCAAGAGGTGGGGTCAAATCAAATTAGAAAACTGCTCACAGCAAGGGAAGAAAATCTACAGAGCAGGGAAAAAATTACCAGTTACTCCTTTATATATCCGGACTATATAAAGAGCTAAAAAAAATTTTCCTAAATAACAGACCCAATAAAAAATGGGTAAGTGAAATGGATAGACATTTCTTAAAAGAAGTATGAATGACCAATAAGCACAGGAAAAAATGTAAAACACCTTGGCCATTGCAGAGATTAAAAACTAAAACAACTCTGAGATTCCATGTTACTCCAGAAGGAATCACTGATCATCATCAAGAAATAAAATAATAACAAATGCTGGCAAGGTCACAAGAAAAAAGTCCCTCTACACTGTTGGTAGGAGTGTAAGACAGCCACTATGGAAATGAATATGAAGATTTCTCTAAAAACTAACTAGAAATTCCATTCGACCCAGCTATTCCCCTTCTAAATGTCTCCCTAAAAGAGTTAAAAGCATCATATAACAGTGATACATGCATACCCATGTTTGTAGCAGCAAATTCATAACAACTGAATTTTAGAAGCAGTCTATATGGCCACCAATAGATGAATGAGTAAAGAAAACGTATTTACATACAGTGGATTACTACACTGCCATTAAGAAGGGCAAACTTGTATCATTTTGTAGGAAAATGGATACACCTTGAGACCATAACGTTAGGTGAAATAAATCAGACACATAAATTCATATGGAAGACGCCAAGTGGAAATAAACTAAGCAGAAAAATAAAAGATAGATGATAATAGGAAACAAGGAGATAGGTCTTTTGCAAATGGAAAGAGGACCGAGAGATGAAGGAAGAGGAAGGGAAGAGGAGTGGGAAATAAAAAGAGTTGAGATGTGTCATGTACATAAGCAACACGACGTTTGCAATCATCATGTACTGCGAATATCTACTAATAAAGCCCACAGAAGCCCATATAAGTAAGAGCAGGCTGAAAAAGCACAGGGCCTCCCTTTAGGGGGCCAGTTGACAGTGTCATCTCCTGCTTTGTTCTGTGGGGCTCCACCATGACCCTTCAAGCTGGAGTCAGTATTTCTATTTTACTGATGAACAAAAGGAGGCATTGAAGGCATGCAAGGTTGGGAAGGGAGGTAAAACCACTGCTCTCACAAAAAGGTGATCCTTGATTGTGCACAAATACTTAAGTGTACAAAAAATAATGTGTAAATTACACAAGCTGTGCCTAGTTTCAGAATTATGCACTTATTTGCACCAAAAACAAACAAACAAAAACACATCTGGCAAGATAGGTACCAAAAGGTGAATGGTGTGTGTCCCTGGGGACAGGGGACTGAATCCAGAGCCTTCATTTTGCCTAAGCCTGTCTTCTGATTTGGAGGCTTTCACCAACTGCGTGTCACTCTTAACCACATTAGACCTCTTGGAGCCAACTCTGTGCGAACACTGGTACAAGGACCCAGTTGTGTTTTAACTTCCGGAGCAGTGCTTTTTCCCCACCAACAAATTTCCCCGCCAAAAAGAGTTTCTTTCTTTCTTTCTTTCTTTCTTTCTTTCTTTCTTTCTTTGAGGTACCGGATTGGAACCCAGGGCCTTCTCACTGAGACAAGGTTTTACTGAGTCTCAGAGTTGCCCAGACTGAGCTCAAACTTGTGATCTTCTTGCTTCCGCCTTCAAGGGTGCTGGGTTTAAAGGCAAGAGCTATTTTTCATTTTAATTTTTGTCCTTAAATGGAAATATCTTTCTTATTTTCCTGAAAAACAAACAAAAAATCCTACACCATAGAATCAGCAAAAGTTCCCTCATAAAGACATCTTTGTGTAGTAGCTGGGTGCTTACCTTTGTAGAACTAATTATTATTTTTTTTTAGCTATAAAGAGGTTTGAATTAAACATACTGTTTTGTAACCTGGTTTTGTTTGTTTGTTTGTTTGTTTGTTTGTTTTTTCCCCAGAAATTTTCAACACTTTTCTAAGGCGGCACACACACATCTCATTCATTTTTTTTGTTCCTCATAGTTACATATGAAAGAATAATTCATATTCAGTACCCTGTTAGGAGTGATTCAGAATTGCCCGAAGTTTCCACTCTCCCATCCAGCCAGGTAGTGAGTGTCCCATCATCAGAGGTGCTCAAGACTAGAGGATCCCAGCCACAGCAGCAGCCTGGATTCTGACTTTGGGTGAGAAGCTGGATGACTGAGCCCCACCTTCATCCGAAATACCTGCCTAGACGTGGCCACAGCGTCTGGGTCAGTGGCTTCCGTGGCTGCCGCATACGCACCTCCCACAGCCTCCCGGGTCTTTCTCAACCTTGAGCCAACTCCTGGGTCAGCCTTGTTTCTTATCGACAGATTCGCTTGCTCCAGACCTTGTGCTGGGCACCTTCATGGGCTCAGCTGAGTGCCTCCAGCCTGGCAGAGGCTGAGGAGACAGCCAGCCCACCCTAGTGTGGTACCAGTCCTCCCTGGTCACCTTATTGTGTCACCTAAAAGCCTCAAATTGAAGCCAGTTGTGGTGACACATGCCAGTAATCCCAGCACTCTGGGAGGCTGACTAGGAGTAATGTAAATTCAAGTCCAGCCTGAGCAACTTAGTGACTTAGTCAGATCTTGTCTTCAAATAAAAAAGGAAAAAAGAACTGAGGATCTAGCTCAGTGCAAAGCCCCTATATTCAATCTCCAGTAACACCCACCCCCCCACACACACACACACACTCAAGTTCAACAAACAACAGATCAAATGACACCTGCCAATTAGCAAGCGTCTTCGAGGTGGTCAGACCCTTTGCTGGGCTGGGGACCTAGGGATGCCCCAGAAATCCTGCTCCAGAGAAGGGTGCACATGTTTGTAGGCATGGACTTATGGCTTTGAGGACCATGCTGGAAGCTGGGAGGCTGTTGGCAGAGCAGACAGTCTCACAGTCCAGGGGTTGGCAGACTTTGTCTGCACAGATCCAAATAGTAAATAGTCAAGGCTTTGGGAGCCTTATTGTCTCTGTCACAGCTGCTCAACTCTGTCCCTGTGGCCCAGGCTGCAGATGATATAGGTGTGGCTCCTGGCAGCAGCAGGTGACAGATGAGATTTAGCTTGAGGAAGTTTTGCATTAACCCATGACCAAGCCCCATGGCTCTTAACTTGGCTGAAGTCACAAATGGCAGATTGAATCATCCCCCTGCATTGTAATGGGTGCCAGGGCTGGGGACGATTGTGTGGGACCAGCTTCCTCGAGCTGCCTCCTGAAAGCTCGTGGCCTGCTAACCTCTCAAAGAGGGGGATCCACCTGTCTTTCTGCCATGCCATGAATTCTGGAAAGAGTTCATTTCCTTGCACAAACTTGGCCCTCACCCCACAGTTTAACCATGAAAACTTCAGTTCTTTATACTCTGTAGGGTTCAGCAGCTCCCAGGGACAGGGATGAGGCCCAGCAGGGGTCTGGGCAAGGGTTGATCACCCTTCTGTGGCCTTCACACAGCAGGGTCCCAGCAAGGGACCAGCAGGGCTTCAGGCACCATGAATTCTTGGGCTCTGGAGTCCACAGGAGCCAAGGTGGAGCCCGGCTCTGTGTGACTCTGAAGTTTCTGGCCCTGAGCATCACCTTTCTTATGTGTGCCATTGGGACAACAGCAGTGGCTGTAGTCCTGAAAGTAAAACCACCACACCATCACTTTTATGTACCAAACCCAGGGCTAAACATAGTTGCTCAAGGACAAAACTCCAGGTCCTGTCTCAGAACATGTTAATAGCTCCAGTTTTTAAACGTGCTTCATAGCCAGGTATGATGGCTTACGCCTGTGATCCCTGCCCTTGGGAGGACGAGGTAGGCAAATCATGAGTTTGAGGCCTGCTTGGGCTACACATAGCAAGACTGTCTCAAAAAATCGTAAAACAACAACGTCTTGCTAAATAGTCTGTCTTCCACAAAATCTTTTCAACTCAGAAGGGTAGAATTGGTCTCAATGTCTAGGGACAGACACATACTTGGCACAAAGTACCTCAACTAACAAAATATCAGGAGTAACAAAGTATCTCAAGTAATAGTGAATCTGGATTTTAAAAGCATCTTAAGTAACAAAGTATCTCAAGTGATATATGGGACCCAGGGAGGGAGAAAGAAGTCTGAAGCATGAAAGCCACCAAGGGTCCCCAGGGATGCTGAGCTTATGCTAAAAAAGGACAGCTGCAAATGTCATGAGGTGATCATTCTCTCTGATTTGAACTGAAATGTGTCTTCTGAAGACAGGTCTTTCTTTTCCTTTTTTCTGTTTTCTTCTTTCTTTCTTTCTTTCTTTCTTTCTATCTAGTGATGTGAGAAATTATCCTCAAACCTACATGGGTGTACTGAGCATGGAACAGCATCAGAGTTGCAGCAGGGGGAATTGGGGACCCAAGGTTGCAACATCAGTCCCAGGTCTTGGATTTCTTCTCTGAGGGGCTAGAGTGGTGGGTACATCTCTTATGGGATATTTGAGCCTGAACACATCCTTTATCCTCTGAAGTCTTGGTTTCTCCAGCTGATAAATGGGCCTCTACTATCCCTAGGCTTAAGCTTGCTGTGAGGATTGAACAAATTAATGACCATAAGGCTTAGCATGTTGGAAGTACTTGCAACACTGCTCAGTATCACCATTGTCACCGTGGTTGTCATTATTGTTACTATTGTGCAGTCAGCACTTTCTACTCTGGGCCTTTAGGGTCTGCAATGCTAGGACTCCGCATCCAGCTCCAGCTGGTGGTTCCAGAAGCAGAAGGGTGTAACTTTAACATATTAATCAGTCTCCCCTACTTCCACCCCATCACTTAGACCCTTGCTATTGTGGCCTGAAGAAAGGGATATTTGAAAATTAGTAGGGAAAAGGCTTCAGAATATCCAAGACCTCTGGATTCAAGGCAGAAGGAGACACAGATGGCTCTTACACAACTGTCTTAGTTACTTTTCTCTCACTGCTGAGAGACAACCAAAGTTAAGGAAGGAAAGGTTTATTCAGCTTACAGTTTGTGGAGGTTTCAGTCCATATCGGCTGGCTCCAAGGTAGGGTGGCATGGCAGAGGGACAACAGTTCAGGGTGCCAGAAGACCACAAAAGCAACAAGAACAAGAAGTGGGGGAAGAGCAAACCCCTTTTCTTCCCTTATATTGAAAAGAGGCTACCAGCTCTAGGGTGGGTGTAGCGCTCACATCATCTCTGTGCCCTCATCTTGCACAGGCTCAGGATGTTTACAAAGTGAAGCCCCTGCTGAATCACTTAAACCTCTAAACTTCTCAAGTTGACACAATGAATCAACCATAACAACAGCCTTCATCTTTGGAGGAGGTCAAGTCTCTCTAGATAGGGCACAGGGACAGTCAGAGCACAAAAAAAGAGTAGTACTCAGTTTGTGGAGGGTGTCACCCCAGGGAAGGAGACAATAACCAGACGTCAACTTATTATCCACACTTCACAGATGTGAAAACTGAAGTTGAGTTAGATTTGGAACCTGCCTGGAGTCCAGTGCTGTTCTGGTAAATGTTGCTATGTAGCTCTGTGATAGAAAAAAAGAGCATCAATTCTTCCATGTTTGGGGACATCTGTGGGAGGGTCCATGTGCATCTATTCCTTTGCTACCCTAGTGGAGAGTTGGGTGGAGATGTGCACAGTGGACTCTCATGCAGGTGCTGGCTGACTCCAGCCTGCAGCTGGCTAGTGGCAGATATGGGATTTGAACTGGGTCACTGGAGTCACTGGAGTACTAACATGTTTCCATGGCAACCTGGGGATGCCCTAGAGGCGAGGTTCTCAATCGGTCCACCTAGACACATCTGTGCTGTTGTGAGGCCCACTGTCCCCAAGAACTCATGGCAGTTTGGGATCTGGCTGAGGCCCAATGTTCACTCCTTTTGAGAGGAGAGAGGATGAGGCAGGTGAGCTTGGGTGCTCTGAGGCCAATGAGTCTCTTGGGGAACCAGTACTGATGTCTTCTCAGAAAGGCCCAAAAAATGTGCCAGGATAATTCTGGGGCTTAGTGTGGACCCAGAAGCTGGGGGCATTGTCAGGGGACCCAGCAGGCTTTATCACTGCTGAGTGAGTGGAGGCCCCCTTGCTTCTGGGTCTGACACGTTATCTATGCCATGGGTCTCATCCAAGCCATCCCCACAGGCAGCCTCCCTCTCTCTGGCCCCAGGCCAATGCTGTTTTCTGCTCTCCGGCTGCCATCTTGTATAAACAGACTCAACATACCCTGTTTCCAAGATACCGGTAACAGAGGAAGAGGGGCTAACCTTCCCCTCATAATTTTTTAAGTACCTTGAACCAACTCTTATAATAAATAGAAATAAATTGTGTGTGGGGGGGAAACACATGCCAAAGCTTGGCTGCCTAGGAATGGTGACTTGCTAAGAAACAGTCTGCTGATCTCAGGTTCCATCTTTAAATCCTGAAGGAGTCTGCAAGTGGGCAGTGGTCCAGGATCCACTTTGAGTAGCCCTGGTCTGCAGGTTCTTTGTTTATCTGCTGATCTTTGCTGGCCACACCCATATCCACCTCCCAGCCCCTGAACAAAGACCACATCTCTCTTTCCCCCAGTCCAGCATTTCCCAAACTTTAGGGGGCCTAGAGGTCACCTGAGGAGCTGTGGCCATGAAGAGTCTATCTGAGTGGCAGGTCAGGGCTGGGGCCTGAGACTCTGCATTGCTAAGAGGCTCCCAGGTGAGGTCTTTGCTGTTGGTCCCAGACTGCAGTTGGGGCTGCAGACCTGTGTGGGGCTCCACGAAACCTGCACCTCCAGTCTAGCTTTTCCCGCCATCGTGGGTTCAGGTGGGCATCCTGCAGGAGCTGGGCTGAGTGGAGTCTGGACATGGGAGCCTGCGGGCCACCTCACTGTTCCTCTCATACTGCCTCCAGCTGGCTGACATTTAAAAAGGGGAAAGCACAGGAGTCTAGGAAGCAGCCATTCCTTCCAGGTGCTCCCTCCAGATGTTCCTTCCACCTTCCTTTCCACCTGGGAGGGCTGAGCTGCACTTGCTGCCTTCCTTGCACACTGGCGCTGGTCAGCAATCCAATCACATGAGCTGTGCGGAGGGCCCTGCCATCTCCACAGAGCCATCTCTAATTTCTGAGCACCACACTCTTCTCAAAAATAGACAGTGACTTTCAAGGGCCCCATCGCAGAAGGGCATGTGCAGGTGCTGCATAGAAATAATATTTAAGCCATCAAAACAGATGAGCAAGACAGAGCTGTGATGGAACGCATCTCTGAGGTCACGTATCCAGGCAGGAATCGCAAAGGACAAAGAGCACATTGATTTTTAAATGCCCAATTTACAAGGGAGCGAAGAATGGAATTAAATGAAATTCTGGCAAATAAATGACCACAGGTAGTAAATTAAGATTTCATAACATTCCCTCGAAAGAGTCATTCCAAGATAGGGGGAAATAAATGGGTTTTTAAAAAGATTCCTTTTTTTTCTTTTCTTATTTTTTGTGTAACATAATCATAATACAAAACATTTGGAAAATAACAGAGAAAAAGATAATATTATTCACAGTGTCAGTGCTCTGGCCTGATCTTTAGAGTTTGTCTCCTGTTTCTGCTGTATTGGGTTTGAAAAAGAGACTCCTAGACACAAACACCTTGAGAACAGCATGGGATAGAAACTATTTCTTGGAAATACAAACAGTCCTTAATGTTAGTGGCATCCCCCACCCTGGACCCCTTTCCCACCTTGATCAACTCCTAACAGGCTGCTCTGGCGACAGGGACCCCTCCGGGGTCATGAAGACCGCTAGAATGGATGTCACAGAATCCCTTTCACAGCCCAGACTGGAGAGCATATGAGACGTGGTCACCCAGGGCAACACCTAGCTTGGCTTGAAACTGTGGAAATGCTGGGGAGCACGCAGGCAGGGAGAGCAGGTCAGGGCTCTGGAGACAAGAGAAGGAGAGAGCCAGGAAACTGAGGAGGTCCGGGGAGCGCTGGGTGCAGCGGGGTGGCTGGGTACAGGGCAGTGCTCGGAAGTTAGGGCAGGAAACGGGCTCTTTGCCCGGGGGCACACCGGTGTTCTACATGGGAAGTTGGCTTAGAGTCACCCGATCACATTACCACATCAAAGAGGTGATCTGTTGCTGAGGGTGCGGGTCAAAAGGACAAAAACTGACTTGCAAAGATGAAGTCGGAGGTGGCTGAATTCACCCCGCTGGCTGGCGGGATGCAGCTGTGAGCTGAGGAGCATGGACATGGGGACGGGAATATCACTAGGCTGTCCTCACCTGGGGGAAGAGTCTAAGACCCCAGTGGATGCCTGAGACTATAGAAAGTACCCAAACCTGTTTACTCTATGTTTTTTCATTCATACAAATGTATGATTCAGTGAAACTTATAAACTAACACCGCAAGAGACGAGCAAGAAGGGCTGGAGCACAATACTTGCCATGAGCAAGGGAATAAACGTTTATTTGGGTTCATGGTTTCCGAAGTTTCAGTCCATGGTCAGCTAATTCCAAGGCAGAATCATCATGGTGGAATGAGAGAATCTGCCCACTTCTGTCAGTGGGGAAACAGAGAGGGTAAGGAAAACCAAGAAGGAAGCTGAGGGCCAGTACACATCCTTCCAGGTGCCCCACCGCAGTGAGCACCTCCAAGCAGGCCATACCTCCTAATACCACATTCAGCCATGAGCTCATCAATGGATGAATCGATTAGTAAGGTCAGTACTCCCCTAATCACCTTCCCAAAGCCTCACCCCTGAACACGTGAGTGCTTGGGGGCACACTTTTGATACAAATCATAAAGATTACAGCAATATACTATCAAGAAATATAGTTACAGCAATATACTATCATGAAAGTTATTTAAATTTGTATGTCTGGAATTTTCATTTAATGTTTCTGAATCACAGTAGAGCATGGGTCACTTGAAAACCAGGAAGTAAAGCCACAGGTAGAGATAAATAGAGGGACAAGTGTCACTACAGTGACCGGGATGTAGGGGCCCAGAGAAGGAGAGACTTACATAAGGAGGTTACTCATGGAGAGAGAAGCAGAAATTAGCTGGTTTGGCGGAGACAGATCTCACAAATGAGCCAAGGACATGCTGATTTGTGTTGCCTTTGAGAAGCTAAAGTGGGGACCCCAAGGAGACAATGGTGTGTGACATCAGGTGGCATGGTGTGGACTCACAGAATGTGGGAGGCGTGGCCACATGGCTAATGCAGGTGAAAGTGAGCAAGGAGAGAAGAGGGGTAAAACCTGACCTGGGGAATGAAACCCCTAACATAACAGGAACCGAAGGAGAATGGCCATCGGAGGAGGCAGCAGAGGACTGGGAGACACCCAGAGCCAGGGGGAGCAGCTCGCGGGAGCCAAGGAAAGAGAGCAGTCATGGTGTGTATCACATCAGGCTGCTGAGAGTGGTGGCGTGAGGAGGTGGGAGCCAGATTGGAGTGGGTCGGGCAGTGAGTGGGAGGTGAGGACACGGAGACAGCCTTCCAAATGTCCCCACAGCAGGCAAGAGAGAGGACTGCGGGTGGGGGGTGTTTGGGGGATCAGCACTTCTCTCCCCGGCAATCACAGGGTGTGTGTGTGTGTGTGTGTGTGTGTGTGTGTGTGTGTGCGCGCGCGCGCGCGCGCGCGCGCATGTGCATGTGCCTTGGTAAGGGCCGTGCTGGCTTCTTCCTTGCAAAATAATGCAGTCTCCTCTGTCTTCCCCAGCTTGGGGTCTGTTTGTTTCATGTCACTCTCAGGCCCCAGGGAGTGATGGCATCCAGGGAGGGGCTTTGGGATGGTTTTTACTCCATCCCCTCTCTGCAGATTCATCCCAGGAATATCCCAATAGCTATAGCCACCAGCCCCACCCTGAATGCCCTGGGAGGACAGTGAAAGCCCTGCTGGGTGCCGCCCATAGCTTACTCTCAGGTCGCACTGAGCCGCTGAGATCGTCCTAAATACGCAGAGCTTGCCCCGCTGGCCCTTGCCCCTGCCATTCTCTGTGCCGGAGACACTTCCCCACCGGCGAGCCATCTGATGGACACTTCGCCGGTCTTGAAAAACTCGGCTCAGGGATCTACCTATAAAGCTTTTTTCTCAATTCTGCTTCCCACAAGATGGGACTGAGTCCTCCTTTGGAGTCACTTCCAGACCTCGTCAGTCACACACGCAATTTGCTGCCTGCACTATGCAGCGTACAGGGGGCTGCAAACCCAAACACCCCACCCACTGCTGCCACGCAGGACCACGGGATTGGTGTGGACAGATCTGCCCTTCATGAGAGAGAAAACCCCTTGATTATCAAAACAACTTTTTAAACTCGGCCAAATCTAAGAATTTTTAAAGCCATTAGTGGGGCCAAAGTAGATCTTTGGTCAGAATTCTCTGAGAGATACAAGTTTGCAACACACAAATAGAGTGTGTCTATTGGTCCTGTACAGAGGGTGGTCTCTAAGGGCGGGCAGGGAGAGGGGCCCTTAGCTTTGTGTGGGAAGTGTAATGTCACCCGTGCTGCCATTCACCCATTCCAGGCAGGAAAAATGACTCCCAGAGGTGCAGCAACTAGCATGGGAACTCACAGCTGGTCAGCTAACCAGTTCATTGTCATGCTGGTCTGTTTTTCAAGCATTCCTCACAGACTGAAGGCAAGAATCAGGCAGGAAGCAGAGCTGTGCTTGGGACCGGAAGCATTGTGACTTTCTCCTGACTTAGAGGCAGGAGGAATGCTTACAGATAACACCAGCATTCCTGAGCATGGGTGTCCAGGAGCTGAGGTCAGGGTGGGAAGCAGTTCAGATGAGCTACCTCACTCCTGAAGCACTCACAGAAAGAGGCAGACAGAAACCGAGAGTAAATAAATACGTAAGTAGCTTCAGACCCATTGCTGCAGTGGAGAGAGGGGCCAGGGACCACCGCCCGCGGGAAACCAGGGACCTGTCACTTCCCTCTGGCTGCCTCACTCAGCTGAGTGAGGCAGAAGCTTGTTCAGCACAGCTGGATTCCCTGTTGTTTCATTTTCTTCCTCTTGCTGTTAAACCAGATCTGAGGATTAAGTATCCCAGAAAGCCCCGATCTGCAAATATTTACCTTTCATTCAACAACTTCCAGCCCTCCCCTCCTGAATAAGATGTCTTCCTTGGGGACAGCAGGCAGGGTGAGGCTGGGATGGTTCAATCCAGGTGTCTCTAAGAGTGGGGACATGTGAGGCAGTTTAGAGAGAGAGAGGCCAGTGCTTGTGTGCACTGCCCTCCACATGTGAGCGAAGCCACACATGACGCATGCGTGCACATGCGCTCACACACACACACACACCAACGCCAAACCATTTAGAATTTGCCCAGTTGCTCCTCAGACCTGTAGTGGGTGCTTGCAGAGAGGCCCCCACGGGACAGGGGGAGAAGGGCTGGGTGGGGAAAGGACAGTTCAAGCCCTTCTGTCCATGAGTCCCCAAGGGGCACCCCGTACCCCCTCCCCAGGATAGCACGAGAGGTAGATGGAGTGGGGTTATGTGTCCCCAAAGACTCATGCCTTGAGAGCTTACTCCTCAGTACAGCCATGCTCAGAGGGGGAGTCTAGAGAGGTGACAGGATCTCAGGGGCTCTGATGTCATTAAGTGGACTAATCTGGCAACGGGATAGCATTTGATGGATTCCTGGGAAGCAATGGAAGTGGGCGGGCGGGCTGCTTGAAGGGAGTGTGGGTGTGAACATGGGGACTGTATCTGGTCCCCAGCCTCCTCTCCTCAGGTTCTCTTCCTGATTTCTGTTTTCTAGCTGCCAAACCCAGTGTAAACAGCTTTCTTTGGCCATGTCCTTCTTTCAGGCTTTTTTTTTTCTTTTTTTTTTTTTTTTTTGATACTGGGAACTGAACCCAGGGCCTTTGCTCTGAGCTATATCCCACAACCCTTGTTTTATTTTTTATTTTGACACAGAGCCTCACTGAGTTACTGAGTTGCTCAGGCTGGGCTCAAACTTGTGATCCTCCTTCCTCAGCCTCCTGTCTGCACAGCTGGTTCCACCATGATGTTTCTGTGTCACCACAGGCCTAATGGAGCTCACTAGGACTGAAACCAGAAGCCAAAATAACCCTTGCTTCCTTTAAGCTGAACATCTCAGGTATTTTGTCACAGTAGTGGGATGCTAGCAGATATCGCTAGGATAAGAACGAAGTCTACAGGGAAACCATGCATCCGTCCCATAGCACAAACCACCCTAGACCTCTGCCCCACTCCTGCACTCATGGCCTGCTCTCACCTCATCTGCCCTTGAATTGTGAGCCCCTGAGCTGCAGTGCACCCCTCACCATCCATGTGCTGGGACCCCTGTGTTGGGCAGAGACCAGTGATCAGACCCGAGAGTCCTCATAGCACAGTGACTGTGGGAGCTGGGATTAAACCCCAGTGCTAATACTTAGGGGCCTTGTGACCTTGGACAATCACTTCACCTCTCTATGCCTCAACTTTGCATTTGTACAATGGGGACAACGGTAATGCTGACAGCTCACAGAGGTGCTATGGAAATTAACCGAGTCCTGTGTCGCAGGAGTTTCAGCTACACAGCAAGCCACGGCAGCACCTCTGAAACACCATCTCCATCTCCAGCGTCCTGTTCTTTCATGCCCCTGGCTGTAGCCGCAGGGACAGTGGCCGCTGCAGACCTCCAGCCCTGCTGCTGAGCCCAGCAACACTGGGTAGAGATCTATGTGCTCTGAGCTCTTTGTAGGGAAGGCAACAAAAAAATGAAAAAAAATAGAACAGCCCAGCTAAGCTGAAATGTGGAAACGTTCTCCTCAGAGGGGAAGGGAAATAAAATTTGATGAACCTCTGCATAATGTTCACGCTATGAATGTGCAAACGGATACCGGCACATATGCTGGCGAGCTGTCACCCTGGAGCCGCAGCTGCAGCTGCTGGGTGACGCTGGAACTGGGGCGTGGTGCACAGCCGCTGCCCACAGCGGAGGACAGACAGGTCCCGGCATTTCATCAGCAGAACCTGGGTGACCCCTCCAGATGCTGCAGGAGGCTGGTCACCCGCAGCCAAGGTGACAACTATCACAGTGTCAACTGGGCACTTGCAAAGCTCAAACTGTCACATTTTCTGCCACAAACACTAAGCACCTACTCTGGGACCCCACTGTGCCAGACGCCACTGCCTTCCACAGCTCGGGCAAGGTGAATGTGTGTACTAGGTGGCCCTGCCCCCCAGGCCTCAGATGCCCAGTCTGGGACTGAACTCCCTTGCTCTGGCAATTGTGTCCTCTCTCCTAAGGCTTTGAAAGAATAGTAGTGGTGTGCAAATTGAAACCAAGTGATTAGGAGAAAAGTCTCCTTGACAGCTGAGCACAAGCTGAGTGAGGGAAGTACTGGGGGGGGGCAGTAAAGCACATGCAAAGGCCCTGAGGTGGAGAACACTTGGTGCCTTCAGGGGACAGAAAGGAGCCTAAATAGAAGAGAAAAGACATATAGCAGTCAGAGAAGGGTCTCTGAACATCAGAGAGGGTCCCACCATGGCACATCCTAGTCCCCTACTGCTTGAAACCCTCCTACCTACCCCAAGGAGTCAGCTCCTCTGTGCCCAGCTCTGCAGCATCCTTTTCCTCTCCTTCCCTGCAACTCTGAAAGGCAAAACTGTAGGTCTCATTTTCCTCCCCAAGAAGCAGACCTATACTGAGGATCTGATGCAGGTATTTAATTTGGAAGGTGTGGTTTATTCCAGGAAGTGCGGGCAGGGCAGAGGGGAAGGCAGCCTGGAAGGAAGGAACCAGTAAAAGGTTTGAGGCTCCTGCTCAGGAGAACCAGTGTCATCCCACCAGGTGTCCTGAGGGACAGTGCAGAGCAGTCTCAGGACCGTCTTTCCTGGTGGCAGGAAGCTGGGTCTGCAGGCAGCAGCTGCATCAGCCCTGCCAGCGCCAGACTCTTGCACCCTCCAGTCATGAGGTCAGAGATGGCCCCATGCTGAGGGCAAGCAGCCCCCTCTGTCCCTGTGAGTGTTGCATGGATCAGCAGCCATCTGGGGTTTCATCCTGGCTCTGTCTCCTCTGTTGAAGTAGCTGGACCCCACTGGGGACATTGCCACCTCTGAATCTCTTTGGTTTTAGAGATAGCTGTACAGACAGGAGTCCAACCCTCTTCTGTCACTGGGCAACTTGAATAATGTGTCTTTGCTTCTCTGAGGCAAATAGATTTCCTTGTGAGAAAAGGTCATGAACATAAAATCAAACCCCTGGGGCCCCAGGCCTGGCACACAGTAGGGCTCCACACATCACTGGCTGGCTCTGGGCTAGGATGGCTGTCCTCGCTCCCCTTTCTCATGAGGGGGTGCTGCAGGCTGGGGTGTAACACAACAGCAAAGCACCTATTCAGCATTGCAAGGCCCTGAGACCTATCCTCAGCACTACCACATGAAAAAAAAAAAAGTGGAAAAATAAAGTTAACTGAAATGAAGAAGTAGGAAGGGTTAAAACCACCCTTCTTGGGCCCAATAGGTATATGGGCCCAGTTAGGACAGGCTGAGTGAGTGAGATGTGAGCCAGAGCCACCCCGTCCCCATCCCTGCTGCCATCAACTGATGCAGGCCAGAGAGGCAGCTGGAGCACCAGGCTACGGTTGCAAGGGAAAGATCTGTGCTTCTCTCAGCCCAGGGAAGACAGTGCCACTGAAGGAATGTGGGTAGCAATACACTAGGGAGCAGCTGTGGTAGCTGACCCACAGACCAGGCTTTGGATGGAGTCAGGAGAGCAGGAAACAGTGAAGGGAACACAAAGGAAGTGCAGTGCTCAGTGCCTGGAGGGAGGCTCAGAAATCCCAGGTTTCAGGGAGCTTCATTAGAGCAAGGCATCTGAGAGGAGCTTTGCCTAAGGGTATCATCAGCTTTTGAAATCCTCCCATCCATCCATCCATCCATCCATCCATCCATCCATCCATCCGTCCGTCCGTCCATCCGTCCATCCATCCATCCATCTGTCCATTCATCCATCAATCCATTCATCCACTCATTCACTGATCCATCTGCCTATATGGCCTTCCACTCATCCCTCCCTCCATCCATTAATCTATTTTTCTATCTCACCCACCCCTATACCCACATACTCACCCAACTAACCACCCATCCATTCATCCACTCATCCATTCATCTACTTTTCCAATCACTCAACTATCTATCTACAAATCCATTCATCTATCTGCCTGTCTATTCTTCTATTTATCCTTTCCTCCTTCCTTACCTCTTTCACTCCCACCATTAATCTACTTACCTACTCACCTATGCTTCTGTTTACCTACCTACCTACCCACTCAACTAACCATCCATCCAACCATCCATCCATCCATCTATCCATCCATCTGCCTGTCTTTCATTCCACTCATCCCTCCATCCATCCATTAACATTTCCACCTATTTATCCATCCCTTTGTTTAACTAATTATCCACCCACCCAAATAACCATCCATCCATCCATTAATCCATCCATCTGCCTGTCTTTCATTCCACTCATCCTTCCATCCATCCATTAACATTTCAACCTATTTATCCATCCCTTTGTTTAACTAATTATCCACCCACCCAAATAACCATCCATCCATCCATTAATCCATCCATCCACCCATTCATTTGCCTCTTTATTTTTCGACTTTTGCATCCCTCCTTCTATTAACCTCCCTCCCTCTCTGCCTGCCTGTTTATCCTCCCATGCAACTGAACACCCACTCAACCATCCATCCATCCACCAATCTATCCATTATCCATTATGCTATCCATCCATTTAACCAACATTCAGCTATCCATCCCTCCCCCATCTATCTGTTTATCCATCCAGCATCATATATTAATTACTATCTCCTTTGTTCCCAACTGGAATCCAAAGACCCAGGAGATCAGATGCCATCTTGACCTCAAGGAACCATTGTCCTCTAGCAGCAATCCATTGCTTGGGTCCCATTGTTGGGCCCTCTTTTTGCTTAGTGCCAAGAGACGGCCCAATAAGGAAGCCTTGGGTCAGCCTATGTCTCACAGCTCAAGCAGCATAGGGTTGAATGCAAGCATTCAAGTTCAGTCCTCTTCTGGGTTTCCTGTGGTCCAGTCACATACGACAAAGGCAACTTCATGCCCTACAAAACCTTTAATGCCCCAGAAATTCCAACATGATAAGTCCAAATCCCACCTCCCACAGACTGTCCCTTTGGCCCCACAGACCCCAAGACACCTGCTGGGCCACTCCCTCCAGGTTTTTCAAAGGGGCCCTGTGACTTCAGAGGCCAGGCCTTGGTTTCAGATTCCCAGTGGTGGTTAGAGGTGACACCATGTGCACTGACCTCTCCCGGAAGTACTTGATGGCCTCTGGGTCTATGAAGGTCGACTCCTCCCGGTATCCCTGCTCAAATACCTTGCGCTTGTGCCGGAACTCAATGACTGTCTTGGTGTAGGAGTTGAGCGTGGTGACAGAGGCTGCCATGCAGCAGGTAAAGGAGCCCCATGCCAGGCTGTGAGAGAGCAGGAGAGAGATGCCACAATGAGGGTGGGTGGGGACAGGAAATCTCCCAACCACCCAACATTCACTCATCCCTGCCTGGCTGCCTTCATGGGGCCAGACTGCGAAAACTGCTGCCTAGAGAAAAGAAAGATTTGGTGGCAGCTCCATGCACGGTCTTTTCTGGAACAATCCATACCCTGAGATTCAGACATGACTGAGGTCATCGTGGAGAGCCAAGAAGACAGCACGTCATTCTCGTCGGGGTGGGGGGGGGCTGGCATCAATGACTACTACCAGGATACAGTGATGCTTATGCTGAGCCTGGGAGGATGAGGGGAAATTGGCCAGGGAAGGGTGTCCCAGGAGAAAGGATAGGCACAGAGAGAGGAGTCAAGAGAGAACACTCCCACATGATGGGAGGTCAGGATGCTGGAGTGAGGATGTGATTAGTTGGAGATGATGATGGAGAAGGAGACTGAGGCAGCCCTTTTCTCGTGAGTTACCTTTGTTCACATGTGAACCTGGGTGAGATTCTAAGCCTCTCTGCCTCCTATTTCCCAGTCCATTTCCATTGACATAGCAATGTCTCTGCCTTGGGGCCTTTTCACAAATTGAAGGACATGCCTCATTAAACACCTCTTAGAATATCACTGACGCATGAGAGGTTCTCGGTAAGGGCTTGCTCACCTCACTATCCTTACTGTGCCAACATGCTACTACCACTTCTCCATGACTTGGTTTCCAAATGCTCTCTCTGGAAGATAAAGTTACCCCCATCTGCTTGGCTGTCTACTCCACACTTCTCTACCCCCGTCCCCCAGTAAGGATGCCTGGTTACTCTCACATGGCATACATTCAGAGCCCAGCACAAAGCTGTAGACTGTCCTAACCATACCTGGAAAGAAGGAAGGGTAGAGACAGAGCTAGAAGACTCAGCTGGGTACATTTCAGTTCTGGAAATGGCCTCCTGCCCGATGCCTATAACTAAGACTGCACATCCATATTTACTACCAGGAATGGGGTTCCTGCTTTGTTTCAGTTACACTTGGTCTGGTTTCCAGATCTCTGCTCCCCAGGTTCTGTCTCAATCACTAGTTTCCTCCAAATCAAGGGCTCAGTTTTGCTACCCCAAACCTACACAGCTGAGAGCTCCAGGCCTCACTTCCTGCTAGCTTCCCACACCCCTGCATCCCTGTGCATCACTGCTGTTCTCTGTCAGCCCCATGGGTCTCCAGATAGAAAGTAAGGGAACATCTGAGGGTTCTGCCTTTTTCAAAGGGATTTTTAATAATCATCTATTTCCTCCAAGGCCAAAACCATTAATAAATTCCCCAGATCCTTTTGTGATAAAGAGCTAATTTAGAGTTTCAAAAAGCCCTGAGTGTCTGTAAGTGTCAACTTTGTCCCTCTAAGAACTTTCCTACCACTGAAGGGTCCAGTATATGATGCCTTCATAGATGACTGGGTAAGGCTGCACATCTTAGCAAAGATGATCTGATCAGATGCTGTCTCCTGAGCAGTGGAGCTGAAGTATTCCAACTTGGTTTGGTATTCCTCTTGGTACTCGTATTATGGAAACTCAGACCTTGAAGGTGGAGAATGGTAGAAGAGATTTATTCTGGGATTCCAGAGTATCTTGGCTTTGCCTGATCAGCAATCATTGTTCCTTCCTTCCAACATCAATTCATCCCAAACTCTAGAGTAAGCACATGACCTAGGCCCAGCCAATGAGAGCACTGCGTTCTCTGGCCTCAGTCACCAATTCAGGCATGACCATGTGACCCAGATCACGCCTAGGAGACTCGATCCCAGGGCTCTGGCTGAAGCCATGTGGAAGCAGGACTTACTGGACTTCTAGGTATCAATCTGCTGGCCTTTCAATCAGGAGCCATCAGAGACCAACTCACCACCATCCAGCCTGACAACAAGGCTGACTCAAGAGAAAGCAGCCAAAGTCTCTATCCCTGCACTTTTCAATCACGGGAGCCAAAGTTTCTCATCTTGGTTTTCTCCTCTTAAGTCAATTTGAATTGGGTTTCTGTCGTGGGTGACAGAAGTTCTTACACAAGTGCTTTCCATAATTTCCCTTCTTTGGCATTCCCTTTGCAAGTGAATTTCTAGTCTTTAAAGTCAGAGATTTTGAGGTGAAAATCTTCACATGCAGAAATTTTAATCATGTCCAAGTCTCACTTTCAATCCAGCCAGGAGCTAGAGCAGGAAGATCTCAGGCACTCAAACTAGAGATCTGAGCAAAGTAAAATGTCCTACAAGAGCAGTGGAGCAACCTCTAAGAGAATCGAGATACAGTTGCCAGGAGGAACAAAGTGTGCTGGTGAGGCCAAGCATATTCATGGCAGTCCAGAACCAGCTTGCTCCTCCATTTCCCCTCTATTGCATTGGTACAAAGACACCCTAGAGTGAAAAAGAATCTTCAGCTCCATTGCTCAGGAGAGAATACCTGGTTAGACCAGCTTTGATGTGTGGTAGGGAGTTTTCCCAGGGAGGATGCGGGTTTGCTAAACCCCAACGTTTCCAGAACCAGAGGCTGCAGGGATGGAGCAGAGGCAGACAGGCAACTGCTGGACAGATCCAAAGCCAGAAGACCTGTGCTACCTTTTCAGCTGGGGTAGATACTCGAAGTGGAGTTCAAGTCAGCTGCCCCTTGAGCTGATTCCCCGGCTCCAGGCACATGGTCTCCTTTTTCCTTCCCAAATGCTAATCTGATCCCCGACCCTACTACCTACAGCAGGATCCCTGGACTTTCAACTTGCTAAGATTTTCCCAGGTTTTCTCCCCAATCCCTGGCAACCACTAATCTGTTCTTTATTTCTATAATCTTGCTACTTCAAGAATTTTACTGTAAGTGGAGCCTTACAGTGTGTATGCATGGGCTCAACTTTTTTCACTCAGCATAAGTCTCTGGAGAATCCTCCAGGTTTTGGGAGGGTTTTTTGTATGAATGTACTAACAGTTACTTTGTTTATCTTGTTGAATGGTATTCCTGCCAGCAGTGTATGTTTCTCCAGATCCTCACCGGCACTTGATGTCTCTACTTTTTATTTTAACTATTCTAATAGATGTGTAAGAATAGTTCATTGTGACTTTAATTTGTATTTTCCTAATGGCTAATGGTATGAAACAACTTCTTATTTATATACTATCTATATGATGTCTATGGTAAAATGTTAATATCTTTTGCCTACACTCTGGGTTTTGTTGTTATTCTTGGTGCTGTTTACTGTTAGGTTTTGAAAGTTCTTTATATATATTAGATATTAGTCCTTTGTCAGATATGTAGCTCACAAATATTTTCTCCCAATATCTATCTTTTCTTTTTAACTTCTCAATATGGTGTCTCATAGAACAAAAGTATTTAATTTTAATGAAATCAAATTGATTAAATTTTCAGTTTATGTTTTTGATTGATCAGAGTCTAAGAACTCTTTGTCTAGCTCTTAGTCCCAAAGATTTTTCTACTACATTTTCTAAAAGTTTTGTAGATTTACAGTTTGTAACCTGGCTGTGATTCATTTTGAATTAATTTTTAGAAAAAAAATGTCTAGTTTAGGTAAAAGCTGATTTCTTTAGTCCATGAATGTCTAATAGTTCCAGCACCATTTGTTAAAAAATTTAATCCCTCTTTCACTGAATTGATTTGCACATTTGTCAAAGCTTAGTTGGGCATATGTGTATGGCTCTATTTCTGGGTCTATTCTATTCCATGATCTATGTCACTGTCCCTCCACTAATATATAATTTGGATTGCTGTAGTTATATAATAAGTCTTGAAGTAGGGTACAATGATTTCTTCCCCTTTATTCTTCTTTTATAAATTTGTTTTAGTTATTCTATTTTCTTTTTCTCTCCATATAAATTTTAACCCTGTGAGACTGCTTCATGTCTGACACCTAACAAGTGATTATAAATTTAGCATGCATTAAAGTAGCAAAGCATGCTATTCCCCTCCCCATCCCTCAAGCCCGCTAATGTCTGCCTAACACATAATATAAAGCAACTTATTCCTTATTATATACTTAGTAAGAAAGCTCTCAAAATAGACTTTTATTTAATAATGTCTAATAAACAGGAACTTTTTTATTACTTCCATTTCACTACTGTAATAAGCCATAGCAATGGCTGTTATCCAGCTGGACTTCTGCAGAGTAGAATAATGAAGTAGAAATTGGCAGCCTGAAAACCACTCTTCCTCAAGAAATCAGTCCTGAGAGAATTCTGCAACAAACTGGTCCTGAAATTGATGCAGTCGCAACATAGTTAGAGACCACCATTGGGTGAGAAACAGTCAAATCCCAGGCCCTTCCTTTATTCTCATTAAAAGCATTATTTGTGCCATACATGGTGACACCTGTCCATAATCCCAGAATAAGGGAGGCTGAGGCAGGAGGATCGCTATGCATTTGAGGCCAGTCTGGGAAACACATCAAGTTCAAGGCCAACCTAAGCTACACAGCAAGACCCTGTCTCAAAAAAACAAAAACAAAAACAAACAAAAGGTATTACTTGTGTTTTTTTTTTTTTTTTCCTGTGGAGTCAGGGACTTAAAAACCATTTTTGCTATAAAATATGACTCTTCACCTGGGTCTACAAATGCTCGACCAAGTAACCAAAAACAGAACACTTTGTGTCCTCAGTTACTGTACATACTGGGTGCGGTCCCCTCTCAGTTCTGCATTTAGGCATGTTGATCATTTAGGGGGTGTCTCTCTAGATGCTGCCTGGGCAGGACAGGACTGATTAACTCTGAATTTACATGATCTTCAAAACTGAGAACATCAAGACTCGGTGTCTACAGGGATGTTCAGCTGCCACAGAAGTCTCTAGACATTTTCTCAACCTGTGATCAGTTGATTTCCAGGAAAACAGAAATTCACAATCGAAACCACCACAAATGGAGATAGTCCTGCCATGGGAACAGAACCACCCCTCCACCTTGAAAATTCCAGAGCTAGGAAACCAGGTCTCTGACAATGATAAACTGGGCCCCAGCCCACCCGCTGACCTTCATGCCAGCCTCCTGCCTTTACAGGGGGCCGGTCGGCAACACCTCATCAGAGGGTTCCCCTTCAGCCACTCGAGACCGAGTCCTGTACCATTCACTTCTGACTTTCCATAAAAACTATTTCCTACAAAGAAAAATGTCTTCTCTGTATCTATAGGACATCTTGCTGAAATATTTATAGGAATTGTATTGGACCTGTATACAAACTTGAGAATTAATATCTTCATGCTTTGTATTTTGATCTACGAACATGGTATGTCATTTCATTTATTAAAATCATTGATTTTTTTTCATTTTATGATTTTGAGCAAACAGTTCTGTAAATGTTTTATTACACTTAATTCTATTTCCAGTTTTTAGTATAGATGGTATTGCAATTTTAATTTTGTTATCCAATTTTTCATTGCTACTTCATAGAAATAAGGTTGATTTTGTATTTTCATCTTATGTATTAAGATTATGCTGAACTCATTTACAGGTTCTAAGCAGTTTTTGGTGGATTCCTTGGATTTTCCTACACATACAATAACATCATGGAGTAAGTATAATTCATTTAGCCCTTTCTAATCTGTGTGATTTTTATTTCCTTTTCATGCCTTACTTGCTAGAACTTCCAGAATGAGGTGACTAACAGTGGTACCCCTACCAGCAGAAAGAAAAATACTGTCTTTCAATGTTAAGTAGAGTGTTAGCAATAGGTATCTCACAGATGCTACCTATCAAATTGAGGAACTTCCCCTTTGATACTAATTTTCAGGAGATTTTTTAAAATCATAAATAAATGTTAGGTCAAGTACTTTTTCTGCATCAATTCATATGACCGTGTCATTGTCTTTGTTAATCTGTTAACATAATAAATGACTCTGACCAATTTTCAAATATTGAACCAGCCTTCTACTCTGGAAAAAATTCCACTTGTCATATTGCATAATTTTAAAATACTTTGCTGCATCATATTTGTTATTATTTTGTTAAGGATTTTGACATCTATATTCATGAAAACTATTAGTTTATGGTTCTGTTTTTTCCACCTTGTTTGGTTTTGGTTTCCGTATCAGGATAATACTAACCTAACAAGATGAATTGTAAAATGTTCCATCCTCTTCTAGTTTCTGAAAGGAAATAGGTTTTGATTCTTATTTAAATGCTGGTGGGATGTTCCAATAAAACCATCTTTACCTAAACATTTCTTTTTTGAATACTTTAAAATAACGAATTCAACTTTCTTAGCAGTTACAGGGATATTTAAATTATATATTTGATATTGAGTGTGTTGTACTTGTTTGTGCTTTTAGAAGACTTGATCCATTTCACCCAAGCTGTCAAATTTATGTGTGTAGATTTGCTTGTAAGTATGCTTTTATGTTTTTAATGTCTTTGGGGTCTTGGTGACATCTTGTTATATTCCTGACATTGCTGAAGGTTTTTCAGTCTTATTTATCTTCTTTAAGAACCAAATTTTTTATTTTACTGACGTTTTCTATGCTTTTTGTTTGCTTTCAATTATATTGATTTTTGTATGTATCTTTCTTTTGTTTGCTTTGGATTTACTTTGCTTTTCTTTTTTTCTAAACTGTTGGAGTGGGAACTTTTATTACTGATTTGAATCATTTTCTCTTTTCTAAGTAAGCTCTGAATGCTATGAATTTTCCTTTCAGTAGAGCTTTAGCTGTATATTGGAAGTAGATGAGAGGTATATTATTTAGTTTCCAAGTCTTTTCAGATTTTCCTGTCTTCTCGACTCCATTGTGGTCAGGGAATGTATTCTATATGGTTTTAATTTTTAAAATTTTGTTGAAGCTTGTGTTATAGTTCATGATATGTTCTATCTTGGCATATGTCATGAAAGCATTTAAAAAGAAAGTGTATTCTGCTGTTGTTGGGTGGGGTGTTTCATAAATGTCAATTATGTCCTATTCATTGATGAGGTTGTTCTGTTACTCTGCTGATTTTCTATTTAGTTGCTTTCTATTTAGTTGTTGAGAGGGGAATGTTGACATTTCTAAGTGTTACTGTATATTCACACATTGATCTCATCAGTGTTTGCTTGTTTGTTCTTAAGACAGGGTCTTGCTGTGCAGTTCAGGTTGCCTTTGAACTCACTTTGTAGCCCAGGCTGGTCTTGAACTTGCAGTGATCCTCCCGTCTCAACCCCCTGAGTACTGGGATTACAGACATGTACCACCATGGATGAGTTCTAACAATTTTCTTTGCTCTTTGTCTGCCTGCTTTATCTAATATAGAGGGTCCCTGACTTTCAATGATTCAGCTTCCAATTTTTCAACTTGATGGCTCTATGAAAGTGGTATGCATTCAATAGAAATCAGACCTCCAGTTTTGAATTCTGATCTTTTCCTGGGCCAGTAATAAGTGATATGATCCTTTCTTGTGATGCTGGATACTCTAAGCCCCACATTCTGTATGCATAACGAATCACAGTCCACTGCTGTTGACATTTTACTAACTTGGGTGAACCATAAGAGTCTTGGATCTTTTTATGTCCCATTACCTTCCCCCCGTTTATAATACAATTGCCTTAAGTATTTCCTTTCCAAATATTTAGAGCCACATCAAATGTTTATAATTTTTGCTCCAACCATAAAATGCAATTTAGAAAACTCAAGATGAGACCTAAAATTTCTCTTTCCATTTTTCCTTCTTCCTTTTTGATGTTCAAAAATTCCTACTTTTTGCTTTAATTCATATTATAGAACTTTCTTTGAGCTATTTTTTAGGATTTGTCCACTGGTAACACATTTTCATAGTTTTCCTTCATCTAAGGATGTCCTGATTTCCCCTTCATCCCTGAAGTGTATCTTGGCTATTTATAGAATCCTGAGTTGACAGCTCTTTTCTTTCAGAGCATGAAAGACACTGTGCCACTTCCTCCTAGCTGCCATGGTTTCCAGTGTAAAATCCACTGTCATTTAAATTACTTTTCACTGTAGCTAACATGTTGCTCTTTTCTAACTGCTTTTCAGATTTTTTTCTTTGACTTTCATTTTTAAAAATTTCAGTATGATGTGTCTTGGTATGGATTTCTCTGAATTTTATTATTTGGGGATTCATTCAGCTCCCTGACTCTCTCTCTCTCTCTCTCTCTCTCTCTCTCTCTCTCTCTCTCTCTCTCTCTCTATATATATATATATATATATATATATATATATATATATATATATCTTTATTAGATTGGGGAAGTTTTCAGCAATCTTTCTTTGAGAACTGTTTCAGTCTCCCTTCCTTTCTCTTTTTCTTCTGAGACTCCAGTGTTGGATGTGTGATTAAAGTCCCAGAAATCCTTGAGGCTCTGCTTATTTACTCTCTGTTGTTTATACTGGCTAATTTCTATTGTGTTCTTCTTAATTTCACTGCTTACATCTGCCACTTCCAGTCTGCTGTTGAGTTCAATCATTGAATTTTCTACTTTGGTTACTGTATTTTTCAGTTCTACTATTTCCATTTGGGCTTTCTTTATGTTTTGTACTTCTTCATTTGAGACTTTACATTTTTTTCAAAGGTGTTTATAGCCACTCATCAATATATTTTTATGATGATTGTTCTAGAACCTTTATCAGATAATTCAAACACCCCTGTAATTTTAGTCTTGGGATCTATTGATTTGCATTCAAATTTTCATCCAAATTGAGCTGTCCCTGATCCAGGGAACAATAAGTAATTACAGAAGCAACTGTGACATTTTAGATTTTTTTAAATGGGACTCTAGTTCTCATTTAAACCTTCAGTCTTAGCTGGCTTCCTTGATGTCATCCTGGCAAGGGAAGGTGATATACTGACCATTACTTCTGGGTAGGAATGTGAGTCCAGCTTTCTCACTAGGACACCACTGACATTCAAGCTGGAGAGAGCATCAGGCAGGAAGGAGTGGGCATCCTGGTTCACCACTGGGCCTCTGCTGACATCAGCCTGGGGTGGGGCAGGGTTGCCTGTTACTGCTTCCCAAGTGGCCTACACTGAATCATGGAAGGGGAATAATCTCACTAGGTAAAGGCAAAAATCTTCACTCTCAACTAATTCTCCTCTGACACAAGCAAGCAGGGAGGGAGAAGGACACCTTGCTGCTGTCTAGTGGAGGTTGAATCCCACATTCCCATGTGGGTTCCACTGTGCTCACGGCCAGGTGGGCTGGCTACCATCCAGTGAAGGGTGCTCCTTACACTGGTGCCACTCCAGCAAGGGGAAGGTTGGGGTGCCTCCTTAAAGTTCAATAAGGTCAAAGCTTGAGCTCCCATCCCTGGCTGGGGCAGGTGGAAGCTGGAACCACAGGGATTTTTTCTTAGAATATGTGGATGGAGTAGAACAGTTATTGTCAAAAGCTTTCTGCCTCAGTACGCTGCCCCTTTCTTGATCCTTCAGTAGAGAAAGCAGGCTTTTGTTGGGATTTTGTTTTTTGTTTTCCTGCCTGTGCCTTATGGCATTTCTAAATTGAACTTCTTCCAATCCAAGTCTTGTGTTGTACAACACAAGAAGAACTCAGCAATGCAGTGTTCCTCAGTCCATCTGCTGGGTCGTCTTGTGTCTGTGTCAGGTATAACATACAGGGATTTTAGTTGTAATAAGCAGGAGGAGTAGAGAGATGTGTCTCTTCTGTCCTCCCAGAAGTGGAAGCCCTTAAATGCTTTTGTTTTAGGCCACTCTCACATCCCAGACTGTTCATGTTGTGAAGCCAGGAGGTGTTTTGTTCCCTGCTATGTAACATCTTACACAGTGCCTGGCATGTAGTAATTGTCCTTTAATGAGTGAGTGAAAGAATGGATGCAGGTACAGTGAAATAAAAAATAGCTTAATAGATTGGAAAAAAGGCAGCATGGAATCATGCACCACTGTTCCTCTGTCGCTGTGGCTCAAAAGTTTAGGTATGCCCATGTGCCTTTCCCTCCCTTCCCTCCCATACCCCAGGCCTCAGGGATACAAAGGCACAGTTTTAAAACTCTGGAATTCAAGCACCTGCTAGTGTTTGCAGCGTGAGTTTCTGACCTGCTGCAGTGAGATATGTGGGTGGTTGGCCTGGTTTTCAGAGCCAAAAGCAGAGTGGACCTGGGAGGAAAGGGGAAGGTGGTGACAGGGGAAAGGGTGGTTGTCAACCTACTCTGCCCTCCAGAAGTTCTGCAGAGGCAGGGACAGAGGGATGCCAAGAACAGATTTGGAGATACACAGTCCAGGTCAGTGGAATGACTCACTGATCATGAAGGGAGGCTGCCCATACCCCCTGCAGGCCAGTTCACTGCTAGGGACAGAGTAAGGTGCAATTGTCCAGTCCAGATCGCCTTCAGAGCTCAATAGCCCAACAGCACTGGGAGCTGAATGTCAGTCAGCTCCTAAGGGCCCAGGTCCTTTCTTCATGTCCCCCTTGGGCAACCACATCCCTTTCCTTGCTCCATTTGTAGAGAAAAGGAGGTCAGAGCCACCTGCCTCAGGGGACATGAGCAAGGGCAAGTTGCCTGCTGACCACACAGCCTCCTGCCAGTGACACCAGCAGACACAGCAAAGTCCTCCAGTGGTCTTGGGAGCCCAGGCTCTTTAAGGTCACAGCAGCAGAGTGGCTCCCTGAGGAGCCATCCTACTGCAATGTGAGCTCAGCCCGAGTATAGGACAGGGGTGGCCAGAGTCCCCAACAAGGAACAAAGCAGGCCTGCTGCTCCCAGTGAGTCACAGAGACTGAGAGTTAGGAGGGCAGCAGTGTGGCCATGAATTCCACAGAGATGGAACCGCCAGGATGGGAAAGTGGGCCAGTTGGGACCCCACCCAGCTGCTGCCCTTGCTGTGGGACCTGGGCCAAATGGCTTAATGTCTCTGGGCCTTCTAGCTCTTCTAACCTAAACTCCACAGTGTCCCACTACCCTCAGTCCGCAGAGTGACTTTTGGGACAGAGTTTTATATGCGTGTGGATGAAAGAGCACCTGGTTTTCATTCCTCTGTTGGGTTAGATACAAAAGAAGCAGCCAGAATTTGTCTAGGGCTCACTTCCCACTCCCCTGGCATCACCAGGACAGCTGACATGGTCACATTCCAGGCAGGGTCAGGCAGGGGGCCCAAGGGAGGAAAGTGTGGGTAAGTGCTAGGCAGCAGGGGTGGTGGGGCCTGGGTGAGCTGGAACGCACACGCCCATCGGAAGGTGCAGTCATGGTCACTTGGCTGCCTGGCCCCACTGGCCCAGTTGCTCACATACAAACAAGTCCAGACGCAGCACAGCACTGGGCTGTTAGGCAAAAGTTTTATCTTTTTAGATGCTAGAAAACAAATACAAAATTTTTAAAAAATTTTGTGGCAGGGCTGCAGGCAGTTGGTAGCCTCTGGAGCTAACTGGGTGATGGGCTCTGGGCAGTGGAATTGACCCTTGGTGCCTGCTTCCTGATCCCTGAAAAGTGGGAACTGTGACTTCACCCTGGGGGCCAGTGGCAGGCAGAGGCAGCTTTGGGCTGTTAAAGAGCCTCTCACTGCACCCTGCATGATGAAGCTAGTGTCGTCAGCCCTCATCAAACTCCGGGCCTTCTTACCTGGGCCTTGTTCCAGCTGGAGAGAGAGAGGCACAGAGCCAGAGAGGAGCAGCACCAGGACTCCCCAAAGGAGGATATGGGCATCTGGGCGACATGCCCCCAGCAAATGAAAGTGGCCCAAAGCCATGGCGTCCTTCGGAATCACTGCTATTACTCAGGCACTCTCAGAGCCTGGTCTCACATAACCCTTAGGGCAACGCTGCGAAACACTCCTTGCTACTGTTCCTATTCTGGAGGTGACAGAGCCGGGGCTTGGAGGCCTTGGCTACTGGCCTAGTGCATCTGCCAATCGTGGGACACATACTCTGTGCCAAGGCCCCTCTATGTCACTTCATTTCCACTTCCGGGTAGCTGCTCTCCAAAGATGGCCCAGGGAGCATCCTTCCTGCCTGGGACTCTTGCTTCCCCCCGGAACCTGGCCCGTCACTTGTGACCAATAGAAAATAGCAGAGTGATGCTGCGGGAGCTCTGTACCAAACTCTGGCAGTCTCCCCCTCTTCCTCTTCCTCCTCCTCCTCCTCCTCCTCCTGCATCTCTGGCACTCTCCAACGTCCTTGGGTCACTCTCCCAGAGACCAGCCTCCATGCCGGGGCAGCCACCCCCAGGCCACGGATGCCCGCCACGTCACGTCCCCAGTGACCCAGCCCCAGCCAGCGTGGACTGGCATTTCATGGAATCCTCAGGCTGAGCCCACTCAACCCAACTATCAGATAATAATATACAGTTTTATTTTAAGCTACTAGATTTTAGGGTGACGCAGCAGAGAACTAGACACTGCTTGTGAGAGTCCCCGAGGTGAAAATGGATCACCCCATTTCATGTCTGCAGGTATTGAGGCACAGAGGGATAAGTGACTTGGCCACATTCACAGGTGGCAAGAGCCAGAGCCGATCCCAAAGTGTCACCTCCCACGCCCTTCTCACCTGACATAGGACCACCAGACTTCTACAGCAGGGGCCTCTGACTTCCTCTGATGCGTCCGTCCCTCTCCAAAACCAAAGCTCTGTAGCCCCATCCCTCAGCTAATGCTTCTCCTGCTGGGATAGAACTTGCAGGTCAGTACCATCGCCCCTCAGAGCCTGTCTCCTCATGGGGCCAGGGTGTGACAGGCAGCCTCACACATATGAAATAAGAGAAGGTGCAAGGCACAGCCCCCATGGGGCCCTAAATGCGAGCAGTGAAGACTGAGGCTGATCATCCCAGGGCTCTGTGGTGGGGAGGTGGGGACTGGAGCGATGCCACAGGGCCGGAGGCTCTGGACCCCTGAGAAAGGCCTGTGGATGCCACCAGCAGGTTCTGTAGGGACTCTGAGCCCAAGAGGAGGGGACTAGGAGGGGCAGCAGATCGTATATCTGCCCTTGAAAACTGTTTGAGCTAACATGACTGAGTCTCCTTATGCAACACAAGACTCCTGAGCATATTAAATCTCCCACTGTCAGCGGTGACGTAAGAAGAGCCAGAGTCAGGTGTGGTGGTGCGCACCCATCATCCCAGCACGTCAGGAGGCTGAGGCAGGAAAGTTTGAGCTCAGCCTGGGCAACTTAGCAACCTAGTGAGACCATGTCTCAAAATAAGAAATTTAAAAAGGGAGACTGAGGATGTAGCTCACTGTGAAAGCCCTGGGTTCAGTCCCCAGTGTCACAAAAGAAAGAAAGAGAAAAAAGAGCTGGTGCATATAGAGCAGTCGCTATGCATGGGAGATTGGGCTCAGCACATCCATGAGTCATCTCATTATCCATCGTCTCAACCCACTGTGTCAGAGCCAGACTGCCTGGGTTCAAATGCCCCCTCTGACCCCGTGTGCTGGATCATCTGGGTAGGCTCCTGGAGCTCTCTGCGCTCTGTGAAGTACCTGTCTCATAGCTCCTAGTGATTCATGACACATCAGGGTCATTACACATTCAGTCAACTATCAAAAATGGGCGTTCCTCTCCTTTATAACCTTCTCTAGGTCCAGCTGACCACCTTCCAAGGTCGAGGGTTTGAAGGGAACTATGCTGGGGTATTAGAGGGTATTAGCTGGCTCCCTGCTTAGAGATTAGGGCTGGTGTTAACAGATGAAGGTCCCTTGCCACCCTTGAAAGAGGGGGAGGGGCAGAAGTGTGACAGGAGACCCAGAGGTGTGAAATGGTCTCTCCTCTGCCCGCCCTCCCGCTCCATCCTGACCCTCCCACACCATGCTCACCTGCCTCCAGGATTTTCACATTCCCATTGCCTGCTGCCCCGTTACCCCCCGAGATTCTTCCTGGGACCCTGTAGCTCTCTGTGAACTGCTGCTCCATGCCCCCAGTGCAGCAGGGTGCAGAGCTTGGCTTGGTCACTTGTCTCTCCCCATGTGACATGCCTGTCACCTGCTGTGCTCCTAGAAAAAGGGCTGCCCTGGAGGCAGCGCCCAGGGAAGGTGCTAAGTAACCAAAAGGGCCACCAGGTCCCCAGGCATCAGGCCAAGACCTAGACAGCCTGAGTGGTGGGTGACTGGTCACTGTGGTCTTTCCAGTATGTGTTCCCTCCCCTGCTAACAGCCACTGTGCCACCACGGGGGACTTCTCCTCCTCTCCCTGCCCAAGGGCTTGACCCTGTTGACTCAGGCTAGACCCTGAGTCCGGTATCCCCAAGGTCTAAATCACTAGCTTAGGGATCACAACCAGGATTTTCATTGGAAATTTTGGAAAGAAACACTATCTCTCTGCTGGGTTTGCTATTTTTGTAAGGTTTGCTATTTTTGTAAGCTCTAAACTCAGAACTGTTCATAGTGACCATCTTTGGGGAAAGAGTTGCTAGAGAATGAAGTTAACACAGAAGGAACAGAGATAGGCAAGGAGAGAGAATGGCTGAGTTCCAAATGAAATCACCTGATCACCTGGATCCAGCTATGCCTGAGGCAGACACTGGCTGCTCATTTACCATCCCTTCCATCCATGCCCCATTTGAGTTTTGACTCATTCCTAGCTCCAGAGGAGGGCCTGTTGGACTAAGCCAACATTTCCCCAGCTGCAGTGAGGATACAGGAGAGAGAAAAAGGACCTACGCCCAACAGAGAAGCCCTTGTTTCCCCACCTTGGGTTCTCTGGCACTCCATCACCAGCCTTAGGTGAAGTTTCCTCACCACCAAGAGGGAAACTGGGCTGGGGACAAGTTAACACATGGAAAAGCCAGGCCAGACCACCACAGAGGGAGAGAATTGGCACCCAGCCACTGCATTTCCAGAGCACGAGCCAATGGGTCTCCTTCGTGCTTACACTGATGTACATGGGGTTTTGTGCTCCAATCCAGAGCACCCTGACTGGGCCCGCTGGGCTTTTCTGTCACACACTCCAAGAAGCGCTCCTGGCTCAGGTGAGCGTGGATCCCACCACTTACACAGCAGTGCTCTGACTTTTCTTTCTCTGCTCTTCACACAGTGCCTGCTTCAGGCACTGACTGTCCCCTCAAGGGGACTCTTCTGCACCCTCAGGACACCCAGGGACCCTCTGGGCCTTACTAGACTCTTCTTGCCAGCTTCTCTCTCTACTTTCCAGAGCAGAGTTGGTTTTGTCACACCTGCTTGGCATTGTCACCACCATGTGACAGCAGCTGTAGATAACACACAAACAATGAATAGGGCTGCAGTCCAAGAAAACTTTATTTATTATTACAGACAATGCAATTTAAATTTCATGTAGCTTTCACCTGGCACAATACTATCTTTCTTTTGATTTGTTTGCAAGCACTTGAAAATGTAAAATTCATCATCTGAGTTGAGTTTAGGGGCACAGAGACAGACGAGGTCCTCTGCCCTACTTTGCCAACACCACCCTGGTGTTTCCAGGTGCCTGGGATAAGAGGTGCCCCACCTTCCTTTGCCCCCAGGGGCTTTGGGACTCTGAAAGTGCTCTCACCCTGAAGGTCAGCAGCCACTTACCAGAAGGACCATCCATAGTCCCACGAATGGGGTCTCCAGTCTTCGGGGCCGAGGCTCACGGTGACCTGGAACACCTGTGTGTACATCATGTGGGCGACCATCCCCAGGAGACCTGCAGGCAGGAACACAGGGCATCAAGAAGAGGAGAGCCCATCACCACCCCAGGGCCCCTTGCCTGCTTGCCTGTTAGGGACTCTGGGGAAAGACAGGACATGGCAAACCTGGGGCCAGCTTCTGAGCAGGCCAAGGAATTGATTTGGGCACACACGGCCGAGGGCAGCCTGAGAGAAGCAAAAGCAGAGGAGGCACAGTGAGATCAGGTGCAAATCTGTAAAGGCCAGGCAAGTAAAATATCCTAGAGTCTGTGGGCTGTGTGCTGTCTGCGGCACTCAGCAGCCCTGCCAAGGTAGAGGGAGCCAGAGGCAATGCATAAATGATGGTACATGGCTGTGTTCCAATAAAACTTTATTTACAACAGGCAAGGGGCCAGATTTAGCCAATAGTCATGCTGACTGATACCTGTGTTAGAAGGTCATTCAGGGGAAATAACTTAGAGAGTGTTTTTCAAATTGCAGGTCTTGACTCATTAGACCAGTGGGTCATGAAATTAATGTAATGGATTCTGAATATAGCATGTTAAAGAAAAAAAGAGAGAATGAAATGGAATAGAACTATATGGTGCTGTCAAACGTGGCAGGAGGAAATATCACAGTGTGAAACTTTTACGTGTATACGTGTGTAATGATTTTAATATGACTTTTGGGGGGTTCAAGAGCAGGCAGGTTTGGATAATTTTGATCACAGGGGATGTGAGTGTGAATCCTCTTCTGTTACATTATTCTTGTGTGGCTCTGGGCAGGGTACTTCACCTGTCTGAGCCTCAAATGCTTCTACCCACTGAAGACAAAGATGGTAGCAGGTACAGAGAATCATCAGTGACTCAAGGTAAGACCAGCTTGGGAAAGTGCTGAGTGGGTGCGAATTGTAATGCAACCAGGATTAACGTGAACCAGACACGCTTGTCTGTGGGGGAGGGAAAGGGTGTGGACTGTGGCATCAGACCCTCAAGGGTGCCACAGGGTGTGGCTAGATGGCATGGACCCGACCTTAGGAAGGAGTGATATGATACTGCAGAGGAGGAGGAGGGTAGACGATAAGAGGAAAAAAGGAAATAACAGTGCTGGTGCACTAGCAGTGGAGTGGAGCCAGCACCCCAGCAAGCTTCTGTGCACCTCCTTCCCATCATGCGACCCCAGCCATGAGCACAGGACTTGAATGTGGTCTGGAGTCCATGGCTGGGGTCAGCCTCCTAAGGACACTTGTCAATATTCTCTGACCTCAGAGCAAGGTGGCTCTTCAGGGTTGGGGGAGTTCTTAGGTCAGGAAATTGTCTAGGGAGCTTGGGTGACAGTGCAGGTGCTGGGGTCCCCTCAGGCACTCCCTCAAGTATCCACCAAATTCCTCACCTGTATGTAATACTATAAAGCATTCAGAATGCTGCCAGTTGCATGGTGAAAATTGACACCCTAAGATTGTTTTACATTTCCCTTATTACTGGTAAGCTTGGACATTTTTCACACTTTTATTAGACATTTTTATTGCATCTTCTATGAATGTACCTGTCTGTATTGTTTGTCAGTTTTCTTTGTGTATATTTTTAAAAATCTATTTTGTTATCAGTTGATAGGGATTCTTTATGTATACTGGATATTGATCCTGTCTATGACACAAAAAGCAAATAGTTCACTGTTTGCCTTTTCCCCTGTGTGACAGTTTTTAAGTTAATAAATCTTATATTTTTAGAGTAGTTTTATGTTAAGAGGAAAATTGAGTGGAAATTAAAGTTCTCATAAATCCCTTGTCCCACACCGAGTGCCCTATGATTCACACCTTGCATTACTGTGGCATGTTTGTTACAGCAGATGAGCTGATTCTTAGATGGTCCATAGTTCATTTTAAGATTCATTCTTGGTGCTATACATTCTATGAGTTTTGACACAAGTATAGTGGCATGGCCACCATTACCATATACTTTAGAATATTTTGTGATGAAAATTCCCCCTTCATCCCTTGCTCCCACTCCTCCCAGGGGCCTAGCAGCCACTGAACACTTTACTGTCTCTACGGCTATCTATGCCTTCTTCCAGTGTCACATAGTTGGAAGCATAAAGTACAGGGCCCTTTCGAATGGCTTTTTGTAGAAAGCAATGTGCATTTAAGGGTTGTTCCTGTCTTTCCATGGCAGGATAGCTGATTTTCTTTTATCACTGGATAATATTCCATTGTCAGGATGCTCCACAGTTGCGGTGTATTTTTTTTTTAATCCTTCACCTACCAAGGACATCTTGATCACTTCCAAGCTTTGGCAGTTAATAATAACGCTGCTTTTGTCATACATTTTTATGTTGATCTAGCCAAATTTATTAGCTTTTCCTCTGTTAGTTTTTGCTTCCCCTGTCTCCTTTAAGAAAACCAACATCATTAACACATTCTCCTGTGTTTTTCCTAGCATACCTCCAGATACTTGTGTTGACTCACCTGGAATTTATCTTGGCAAACCGTGCAACATAGGATCTAACTTAATTTTATAATGATTAGGTAATTGCTTTAACCTTTGATAGTTCATGCTTTTACACACACACACACACGGGGGGGGGTGGACAGAGAGACAGACAAACAGACACAGAGAGAAACATAGAGACATAGAGAGAAAGAGAGAGCCACTAAGTCACTAAATTGCCCAGACTGGGTTTGAATTTGTGATTCTTTTCCTTCAGCTTCTCAGAGAGATGGGGTTACAGGCATATGCCACCGTATCCAGCTCCCCCACTGATTTTTTAAAATCTTTCTGTACTGGGAATTGAACTCACGACCTCACACTTGCCAGGCAGGTGCTGTGCCATTGAGCCATATTCCTGGCCCTCCACTGATTTTAAATGACTCATTTCTACAGGTTGAGAGTATCACTCTCAAAAAAATTCAAAATGCTCCATAATCTAAAACTTTGTGAGCCCAGATATGATATCACACATGGAAAACTCTACACCTGACCTCACTGATGAGTTGTGATCTATATGCAAATGTACTAAAAATATTGCATAAAGTTACTTTGGGGCTATACAGAAATGAATTTCATCTTTAGACTTGGGTCCCAAATATTTCCAAATGTGAAAAAAAATCCCAAATCCAAAACATTTCTTGTCCCAAACACTTTAGCTAAAACACACTCAAGCTGAACCATAGCCCAGTCCCCATGTCCTGTATGTGTGGATCTGTTTTTCTGTTTTCCAACCTCTCATCTGTCCCATTGACCTCTCTCCCTGCTCCTGAGTGGGGCCCACATTGTTTTCACCATTACAATTTGCAGCACAGGCTGTGACCTGGACATTGAGGCTGTCCACCTTATCCCCTGCCAGGACTCAGTCTCTCTGGAATTGCTGCCCTACTCAGAAGTTGGGTTCCCTGGGCAGGACATTAACCCGAGTTTTAGTCTCCGCCAGACCCTTCCTGAAGGTGGATCTTGCTCTCCAGAGCCTCGTCTCCTGCAGCTTCTTCCATGTGCTCCTCACTGCCCAGTCCTGAGGTTCCAGAGTTAGCCGACCTCTTGGTGTCCCGGTTTCCTCATCTATTAGACAGGCACAGCAGACGGGGAACTCAGAGCATCACTCCAGGAGGAAGGGAGCCATTCATGAGGATGAGCTTATCTTATGCTAGGAGAAGGACAGGAGGGGACAGGAGAGGAAAAACAGCACAGCATCTTACATCAAAGCCTCCCAGCTACACCCAGAAGCTACGCCCGAAGCTGGAAGAATAATTAATCTTCCAAAGTCTTCCTTTAGAAAAGCATTGATTCCTCAATTGAATTCCATTTATCCCCAAATAGGAAAGGCCATGCTCTAAGAAAACTCAATAAATGAAACCACAATTCACTCACAGCAATGCTTCCTGGTAGAATTTTAAAGATTCTGCCTCAGATATCAGACCCTTGATTGTGTTTCTAGAAACACACTCATCCTGTAGCGAGGTCCCTGACAATCCTTAGCAGAAGGGGTGTTTCCAGCTCATCAGAGTTAGCAAGTCACTTTCTGCTGAGTTACTGCCCCTCCTAAGTCAGTGGCAACTCAATGAGTGAGACTTTCCTGCTGCTGCCTTGCTCCGCGAAGCTCACTGGGGACCCCTCTGCCGAGGTTTTCTGGAATCTCACAAGTCCAGTGCCAAGGCTCTGGGGGAGGTAGATGCGGCTTCTCTGTGCTTCCAGAGGAGCTTGCAGAACACTGGAGGCCAAGTGTCCAGCACTGGGCTGGCTGGACCAGGGCTGAGATGCTGCCCTGGTCCCCAGTCCTGGCCCATTCAGTGATCAAGGGCAGGGGCTGGTTGGGACTCTGACCAAGAGATGATGTGGCGAGGCAGAAGGGAGCCTGAAGAAGGCAGTGAGTAGGAGAGAGAGGAAGTCTGGTAGCCAGCCCTGCCGACTTCCAGTTATGCAACCCTGGGTAGAGTGCCTTCCTGTGCCTCAGTTCTTCATCTGTAGTAAGGGGGTAATAATGGCACCTACCTTATAGATTTCTGTGAAGATTAAGTGGCTCGTATTTGTACAGCACTTAAAATAGCACTTGGTGTATAGTAAACGCTGGATTCATTGAATGAATGAATCACCACAAGGCTGAGACTCACTGTATTGGCCAGCTAATCTGCACACCAGTCCAGAGACCAGATCTGCTGTGCTTTTTACCAGTGCCCAGGCCCTAGCCCAGTGCCTTATACACAGTAGGCATTTGACATGTGTTGTTGAATGAATAAATGACCACTGACCGCAGGATTCTTGAAAGTACTTGGCTAGATAAAATTGTCCTATCTAAAATGTAGGAATGTGTTAGGATAGAACCAGACTTCAAAAGGCTAGAGGCAAGTTTTCTTCATTAGTCATCACTTTTTCATTTATCACTCATTAATTCAGTCAACAAACATTTATGGAACATTTTTCAAGTGCCAGAAACATTCCGGGCTGGGCTGGGGTGGGGGAGGCTGGATGAGATGGGCAGATGTCTGACTCTCAGAGGTCTCTGGTTCCAGCAAAGAGACATTGGCAGTTAGCACATTGAGGAAAAGGAAAACATCAAAGAGGGAAAAGTGTCAGGAGGAAAAGAAAACAGGCCAAGTGCTGGGGACCTGGGGCTTGCTGCCTGGGCTGCAGTTAGTGGCCACTCCGGGGCAGGGTCAGAAGGCTAAGAGGTGAGACTGAAATGTGCCCCCAAAGCCCTGTCCTGGAAACACCATCTCAAATCTGCATGCAGTGGTTACTGCAGGTGGGGCCTTGGGGGGGCCCTCGGGATTAGGTGAGTTGGGAGGGCAGGCTGGAGGCCCTGTACAATGCCCCTGCTACACAGTAACATGACCTGGGTGCCGGGTGGTGAGGCACTGTGCTCCTGGCTTCCCAGCCTGCGGTACCTGGAGTCAAATAAACTCCAGTTCTCTCTAAGTTACCCAGTCTTGGGTATCTCGTTACAGCAACAGGAAAAGCACTCAGACCCGAAGTGCTAGGACTTGGAGAGGCCCTGCCGTGGGTGTGAGTGGCTTCTTAGGATCCAGTATGGCCTCGAGAGTTTAGGTTTGAGCAACTACACAGGTGACAGTGCTGTTTACTAAGATGGAGAAGTGAAGGAAAGAACAAGCTTGGAGGAGAGAAGGATCCTTGCAAGACCGTCTTAGCTGGAAATGCCTACTTTCTCTCCAAGCAGAGGTACTGAGTAGAGTAAAACACGGAGGGCCCAGGCCAAGCCTCTGGGCATGGTCCGAGCTGGTTCTATGGGTGTGTGAGCCAGTGGCTCAGGGCAGATGCAGAACCGTGTGCCAAGAGGAGAGCACCCAGAGCAGACTGTGGCGAGCAACAGGTCTCCGAGCAGAGTCCTGGGATGAGCCTGCATCCAGGTGGGGAGGCCAGGGAGGTGGAAGGACAACAGAGCAGGTGGCGAGGCCCAGGGGATGCACATGGCTCAAGGACAGAGTGACCCATTAGGTCAAAGATGAAGACATGGGAGTGGCTATTGGGTCTGCCAATGCGGTGGTCACCAGTGACCTCCACAGGTTCCATCTCAACGCTGCCGGGACAGAAGCTCTTCTGGAATAGGTCAAGAACAGGAGAGATGATGGAGAACGATTTCAAAGCACGTCACTGCCTGGGGCCCCAGGAAAAGGGGGTGATTATCGTGGGAGTAGGCATGGGCTCTGGAATGGATTCTGCAGCTGGCAAATACAACATGTTTCCATGCTACCCAGATGATCAAGTATAGAGGGAGATGGTCAGGGCAGTGAGAGGACATCCATAAAAGTAAGGTCCAGTGGAGGGGAGGGGCTGCAGAACACAGGGCTGGCTGTGGGGCTGGGGCACCTCACCACAGGAAGCAGGGGGGAGGAGCATGAGAGGAGGAGGTGGGTTCTAGGCTGCTTCGCTTTTCTCCTCTCTTCTCCACCAAGAAGGGTGCAGCAAGGTCACCAGGTGAGGTAAGCCAAGGTCACAGCTGAGAGCAAAGTGGGCAGCTGGGGCACAGGAGGCTTGGGGAGTGACAAGGAATAAAAGTCCTTTTCATTTGAGAGAGTAGAAAAGCTCAGTCAGACTGTGGAAGAGCACATGGCCTGCTGGGCCATGTCATGGGCCCTGTGAGACTTATACTCATGAATTTCAGACGAGCCCAGGTGGCAAGGTTGTGGGGCACAGGTGGGGAGAAAGGACTCCGCTCGATGCCACAGAGCTGGGACCAAGGATACCCAAATCATCTTCCAGCCCGGGAGGAGAGGGGTCTGGTCCTGGGCATCCCTCAAGGTCTCGGGGACCAGAGTCCTGGTGGTCCTTTCTGAGGGTTCCCTCTCCAGGTGAGGTGCCACTGGGTGAGGACATGGACAGATTACAGTGACCTGATTTCCAGGACTTGGCTTGAAACTGGTTTGGGTCTTTTTCTTTTGCATGGTTTGAATGCCTTATGTGAATTCCATGCTCCATTTAATGCAGATATCAGGGAGGTAGCTGATTAATTAATTTATAATAGGGCTTATTATTAAAGATGCTACGTTATTACTGAGAACACTCAGGGCACATTTGTGTCTAAATAAACATTCTTGTGTATGCTGGGCCCTGAAGTGGACTTGCCAGCACTCCAAGTGTGTCGTGTCAGGGACCTGAGGCTCCCAGGTGCTGGTGGGGACATGGAGAGATCTGGGACCAGATGGAATGATGGGGCAGGTTGGTGGCAGAGGGAAGCCTACTGGGATAGCTGACCTTCTACTGGTCACTGAGCACACACTGAAAACTACACTTTTCTCTTTTTCTCCTTTTCTTTTTCCTTCCCTTTTTCCTTCCTTCCTTCCTTCCTTCCTTCCTTCCTTCCTTCCTTCCTTCCTTCCTTCCTTTTTGTACTAGAGATTAAACCCAGGGCCTTTGCACTGAGCTACATCCCCAGTCCATTTTTTATTTTGAACCTGAACTTAACCATGCAATCTTCCTGCCTCTGCCTTCCAAAGTGCTAGGATTACAGGTTTGCATAACCAAGTCGGCCTTCTTCTCCTTCCTCTTTTAATAATTGGAAAGTAGCTTTATTCGTTGGTAGCCTCAAGTGCAATACCAGGCAGGTGATCATGAGATCATAAAATGGGCCACAGAACAAATTAAAATGTCTAAATCATCCCTTGATTGAATCAAGTTACCAACACCATGAGAAGCAAAGTGGGGGTGGGTTAACATGCTTAGGGGGAGTGCCGGTGGGGGGCAGGTCCATGACCTGAGAGTCCTGCCTCTCTGATTTAGCAGCCTCGCCCCTGTGGAGTAATTGCAAGGCCCAGTCAGAGTCAGGACAGGGCCCCAGCAGCTCCCCAGGGAGCCCCCACACCTGCTCACACAATGACCCAGGCCTTCTCTTCGTCCTGGAGCCTGGCCATGCCACCTCCCAAACTTGCTGAGCGGCTCCAACTGCCATCTGTATTTCTCAGGTAGAGGACACATGCAGCTGGAACAGGTGTCACCAAGGGGTGGCCCACTCAGGAGTGACGTAACTCAATTCGGAAGGCGTGTGAGCTGTGCTTTAGTACTGCATTCGGCACTCTGCTCATCCACGCTCAGACTTACCAGCTTCATCTGTCCAAGTCTAGCACGTCTCACAAGCGACTCGCAAATCTGCACTTGGCTTTGTCCACATTCATTTGTTTCTCTTGTTCTGTAACATGGCACCATTGATTTTTTCCTCTCCCCTTCCTGGTTCTTTCTGCACCTGTGGCCTGGGATGGCATTTGCTGCTGTCTGGCCTAAAGAGGACCACTCCTGTCACCAAAGGGCTGAGCGCAGGGTCAGCACTGCTGTGGGCCTGCCTCAGCTCAGCTCACTGCTTCCCTGGTGAGTCAGAGTGGGACAGGACAGGAGGGACAGGCAGCTGCAGAGAAGCCCACTGTTTTCAGTGTCGTTCAGCGTCTACCTTTTGACTATTCCTCACCTGGCTCTGCACCTTTTTCTATAAGTTAGTCAGCAGTGCTCCTTGGAGAGACACCCCAGGTTTTTCTTCTAGGTGGGGGATATGGCAGGGGACAGGTGGCCTGACTGCCCGGGAATCTCAACACGAGGCAAGAGATAGCCACAAAGTGGGCACACCTGCAAGTCGGGGCAGCTGAGAGGGGAAGGCCAGAGGCCTGCAGGGTGAGAGGTCAGAAGAGGCTGCCTACAGTTCCAGCTACTTGGGAGGCTGAGGCAGGAGGACTGCTTGAGCTCAGGTGTTCAACACCAGCTCGGGCAATAGTGAGACCCTGTCTCCAAAGCATGAAAAGTCCCCTGGAGGACGTCGTATCCCAGCTGAGAGCTGAAGGGGCTGAGGGAGCGGGAAGGCGTGGCAGGCAGTGGAGGGGCTCCTGTGAAGCCACACGCAGTGTGCTGTGGGTAGCTTTAGGTAGTGCTCCGGGGAGACCGAGATGCCACCCAGGCTGTGTGGGCTTCATCCCAGTGACAGTGGGCAGGAGCCAGCCCCTGTAGAGCACGCTCCCCTTCCCGTTCTTTTTTCAGTTGTTTGGTTTGTGTTACTGCGGAGGAGCCAGGCCTCACGCGTGCTAAGCACCTGCGCTGTCACTGAGCTTCCCCCAGCCCAGACCTGCTCTAGGACCGTCCCCTCTGGCTGGAGCATGGAGAATGGGTTGCAGAGAAAGGCAGGCAGGGAGTCGGCAGAGGGAAGTTAAGGCCCTCCCAGCAGGCGAGGAGGTGGCCAGGACAGGGCACCAAGATGCAGCAGCAGGGTGGGCAGGCAGCAGGGAGTCCAGATGGCTGGGCACTGCTGACAGGCATGAATCTCAGAGAATCTTCAGGACCTGGAGGGGTACTCGGGAATGGCGGGGCACCAGGGGGCAACTAAAAGAAGCGGTGGGTGACCCAGTTCCGGTCAGCCCCAGAATAGCCTCCCACAGAAGGGAATTTTACCATCCCGAGGCTGGCGTTTCCTGACTGGGCCGGGGGAGGGGCTGGAAGATAATAAATCTCTTATCCACACACATCTCCGACCCCAGTCACGGCACAGAGCAGAGAGAGCTGACTCTTGCTGGTGTCCTGTGGCCTAGGGGCCACCAGCCACCTGCGCTTGGAACCATCCCCCCGCAGCGGAGGAGCCTGAGCTATGTTTAAAACCGGCCAGACCTATTTTTAAAGAAGGAGCTATTTTTAGCCACTCTCCTGAGAAGCGGCAGCCTCTCTTGGTAGCATATTTCAGAGTTTGAAAAGTTCTTCCTTACACGTAGCCTAAATCTTTCCAGCTTCAATTTAAGCTAATTTCTCGCTCTGCCCTCCGAGGACCGACAAGGTGGTGTGCGATCTGCATCATCTGGAGAGGCTTTGGGGAGTGCGGCAACTACCGAGGCGCCCTCAGCCCCGTCTCCTGGCCCAGATCGCTGCGATTTCTTTGCCCTTTCTGCAAAGGGCTCATCCCTCACCACTTGAGTCATTAGCATCTCTCCTGTTTGGATCCTGCCTTTTAAAGTGAAGTGGCCCAAATCAGAGGTGGCATTTAAGGGGCACCTTCCAATCTCAAGTAATAGGTTTCCAGCCCAGCCGCCCCCACCTAGCTCCAAGGCAACCAAAGGCTCAGAACCTGCAGCTAGGGGTCCAGCATGGGTCCAACAAAGACCACAGGCCTGGATTTGGTCGGGCTCGGCCAGCCGACCTGGGGCAAAGGGGAGTAGAGTGCTTTTTGATCTTAATGGCTGTGTCCCCACCCCTCAGCATTTCTCACTCCCCTGGCAGCCTCCTGGCAGTACTGATGACCTCACGACGCAGCTGCGGAGTAAACAAGAGGACAGTTTTGGCTCTGGGGATTTCAGAAGCCTGCATAGGTGTGTCCTAAGAAAGAGGTTTGGAAGGAG
>PVLA01002545.1:0-262838 GCA_004027455.1 Hydrochoerus hydrochaeris | reverse complement strand
ATTCACCTCTCAGTGGTGTGAACTGGAAGACAAAGTATGGCACTTAAACTTGACCTCATCAATGAAGGTAAGTGGGAAAAATGGGTAGAATGAATAGCACTTTCCTGGCATGTTGCATTGGACAAGTTTTTTAACTTCGCTGAACTTCACTTTGTTATTCTGTAAAATAAAAGGAATAAATTAAATGACTTGTGAGGTTTCTTCTAATTCCATGCTTTAATGTTGAATGTCAGACCAAGGATTTTTGATACTTTTTAAAGTTAGAACTAAAGGATATGATACAAGTATTGTATCAGGAAATGTAAGTTGGTGTTACCATGCTGGATGAACAGTAGATTTGATCAGAATTTTCCATGTGGCATGGGTAAGCCAAGATACTGATCCACTTAGTCTTTGGGACCAGAAGTGACCTTGATCAGTTACCTTTGGTTGAAGGTAGCTATTATAGCTTATATCTAGATATCCCCCCAAGCCTCATGTGGTCATAGATGAAGCTTTTGGAGGTGGCTGGATCTAGGATGTACAATGCTGGGTTTAAGGGTGTTATTAAATTATCTCACTGATTGGCTTGGTGTAGTTCTGGCTCTGGGAAGACCCACCCTGGGTATGGGTGGCACCAATCCAAAGACTGGATAGGAGAGGCAGGCTGCTGCTTGTTCTCGCTGTTGATGTTGTTGCTGCTGGTTGTTGTTTCCTGCCTGCCTTGCCATAAACTGATTCTCCTCTGCCATGCTACTGTGACTTTGAGCCAGCCGACTATGGGCTGAAACTGTACAAACTGAGCAAATACAAGCCTTTCATCCTTTAACTTTGAACATTGGGTATTTTGTCTTAGCAGTGAGAAAACTAAAACAGTGGCCTTATCTCTTCTCACTAGTATTTCATACAAATGTCATTATAACCATGGGCCCTATATGTGAAAAGATTGGCAAGGACCTGATTAGTGGGAAGGAGAAAGGGTTTGAAGGCTGTTTGTTGAAGGCACACCATCCAATGAAAAGGGCTGTTAGTTTTTCATCACTATGACAAAATGCCTGAGAAAATCATCTTAAAAGGAGATCTAATACAACTTCAATTGCATATTTTGTTTTTGCAGTGATGGGTATTGAACCAAAGGCCCCATACATGCTGGGTAAAGGGGGTCTATCACTGAACTTTATCCCCAGCCAATGTTGCATATTTTTTGTGTCTCTTGGCTCATGCTTTGTGATGGATTGTGTCAATTTAATTAGTTTGGGAACTACCCATGGCAGTGGCAGTGAACCTATGGCAACATGTCTCAGCAGGCTGTTTATATTATTAAAATCTCTAAAAGATTTGCCATCACTGGCATAGGGGATTAGTAAAACACACTTCTTGGTATATTTGGATGGAAAATGAAGGCATGGGTGCTATATGGGGTCCTTAACTCCTTCCCCTCTGGCATTGTTCCCCTGCATTGCTTCCCAGCTGTTGTAAAATAAACATCTGTGTTCAACCATGCCCTTCTGTCTTGTTTTTTTCTGCCTTGGAGCCGGCTGGCTATGGACTGAATCTCTTGAAATATGAGCCAAATTAAATCTCTTCATTTTTTTTTAATTGTGGGTATTGGGTATTGTGTATTACTATGGGACTCTGATTAATACAGTTTCAGAGGTTTTAGTCTGTGTTTATTTTGTTCCTTTGCCTTTGGACCTACAGTGAGGCACTATATCATCATGAGCCATGCATGTCAACCTATGTTCCCAATAACCTGTTTCCTCCAACTAGGCCCCATCTCCTAGAGTTTACCTTACCTCCCAACAGTATTATCAGTTATGGACCATGTCTTCAACATACAAATTTTTGGGAAACACTTAAGAACCAAACCATAATAAAGTTAAGCCATATTAATAAACTTCACAGAAACCCATGAACCTTGGTTATGTACTCAAATTTTTTGCATCATTTAGGCAATAATAGTAGTAACGATAAAAATTAGAACATACTAGGTATCTCTGTAAGCATTTTGTATCAGTTTTTGTTTGTTTGTTTTAGTTTTGAGGTATGCTAATTCATTCTCTCTTTTAAAAGTGTATTTATTCACTTTTATTAGTATATGTTTGTAGTACACAATGTTTACATTTCTTGTGTGGAGTTGCTACATGTATATAACACATTGGAATTCTTTTTTTCATCCCCTTTCCCTCACCACCTTCCCCCTCCCTCCATCTCTTGATCCCCTTTCCATTTGAGAAAGATCTATCTTGCTTCTATTTTGCTCTTTATTTATAATTTGAGTTTATCATGTAAGAGAAACCATGCAATATAACGTACACTCATTTCTCTAAAGATGATTCAAGTTTAGCTTTTTTTTTTTTTTTTTTTTTTTTGAGACAGAGTCTTGCTATGTAGTCCAGGTTAGCCTTGAACTCATGGCAATCTTCCTGCCTCGCCTCCTGAGTCCTGGGATTATAGGTACGAGCCACCATGCCAAAGTTTATCTTCATTTATGGCAGTTTATATCTTAATTAATCTAAACATAACTCCATAAGCTACTGTGCTGAATTGGATATTTCTGTTTGCCACTCTACTTTTCCAAGCCCTGAAAGACTGATATAAATGTCTTATGACATTTATGTTTTGTAACATTTATGTTGCAAGATTCACATTTTGCAAATTGGAAGAATCAATAAGAAATCAAAGGGTAAGAGAAAATCGACATCCTGTCTTGTCTTCTTTCAGTAGTAGGACTAGAATGTAAGAATCAGAGGCTTAGAATGTCAAGTTGAAGGGGAAATTTACTCTCAGACTGACACTGATATGAAAATGAGTGTAAGGGGGTGCTTAAATGTTGTGTCTGAAGTGCCTTCTTGCTTTGTTCTGTTCCTGGTTACTGTACTGAAGGCCACAGCTCCAGTTCAGCATCTCTTTCCTCATAAATCTTCCACTGAAGTCTATTCAGTACTTACTGGTTTACCTCTTTCAGAGAGAAGAGTAGTAAGGATTCCCCACCATTGTTCGCCTTGGGATTATGTACCACCACTCATTTCTCCAATCCTATGTTCTGTTCCTAATTACGCCTCTCACTAAATTCTTTTTAATTATGAAGCTAAAATGATTGTTTTGCCATGTCAAGACCCTGAGACAGTCACTGCCTTATTTTGGATTTCCCTCAATACAGAGCCTGAAGCAAGAGTATGGGTGCATATGGTTTATTTGGTAGGTCATCTCAGGAGGCAGAAATAAAGACAGGGAGAATGGGAAAAGGAAGCAAGGATGAATATTTTCAGTAAGGACAATTCCTGGCTCTTTATCTTGTTGGAGACCCTCTGAAAAATGGAGGGAAGGAAGAGAAGGAGGAAAGAGAGAGAAAAGGAAAAAGATGGAGAGAGAGACAGAGACAGAGGAAGAAAGAGGAGAAGTAGAAGAAGAGGAAGAGAGTAGGAGAGAAAGAAAAAGGGGAAAAGCAAAGATAGGATGGAAAGGGAAGCAGAAGATATTTCAAGGGAGGACACCATTGGATTTTTAGGCTCTATGATCTGCTTACTTTTTTTTTCCTGATTACATTTTCAAAGCTGGCTGTTCTATAGGAATAGTAGAAGCAGGAAGACCCAGTTGGAGGCTGTTGTTGTCATTCAAGTGAGATAGCAGTAGCTGGAATATGATAGCAAAATGGAAGTGAAGAGAATTGGAGTGAATGAGATCACTTAGGGAGAAAGTATATAGAAAAAAAACGATTTTTTGAGCCTCCACTATTTGGATGGTTGGTGGAGAAGGAGAGGTTCAAGAGCCTAGGGAGATCTGTACATGGAAGACCAGAGCCAGGCAATGTGAATTCGTGGAAGCAAGAAAGAATAGTGGTCTCCAGACAAGGGTAGGCTGCAGAAGGGATAGTTAAAAGAGTTAGGTACTTGCCGAGGCAAACAGATGGAGCTACGTGGAGGAGATGTATTTGATGGAGCAGGGTCACTTCAATGGAATGATAATTCTGGAAGGATAAGGAAAAGGTGGCATTCCTACCTTATGACTTCTATTTTCTCAAAAAATTCTGAGCTATACTAATGAACTAAGACAGAATTATTTTGCAAATTTGACTTGCTTGGTGAGATTTCCTACCGTGGTTTTATTAAAAATATAAACTCCTGGGCACTACTTCTGAGAAATCCAGATTCATTAAGTCCAAAATGAGACCCAAGAATTCAATTATTTTAAAGAATTCACAGTCTTTCTAATGCATTGCTAATTTGGAGAATGATAAATGTATAGCATTTCGTGATATTTTAAACGAAGACTCAATTAGGTGAGTTGTCCTAAATTATTTCTGAAGTATGCCTTTCTTGATTAATCAAATGAATCTTCTAAATAGTTTTTAGTTATTTTGTCACAGTAAAGAACCACTGAACACTGCCCCTTTACTCACATCAACTTTCATATCTGCATAAAACTGAGGAATCCGTTAGAATTTGTTCTGTAATGTGAGTCCATCTGAAATAGTTTTATATATGGTGTCCAATTTCTAGGCTTGGGTTCAATTTCACCTTTTCTCCTATGGGTAGTTTTAGCACCATTTATTTAAATGGCCTTTCCTTTCTCCAGTGACCTATCATGACATCTCTGTCATAATCAAATTTTCATCTGTCTGTAGGGCAGTTTTATTGCCTCTATTTATTGCCTGTATTTTGCTTCACTGGTTATTATCCATCTCTGTTCCAATATCAGTATCTTAATTAGCTTCATCAGCTCTAACTTGCAGGGTACTGGTTATCTCTTTGGTTAAGATTCATATACAGAGCCTGGCATGGTGGCACACGCCTGTAATCCCAGCACTTGGGAGGCTGAGGCAGGAGGATTGTTGTGAGTTTGAGACCAGCCTGGGCAAAAAAGTGAACTCAAGGCCAGCCTGAATTGCATAGAGACCCTGTCTTAAAAAGACAAAAAAAAGATTCTTATACAGTGCTACATCCATTAGGTTTACTGTGTGTGTGTGTGTGTGTGTGTGTATGATTTCTATCTGTGAGAGATTGATTCAGGATCCCTTTTGTATATCAAAATCCTTGGATGTGCAAATCTCTTATATAAAATCATATCATATAACCTATATATATATATCCTCCTGTATTCTTTAAATCAGTGATAGTGAATCTTTCAAAACTTTCAATGATACATACAGCCTGCTGCAGCATGTGTGCCATAGGTTTGCCATCACTGCTTTAAACCATCTCTGGACTAGATATATCTACTACAATGTAACTATTATGTAAATACTATATAGTTGAGGCAGTAATGGCAATGGAGTAGGTTTGTATATATTCAAAATAGATTTTTTTTCAAAATATTTTTCATATATAGTTATTTGAATCTAAGGTTGTGGAACTCATGGATATAGATGGTCAACTGTATGGTTGTGAGCCACTTAATAACATTATAATAATGACTATCTGCATAGTAGTCCCCAATTTTCTTTATATTTATTGTCTCTTATCTTTATTTCTCCATTCTCTTGCCATCCTTCCCCTTGGGAACTTTGAGAGCTGCACTGAATGTGGTATATTGACACCTGAACAGGGGTAAGGAGAAATAGTAGGTGAGGGGACACTTCTTATTGTTCATGGAAAAAAGGGGAGAAGTGCATTGATAGCATCACTATTAATCACAAAGGTGTATTGATATTGACATCATCAAGTGTAAAACTTGGGATAAGAAAGAAGTGGGCTCATTAGGGCCAAAGAGAAAAAACAAGGCTTATGAAAAATAGAAAGGAGAGAGATATATTGATTTTATCAGGTTTTAAGCATGGAACAAACAGATTCTCAAGAACCACAAGTGTATATAAAATTGTTTGTTGTATTCTTGATTCCTATATTTACTAGACATTTGTGGATTTGCATTAAGGAGTGCTTTAATAGTCCTTTGTTGGGATGAAAACAAAGGATTTGGTTTGGAGCACTAGTTTAAAATCATGTCCCCAGAGGAAAAGTGGTGGCAGAACAACAGCCCACCAAATAAAAGGGGTGCTAAGACACTAAGAGCTTCTCTGAGATGGTTTGACCTAGCTATACTTGATGTGGCAGGTTAGACTTAGTGCTGCAGGCAGATCATGGAGTCCTAAGCTGCAGAGCTGGTGTTTGCACACCACTGCAGACCATACTGTTCAGGCAGAGGGACAAAAAATCAGTGGCCCTGCCTCCCACATGCTGCAGCATGAACTTAGAGGTGATGACTGCTGCATCCCCTGGGGTGGGGTGATGCCAGAGATGGAGGCCATCCCTGGTAACAAGGCAGAAGCTGTGGCCAAATGTGAAACAATGAAGATAGCCCTGGGTGCCTGGATATTGAATTTTTTTTCTACACCTAAGGCTGATAATGGCCTAGCCTATAGAAGTGCTACCTTCCAAATGTTTTGTAAAACTTCATAATTCTCTTATCACAGGAATTCCTAATAACACTCAAGGTCAAGGAATAGTAGAATGTGCTCACCATATGCTCAAAATTCAACTACAAAAATAAAAAGGGAATTTTTCCCTACAAAATTTGTATGTCATAATAGATTTTACTTGGAAGTGTGTACTATTAATTTTTTTAAATCCTTCTAGGGATGGGACTCCAGCAGCAGAAAGATAATTCAGATTTAAAAAAAAAGCTAGGAAGGGCCCTTTGGAGAGATCTTCATAGTGGACAATGGAAGGGATCCATCCCAGTGCTAATTTGGGGTTGAGAATATGCTTATGTCTTTCCAGACCAGTGCATGCTGTCTGGCCATCTCATGAACCCATGCCTAAAGAAAGAGTTGATTCCACCTTTCAAGAAACTGATACTCAGTCCTATGAGAGTGATGACTCAGAGACTACACCTGCTAGACAAGGATGGGTCTAGATTCAACCTGGGGCCAACTGAAGGAATTGACCTAGAATGCCCAGGAGATGGTAACTAAACATGGGAATCAAAGGTCTGAGTAGGTGGTAGAGTGCCTCAAGATAACCAAGGTGAAAGTTACATGAAACAAGAGGATACAAAAGTTACCAGTATTCTTAAGAAAAAATAAAATATAAAAATTGTATATCAGTTATAGATAAAGATTTTATTCCTTCCACATTCTTCTTATAAAAGATCTCTACTAATCAAGTGATAATTCTGACTATTTATAATTAAAAACTTCTAAAATTGTAAGAGAGCTAATATAATTCAATTTGGTCAAAAATATATTTGTACTCTGATATTGTAAGATGTTTGTCCAATCTGTTAAGCTGTATACTTGTTTAGTTGTCAGCTTGTCCATTCTGTTAACAGCTATTTTTTGAGTTCAACAATTTTTTCTCTTTTCCTTTTTTCTTTTGCATTTTTGAATCATTTGTTGATAATTTAATTCCATTTATAGATTTAAAAAGCATGCTTCCTACTGGGTTGCAAGTTGATTGAGATGATATCAAGTTTGGTTTTTTTCATGGGTCATCAAAAATTGTTAAGATAGTTGAACAAGAATCTCTTAGGGTGGGGAGAGATTGTTGGATAGGACTCCAGTTGATGAATAAAAAAGCAGCAGCCTGGAAACGTTACCCAGTTCTTGTTCATTAATAGGAGACTCCAGGGATCTCCATAGCGTTACAGGAGACACCCTGATAAACATTATTAAAATATATAATATGTTTACATTGCTCATTCATCAAAGGATTAAGTTTTCTAGACAATAAGGTTTTTGATTTTAAGATGATCTAGTACAGAGGTTTTCATATGGCTATGACAATTGATTGTGACTTATCATTTTTGTAGTGTATTGAATGTATTCATTCTTGAAGATGTGCAGGTCTTTCAAAGTGTGGAATTAGGATTGTTTATAGTGATAGACTTTTCTTTAAGATTCAGACATCTGCCTCTAATAAATATTTATATGATGTACATCTCATTAAAGAACAACAAGTTAGGTAAAAGTTTCTTATGTATGAGATAGAGATGTTTGATTAAAAGGGTTACAGTATGTCAAAATTGAAATTTAAATATGTTACAAAATGTTATGATTGTCTTGCTGCAATATTATGTATGGCTTTTGATTTCTATTTTTTTGTGTAAAATACATAACTGTTAATATTCTATAGAGATTCAAATATTAGAACATCCATGGTTGTTAGAAAATAATGGTTCTATTTTATGTTCTAAGGTGGTTGATATTTAGATAAGATAGTAATACTAAGCTTACTGCCTTCATTACAATGTAATGTTATTTACCTTCTGTTCATATAAACTTGGTTCTTTTAAGGTCCTCCTTATTTTCATATCACCCCGTTTTCATTGGGTAAAGTGATGCTGCCTACTGGCTCAATTTCCCTTTGACCCATGTCTGTGCTTCCCCTTAAGTGTAGTATAGTAGAACATATTCATCATGCACATATCTTCTTTTCCTAAGCACCCCACAAATATGATCTGTGTGCCTTTTGGGGGCTCTGTCTCCCCTTCTCTTTATTTCTTCAGCAATAGCTAGAGTTGACTCTCGGCATAGACAGCATAGGAAGTAATGCCCCTATGTGGCAGATCCAACAGTTCTAGGTGGTTGATAGATAATGATACCATGTAGAATCTCTGGCAGATCCTAAAAAAGAAATTACTGTTCAAGCTGCTAAGGGCTTAGAGTAAGGCAAGCTTTCTGCAACCAAACTGTAACAAAGTAGCTATAGGCATGATACTGAACCCTGGTAAAAACTGAACACTGATTATGGAACACCAAATGACTCTATAACCAGGATTGCCTTTTGTAAGCTTTTGTTCTCATAACAATAATTCACTAAATGATAGAAATGGTATAGATGGAAGCACATCTAAGTAAGTTCAGAAGTCATGGCAAGTTTTACGAACAAGGAGCCCAGAGCTATCTGTTGTATTTCTTTATTTACACCCGTGTCCTCTGATACCAGGTGTTCTTTATTACCAGTTGGTGATATTGGAGGAAAATACTACACTCATTCAAGCTTGGTTTGCTGCTTGAATGGCAAATTGATAGCAGTTTTACTTCTCTCCCACTTTGAGAAGGACCATAAGGACAATAGTGGAAAAATTTCTCCTGCCCAGCAGGCAGCACTTCAAAACATATTTAATAATCTTTGAGTGAAGAGAGTAGCTGAGATACAGAGATATGTAAGATAATTGTTTAATTGATTCAAAGGCCTGGAAGATAAAATATTTGAAGTTCAGTAATAAAAATACTTGAGGAAAAAGCATGTGGAGGAGCCTCTAGAAGGTGTCACAAAGAATATGTATCTTTGAGTCCCATGTCTGCAGCCACCAGTGAGCATCCACTGCAGAAAAAGCACCTATGTGAACAATGTTGCAGATTATATTTTTTCAAAGATGGCCACCAGTATTACCCACTCACATATTTTCTTATGATATGATCCGAACAGTCTTTCCATCAGGTGGTAAGTCCTGTGTTCCCTTTTCCTTGAACCCAGGCAAACTTTTATCATTTCAACCAACAGAGGATGATAGAATCTGAGGCTCAATTTTTAATATTCTCCAGTTTTCCACCTTGTCCACTGGGATACTCACTTGGAAGCCAGTTGTTATGCTGTAAGAAGCCCCAAATAACCCACACAGAGAAATAACATGGAAAAAACAGATGAAGATATTCTAGCTCACAGTTTAGCTTAGTCCCTGGTGACAGATGACTTCCACTATCAGCTATAAAGATACCTTCAGATGATTCCAGGCACCAGCTGTTGCTTGATCCCAAGATTATGGCCTCAGACATGGAGCAGAGACAAGCCATCTCCTCTATGTCCTCTCTGAATTGCTGACCCACAGGATTCAAGAGAAAAACAAAACATAAACTAAAAAACATGGCTAAAAGGTTTTCGTTGAACTGCTATCTCTTCTCTGGACACAAGAGGAAGACACTGTTCCTTGGGGGACTTTCAGTTGCTGAAACCATGCTCATTTCCCCACTTGGTCCCTGCCTAAAACAGCAATAAATTTTTCTTTTGTCCCTATAGGACATTGGTGAGATTATGTGACTAGATTAAAATTTAATTTGTTTTTCTAACATCTTGAGTATGTATGGGCTCCATAAACAGCTCCTCATTTAAAGGAGGAAAAACATAGTCTGTGACTTCACCTCTGGAAATAGAAGATTGACATTGCATATTTGGGGTTGAAGACAAAAACTAGTGATTTGAATTTGCAATTTGGGGGTCACTGGGAGGTGGTGGGGTATTTGTCTCCAGCAACAGGTCTTAAGGTCCCTAGAAGGTAATACTGAAGTTAAAGATAGCATGAGAGTTTCTATACTCTGCATAAACTCTTCTGGGAGAGATTTGGACTTGGTGTTTCTGGACCAGCAGAATGATGCTGCTTAGAATTCCTCACCCATTTGATGATCACTGTGGAAAACATGGTGGTAAAGAGTCTAGAAATCATTTCCAATTACCTCCTGTGTCATAGATTATTTTTATCAAGTAATTTTCCCTTTAGATTTTTTGTAAATTTGAAAACTATGTAAAATTTACCATCTTAACCATTTTTAAGTGTATATTTCAAAGACATTAATTACATTTATATTACTTTGTTACCATCACCATTAACCCTCTCCACAACACTTTATCTTGCAAAACAACCTATGGCACAGAACTGCCCATTTTTTTCTTCCCTGACATGGCTAGCAATTATCATCCTACTTTCCATTTCTATGAATTCAACTTCATGTAAATTTAGTCATACAGTGTTTGTCCTTTTGAGACTGAATTTTTTCACTTATAATGTCCTCAAAATTCATTGAAGTTGCAGTACATGTACAAATTTTCTTACTTTTAAAGGCTTATAATATTGGATTATATGTATGTTTTGTTGGTAGCAGTCATTAGTTGATGATCACTGTGGGCTGCATCTACTTCTTAGATATTGTGAAAAATGTTGCCATGAATATGAATATATAAATATCTGTTTGAGTCCCTACTTTCAATGTTTGAGTCCCTGGGTTATATGCCCAGAAGTAGAAATGATAGATCTTAGAGTAATTATATTTTTAATTTTTTTGAGGAGTCACCATGGTGTTTTTCACATCGACCTAATTTTACAGGCCTAATGTAGTACATAGATATCACAATTCCCTACATCTTGTCAATAATTTGTCTAGATTTTGATGCAATTTGTTTTGATAATGGCTACCCTAGTGAATATGAAGTAGGTCCTTTAGTTATTTTTTTAACATATATTGATTTGTTTTTTAAATTTTTTTATTGGTCCACTTTTGATATATATAAAGGTCATATTCATCATATGGAATGTACCTGTATGTACTATTTCTTGATTCTTCCTTTTTTCCCCTTCCCCTACCAACTCTTCTTCCCCTCATTATTTAAAAAAGCTGTTCCCATTTTTTCTTCTATTCTTTTTTCCTTTTCCTTGCCTTCCTCCCTCCTCCCCTTTTCCCCTTCCCATTTGAACATTCTATTCCTACTTCCCAATGTCTATTATCCATGTTGGTCCTTATTTGTACTTTCTGTTTCTCACACAAAAGAAACATTGAAGTATTTAAACATGTGTGTACAATTTATTTTACCTATAAGTATGGTGTCAAGGTATATCTACTTACCTATAAATGTCTCAAGTTTATTCTTTATGTCAGAGTAGTACTGCATTGTACCATAAAAACCACGTGATTTTTATCCATTAAAATGTTAATGGGATATGGACTGTTTCCAAGATTTAGCTATTACAAATTGTGCTGCTATAAACATGGGTATGCAAAAAGAATCTAAATGATGTCCTGAAGGAGAATCATTTCTCCTTTACTATTGGGCTGAAGTTGCTGAATCCCAAAACACAAGGCCTTATTTGATTGGTTGGATTTATAACCTCAAAATGTATTTGAAGTGAAAGTGAGGGCACTTCATATTGGAAATGAATGAAATCCTGTAAACTGGAATAGAGATATTTAGGAGGAACCTGAAAAGCTTGATGAAATTATTTTGCCAGAGAAAGAAATTTCCCCACCCCTAGTGGCAGAGGTATTCCCATTCCCAGCTCCTGTGGTGTTGGTGTTGGCCTCTCTTATGCCACAGAAAACTAATCTCGTGTTGTCTATGGAAAATAATAATGTGGTTACCAAGTGAGGCAATGCTAACACTCCTTAGGATCCACTCTTCCCAAACATTTTTGCCCGTAAGCCTATAACCAGGCTCAAATCTCAAGATATTTCCTAGTGGTGAGGTACACAGTGTGAACCATGAAGAGTTCCAATATACTACCAAAGAACTTGATTTTTCTAATTCTTATAATCACAGGTGTGAGGAATAAGCAAAGTAATGGATTTAAGGGAGGAGGGTAATGGTGGAAGAAACATAAACATGAATCAGCTGAGTTTCTCCCTTAAATGTCTGATCATTTCCTTTTCCTGATGGTACAGTTACCCTGCTAAATGGCCTGAGATTCCACTGGGAAAGATGGAAGAAAGAATAACAATACAACTTTTTGGAAGTGCCCTGGGGTCCTTTGTCGGGGAGAACTAGCTTACCCTTCACTCAAGGGATTCTGCATCTGTAAATGGGCTTAAGTCTGGGTATTGGTTGAGAGGCCATGATTCTCTGTTGCTATGATTTGAGGTAGATTTTTGTTCATTTGCCCTAAAATTATTTGCTTTATATAAATCCAGTAAAAATTTAGTATATTACCTATCTATTTCATTTTTGGGAACGCATGACTAATCAGCCAACAGGATAGGGCTACATGTGTCAGATTATTCCATTTGTTGCTTTGCTTCTGTTTGTTATAGTATGTTTACTTTGTCTTTGGCAATTCAACACTGCATCTTGGTCCCTGTCATTCTAGGATTCTATTAAACCCATCAAATTTTAAACTTCACAGCTGAGTGATTGCAGTCACCACTGTAAGGTCTGGCATAAAGAGTAGAACAATCAATGGGCTCTTCAAGGGTGGTGGTATACCCCTCACAAATCTATTTCCTAAGGTGTTAGTGAAGTATTCATTTTTGGCATCCTTTCAGTGTGATGGATTAAGTTTTACTTGGTGAATCCTTCCCAGAACTCCCATTTCCTGATACTTGGAGTCCCCTTATTAATAGTAAACTAAGGACTATCAGGCATCTGCACTTCATACAGAGTTAACCATATCTTGATCCATACTTCAGCCAAGCAGCCACATATATTATTAGCACTTTTTAAAAAAACTTCACCAATTACAACGCTCAATTCAGAATTTGATGAGCCTATGTTATGAAACTTAGCCTATTGTAGGTTTGTTTTTCCCACCATTGTCCTATCCCCTTAAAATCTACTCTTGTACTTGTTCTTCAGACTTTTGCTGGTCTGCCTGAGAAAATAGAAAATCAAAAAATACCACATCTCCATTAAGTCTCCTGTTTGACCTATGGAGATGAATCTTGAGAAATTATGGGGGATTACCATAAGCTTAATTGAGTGATGACTTCAGTTGCAACTTCTGTACTGGATGTGGTTTCCTTGCTTGAGCAGATTAATACCTCTACTACTACCTGATACACAGGTATTGATTTGTCATAAGCCTTTTTCTCCATATGTATCTGTAAGGTCTACAAGATCAGTTTTCTTTTAGTTGGTAAGGGCAGGAATAAACCTGTATAGTCCTACTTCAGGGGTCTATTAGTCCTGTATTCCAATTTAATTCTCACAGATCTAGATTGTCTTTCTTTTCCACCAGGTATTACACTGATTCGTTACATTGATAACATCATGCTGATTGGACCAAATGAGCAGGAGGTAGCAACTCTCCTGGAGGTGATGATGAAACATTTTTGTGACAGAAGATAAAAAGTAAATTCAACTAAAATTCAAAGTCCCTCTACCTCCGTGAAATTTCTAGGAGCACAGTGGTGTGGAGCATGCAGAGACATCTCCTCTAACATGAAAGATACATTGTATTTCATGCCTCCTACAACCAAAAAAAGAGGCATAATATCTACTGGGCCTATTTGGATTTTGGAGTCAGCACATTCTTCACTTGGGTGTGTTAGTCCACTTTAGCAAGTGACTCAGAAAGGTGCTAGTTTCTGACTCAGAAACTCAGAACAAGACTCAGAACTCAGACTTAGGGGCTTAGAATAAGAGAAGGTCTGCAACAGGTTCAGGCTACTATGCAGTCTGCTCTGCTACTGGGCCATTGATCCAGCAGATACAATGGTACTTGAACTGTCAGTGCCAGATAAAGATGCTCTTTGAAACCTTTAGCAGGCCCTTATAAGTAAGACACAGTGGAGGCCTTTGGGATTTTGGAGCCAAGATTCTCCCATCATCTGCAGAAAACTACTCTCCTTTTGAAAAACAGCTCCTGGCTGCTACCAGGCCTTAGTGTAAACTGAACACTTGACTATGGGACACTGGGTTACCATACAATCTGAGATGCTTCTAATGAACAGATGCTTTCTGATGCACTATATCATAAATTTGAATATATACAGCAATAGTCCATAATCAAATAGAAGTCATATGTACATGACCGGGCCTGAGCAGGTCCAAAATGCATGACGTATATGAAATGGTCCAAATACCCCTAGTTCCTATTCCTGCTATACTGTCTTCTGTACACAATACTTAAAAGTATATTTATGGGATATACCATATGGTCAGTTGATATGCAAAGAGAAGACTGGGGCCAGGTTTACGGATGGTTATGTATGTTACACAATGTCTTAGTTACTTTTCTTGTTGCTAAGACAAAATACCAAATATCCACAAGTTAAGGGAGGAAATATTTATTTAGCTCACTGTTTGTAGCGATTTCAGTCCATAATTGGCTGGCTCAAAGGCAGGGTGACATAGCAGATAAGTACTGCAGAGGGGAAACAGTTCATGGTGGACAGAAGGTAGCGAAGTAGTGAAGTAGCAAGGAGCAAGTGCCAACAGCAGCTTCTTTCTGCTCCTTATATTTTACCCATCATACCCAATCATAGGATGGTTAATTCTCATGCCCAGAGTTAGGGACCCTAAATCCTACCGCAACCATGCCAAGCTAACTAGTAGACTAATTTAGTAATCACACATCCTTGATTCCAGCATCATACACTCCAGATCTAGCCACCTTTGAAAATCTCCACTTATGACTACATGAGGCTTTGAGGGAACACTCAGACTCAAGCCATAACATGCAGGTACCGCCAAAAAGTAGAGAGTTGAAGCTATCTCTTTCCAGGATATCTCTGAAGAACAGTAGTGAAGGGTAATTTTCACAGGATAGAGCTTCAGGCAGTATACCTAGTTGTAATTTTTGCTTGAAAGAGAAAATGGCCAGATGTACAACTATATACCTATTCATGTATATAGCCAATGCTGGGATCAGATGATCTGGAACTTGAATATGACTGGAAAATTTGTGACCAACACATTTGGGGTAAAAGTATATAGGTAGACTTCTCCATATGGGCAAAGATGTAAAGATATTTATGTTCCATATAAATGCTTATGAAAAGATGACAGTAAAAGAAGACTTTACTAAGGGAAGTAGAAAGGATTACCTGTTTTCTGGATGGTGGTCAGACTTTCCTCAACCACCCAGTGTGCTCATGAACAAAGTAGTCATGGAGGCAGGGGTGGGAGTTACGCATATTCTCAGCAATGTTGACTTCCACTCAAGATTGATTTTCTGTAGACTCTGCTGAATGTCTGGCCTGGCAGCAGCAATGATTAACACTGACTCATCGTATATATTTTCATCTTATCAGATGAAAACTGACTTGCCTGTATTCATTGCAAAATTAAATTTTAGGTCTTAGCAGTTTTCACAAGTCATGTGAAAGGTAGCTTTCCACAGGATTTATAAACTTTCATTTAAAAGTGCTTTTCATTCTACAAAAGTTCTATTTTTACTTACAATTAGATAGCAATTAAAAAAAAAGTAATCTCTGGAAAGATTCCAGATGTCTTGAGGAAAATTTGATTAGAAAGTCTTATAATTTCTGTATCACATGAGAAACTAGCTAAAGTGAGGTTCTGTGATCCAATTTAATATAAATATCATTACACTTATTCCCAGCAATTAAAAAAATGTTTTGCCTAATAATAAACTAACTGATAACTTTTCAACACTGTAAAAAATAAAATGTTTGAGAATACAATTTATGTTGATGCCAGTATCTGTTTTGAAAGTGAAAGAAAGCATCAGAAATTCTTTAAAACTCACTGCTAAAAGAAAGAGCCTGCTCTTTAGGATGTTTTTGTTATTTTTGATATAGAATGAGAAAGAGCATTTTTTTTTTTTTGGTCTCTGAGACAGGGTCTCACTATGCAGTTCAGGCTGGCCTTGGGCTCACTTTGTAGCCCAGGTTGGTCTCAAACTTGCAAACAATTCTCCTGCCTCAGCCCCCCAAGTGCTGGGGTTACAGGAGTGTGCCACCACGCTTAGCAAACATTTGCATTTTTAAGAGTCAGAAGGACCGCTAAAAGGAAAACTTTTGAAATGTGCTATAACATGATTGGTTTCAATATGTATTGGCTCTGTATTGTTAGAATGTACCAAAATCTCACATAGATTATGTTTACCTTTATTTTTAATTTATTTTATATTTAAAAATTTTATTTTAAAGAAAAAATAAAACAATTTCAAAACAAGATAACAGGAAAATAACAATGGTTAACACATTGCATATTGTTATCTTTAAATTAATTACTCAGAGTACAAGATATAAGAATTTAATTGTCCAAGCAATATTAGCACAAACCTTCCTTTTCAATAAACTAAGAGAAATTAGTATAACTATCTTAACTATTATATATCCCATCCTAGTTTCTCTTTCATTTTGAACAGTTTCTTCTCATTTTACACTATCTATTATACATTTTGGATCTTATTTACTCTTTCAGCTTCTCTCACTAGGGAGACAACACGTTCACAATTGAGTCTAGTTTATTTCATTTATGAGTACAGTCTCAAGATGCATCCATTTACCTATAAAAGTCTGAAGTTTATTTTTCTTTATGACTGAGTAGTACTCCATTGTATAAAAAGACCATGTCTTTTTTTATCCATGTTTCAGTTGATGGGAATTTGGGTTGTTTCCAAGATCTAGCTATTATAAATTATGCTGCTATAAACATGGTGCACATATTATCATGTGGTATGATATTTCTAATTTTTCTGGAAAGATGCCCATAAGGAAAATAGGTCAAATGGCACTTACAATCCTAGTATTTTGAGGAATCTCCACACTGATTTCCACTGTGGTTGCACCAGTCTACACTCCCACCAACAGTGGAGAAGGCTTTGTTTTTTCCCCCACAGCCCCACCGGTATTTGTTATTGGTTGATTTCTTGATGATAGCCATTCTTTCTGGAGTGATATAGAATCTCAGTGTTGTTTTAGTTTGCATCTCTCAAATGACCAGTGATGTTGAACATTTTTCATATATTTATTTGCTATTACCTTTGTTGTTTTTGATGACAGAATTTGTTAAATTCCCCACAGTAAGTAAAGGAGAAAATTTTAGAGCAATTTTATCATTTTTATCTGTAAATGGAGTTACTAATTTCAAGTCAATGTTTTTTCTACCTCTTATTAAAAGAAATCACTAGGCCTCCTCCTAGACTCATGGCTCTACTCTTCATCTTCTCAACAAAGCACAGGTATCTCCCACTGTTTAGGAATGATTGTGCCTCCAAAATGTATACAATAAAGTTCTAATCCCCAGTACTTAAATGTGACTGTATTTGAAAACAGGACTTTAAGAAAAATTAATTGAATTAAAATGAGGTTGCAAGGGTGAACCCTAATTCAATATGACTAGTTTCCTTGTAAGAAGTGAGCATGACCCAGACAAAGGGAAGACTGTGGACCAGTGAAATGATGGCCATACACAGGCCAACAATAGAGGTCTGTGAAGTAACCAGATCTGTTGATACTTTGCTGTTGCCTCAAGGACTTCTTACATTCATGGCTGAGAAAAGGAATTTCTATTTTTTAAGCCTACCTAGGATACTTTCTTATGCTGGCCCTAGGAAAACTCATCATCAGATCAAATTCAACAAGTCTATAAATAAAATGATCTCTTTTCCTTTACCTTACCTTTTCTCTCTTTACCTTTTCTTGAGTAAGCCCTAGCAGTGGACTACCCACTTATTAACAACACCATCCCTGCCTTCCAAATTTATCAATGAGAGGAAACTACTTTGGGGTTAAATTACCTCCTTTCTTGTAGAAGTGTCTAGTATGGCTCCCAGTTTCAGTTCAGTCTTCCAACTGTATATTCAGTTTTCTTCTTCATTCCAATTCCTAGCCCCTGACTGCAGTGAAGCCCCTGAACCAGACACCTACATCATTCTGACCCTCGGGAGTCTTGGTTATGGTCCTTCATATCACGCATCCCTTCATTTATGGGATGAGAGCTCTTCTGGTCTCCTATTGGTTTCGCCACTTGTATCTTTGCTTTTTTGTGTCATTGCCATAGACTTTTTTCTCTCAAAAATTTAATACATGTTTGAGAATTTTCATCAAAGAGTAAGATTATATGTAAGACAAAAATTAGAAAAGCATACAAGCAGAAAATTTGCAGCAGAGAAAAATAGTACATATGGCAAAATATTCATGCTCAGAATTATTTTTAAAATGCTGGCTAAATAGCAAGTGTCATAGCCTTATGAAAATAATTTTTCTAAAATATTTATTTTATACTACTTTCCCACTTAAAGGTCTATAATGTCTTCTTTTTCTCATGTTACATAAGAATGTCTTTCCCTATTTGCAAAGCACTGTGTCACTTGACCCTCCTTTCGTTATTAAATAGTTTCTTTCTCTAGTCATTGAGTAGACACTGTGATTTACTGAAGCCATTTTCCTGATCTAACCTCTACACACACACAGAGCAATTTCTTTTTTTACTCTAGAGGAAGACAGGCTATTTGTCTTCATGCTTCCTCAATGTAAATTCTGTATTTCTTTTTAAAAAATCACCTCTACAAAATGATGTAAAAGTAATTTAATCCCACAGTGAGTTTCTATATAATCTTGGATTGCCAAAACTGGAAAGGACTTTCCTGCCATTCAATCTAACCTCCCATCCAGTTGAGGACCTCCCATCCATAGCATCCTTGGGAGGTCTAGTCTTCCCTCAGACTTGTAATTGGACCACTACTCTGTGATGGGATATGAATGTAAAGATGAAAGAATGAGGGCCTTTTCCTCATGAAACTTGTACTCTAATTGAAGGCATAGACTTGCACACCAGTTACAAAGCAGAAAAAGAAAAGGGGCAGAAAAAATAAAAGGACAGAAAAATTTATAAGGCAGGATGGTGATGTTGGAAGATGCTGACTAAATTTTAGCAAAAGAGATGGTCTAAAAGAAAGTAATGCTTCCTTGTGTACTGAGTGATGCGTAGTTTACCCAGCAGAGATGTCAGAGAAGATATTCCCAAGCAGAGGCAACATGGATTGGTCTTTCTCTTTCTGAATTTTTCTAGTTTAAGTTTATCTAATCATGATCATGCCAACCTACTCTTGGAAATCAACTTCTTGTTTAATAAACATCTGGAGATCCTCTAAGCATAAGGTACTATTTTTAACTTCTGTGTGCCTTACATTGCTTGGTAGTATTAGGCACAAAATCAGAGCTAGTTTGTGACTTAATATAAAAGGATACTATATATCCATTGTAAGTTAAGATACATATTTTGAGTTTTTTATGAATTAATAGTGATGATGGTTAGAACCTATTTGTCCAGCAATCTTAGTTCTAGCCATTTGACTATGGAATGATGCAAAACTAATTGGATCTGTGGGAATGGTCTCTGTGGTCCTGAACTTTCAGCTTGATCATTTAAAAAAATATGTTACCACCTACATACTGGTGTACATACTTGCTCATTGGATTACTTAAATAACCCCTTTATCATATTCTAGACATGTTGTAATCACTCAGGGTTTAATAAATCATCACAAAAGAACTCTTTCACTATTAGTGATGCTTATTAAGAACTTTAGGTTCTTGAAATAGATCTGCTTCTGTGCTGTAATTCCAATCATTACATTCTTGCTCAAAATATTCAGCTTTGATATGACAAGGTAAAATAGAATGGAGTATTTGGAGATAGTTTCTTGTAGGAGAAAAGATGTGGCATTTTTTCTTTGTTAATAGATGTAACAAATGAAATAGAAAATTATGCTCTACTTAGCTACTTTCTCTCCTTTAATAGAACCATTGATTTTTAGCTAGGCATGAGGTTACCCAAAGTAAATAGTTTCTCACAGTATCTTACAGCTTGTTATAGTAATGTGACTAAATTCAGGACAATGGATTGGGAGGGAAGGATCAAGTTGCTGGGTTGAAGTTTCTAAGATGAGAAATACACCCTCCTCTCCTGCTTTCACTGCCCTCCCACTGACTGCAATGTAGCTATCACAGCTGACTATCCTTGACCATGGAGAGAAGAGCAGCATACTTGTGGCTAAAGAACAAGAAGATAGAAGGAATCTATAGCTGGACTGCTTACACTTTGAATTGTTATGTCAAAGAAGAATGAATTGTCCTGTTTAACCTATGATTCTTTTAGGTCTCTAGTTCATCTGCTAATTACTACAATGAAGGATAAAAAAAAAACTCATGAGGGTCACATGACGTCAGCTGAGTGAGATGACAAGAAACATTGTTTAAAAGTATTTAATGACTTTTTTCTCAAATCAGTACAAAAATTTAAATACAAAATTGATTTGTCATTATCTCAAATCTATAATGGAAACTCAAACAAGTAACCAGTCTGTTCATCATTCATTGTAGTCTGTAAAATATTTGAGGACAGCCACCCATTATAGACATTCTTCCCCTGTAGATGTCATATTGCATTATAACTCTTTAAATAACAATATTGATAATTTGGTCCATTTCACATGGAAAAGTTATAGTTTATTTTGAATTAAATATGGATTACACTATTATTCCTAGGCTTTAGAACATGTGTATGTTTCATCTGCTTTTATACCAATGTGTTAGTACAATGTGCATCTCTCAAAAGGGAAACAGGCACACATATAATTATTTAAAACTCTTTTTTAAATTAAATGGAGTATCATTTAGCTCTGAGATTAGCACCATTGTAGAATACACAGTATCTGGCATAGATTTTGCTCTTCCTCCATCTAAAAGTTAGAAGCATATGCCTGATTTTTATATATATGCAATTGAGCAACAACCAATAAATAAGTTGGAAGATATTTTGAAAAGTGAAACTTGGTTTTAACTAAAGAGGTAATTTCTCTTTTGTTGGAAATTAATAGTCCATACATGTACAGATAAATACAGTTTTACAAATCACTTGGTCTTACATGCCTCCAAGTCATTTCAATGCAACTATTTAGCAGGAGAGATCCATGTTACCTCTGTAGTCACCAGACCAAAACCAGAAACCTCAAATCAACCTAAAGGATACCTGGCAACATACATACTGCCTGCTTTGAAAATGAAGGTAGTAAGAGATCTTTTCAATGGGAAAACTGTGTTATAATCATCAGTGAACAGGAAATCTTGCAGTAATGACCAAGAATTTTTGTGGTAGTAAAAATGATGTTTTTGTTTTTGTTGTTGTTTTTGTTTTTGGTGGTGCTGGTGTTTAACTCAGGGTCTTGTGAGTGCTAAGTAAGAGCTCTACCACTGATTCTGATTTGACATAGACACATTGCAATGTGTTTTAATATAGTATTTATTTGTAGATTTTTACAAATAAATACTCATCAGTTTTTTAATAAAAATGTAAAAGATTCTACTACCATAGTCCCATTTTATTTTCTCAAAAGGCTTATAGTGTCTATGGTAGGTAACAGTGGACTTGAAATTGTTTCTCTGTATTTTAAGCAATGCTATTTCGTATGTGCCTGAGTGAAAAATCTGGAAAATATTTATTTAGTTATTTTCTGTCGAACCTGTTTTAGTTGTTGATTTGTGCTGAGTATGAGGTGAAATACAAGACATGGGATATTACTACCCTATTATACTTCAGCTGTCTCTTGCACAAGTTGTTGCTGAAAAAAACAAAACAAAACAAATTTTCGTATAATTTTAGTACCATCACCTGAAACATCATATGTATTTTTAAATGTCAAATTTTGTAATTCTTTCTTAAGTACAAATTTATTTTCCTATGAGTTCTGATTTTTCTCCCAAATAAAAAAATGGTTTGGACTTTGGGAACTGACTTTAGAAGGTGAAATGACACATCAGTTTGCAGTCCTACTAACTAGGAAAATTTCAATTCAGAGCTACTAAAATATATTGATATCTGCATGATTAACACCTCACTGTGATCATTCATGTGTAGAGAGAAAGGAGGAGAAATTTTAATGCTTTTAAACACAGTATCTGCTATTCATAATAAATATTCCACAAAAGTAGCAAGTTATACTGTAGAGGAAGGGTTACTTGGTGTTTATTGTATTCCTGGTATTTATATAGATAGGGCCATAGTAGAAAGAAATTATATAGATGGAGAAAAAGAAGCACGGGGTGTGGGGAGGAGAAACCCATGAAGAATGAATGAATTAACCAGCACTCATGTCTTCCAGCTGATTTGTTAGCCCTTGTGAGCTTAGGCCCCACTCTAGTGTGTCAGTGCTCTCTGCACAGAGTAGATGCTGTGTACATATATGGTGGTTAACTGGTTCATCAGTTCTTTCAAACAGCCCCCTGACACAGTTTTCACTCTTATTGTTAAAAGACAACCTCTAACAGAAGAGAAATATCCTCTGTACTAAACACTACATTATTAGTGTAGTAACATTATTTCCATGGTCTCCAATCTCCTGCTGAGACAGTAACACTACAAATACCCTGCCCCCGCCACACATACATTCCCATGGCAAAACATCTGCACTGGATGGAGAGAAAAGTATACAAGTAAAAACAATATGTCATTGTTGACATTTCTTTAAGGCAAATTTATAAATATTTTAAAAGAAACAATATGAGTGGGTGATTTTCATTAGCTGTGATCTTTCATACTGACATATTTTGACTGATCTGAATAAGCAGATTATCATGGAAGCATATAACATACAACAGCTAACATGATTCCAGTGGGTACAACATAAGTGTCAGTACTTGATATATAAATCTATCCCATCATTTTCAATTACAAGCTGCTGTGCCGAGTATTAAACATGCATCTTAGTTTTTATTTGTACAAGATGGTCCAAATTTTCACTTAAATATAACTTTCCAACTATATAAATGTTTTGAAGCAATTGTGTTTTTTTTTTCATTTGTATTTTTGCTGTCTCATTTTTTTCTTCTATTAAATCTCTTTCTTTTCTTTTTTTTTTTTTTTACATGGGATACAATAAATATCCTGAAAAGGAGGAATGGACATACTGCCCAGCATACAGTCCCGCAGCCTGTTCTGAGGGCATCTGGAGAAACACCCTGTCTCCGGGCCTGAGCAGCAGCACGGCACTCCCAGATGCCTGGTCCAGAAAGCCCTTTTTGTATTCATCGTATGTGTACATCATAGGCTCGTTGTTCTTGAAGAGAGCAACCCATACGTTGCCGCCCTTGCAGTGAACATGATAAGCAAAGTAGTAGACACCAGGCACCTCACAGGTGAAGATGCCCGTCTGTGGATTGTAGTTCTGTCTGCCGTTATAGAGCAGCTTGTCAAATTTCACTGGGGCCCCCACCGGCGGGAAGGGTGCTGTCAGCTCTGCAGTAAATGCAGGCATCTCGTAGGCTGGCCCTCCATTCTTGCCTTTTTTAGCTCCATAGGCATGGGGGGGTTTCACACCATCAATTCCTACCCCCATATCTGGCAGATATTCTCCCTGGGGAGGTGGTGTAGGAGGCATCACAGCTGGGGGACCAGGTGGTCCTGGAGGTCCTGGGGGCCCTGGAAGGCCAGGCTGGCCTTGAGGACCAAGGGCACCAGGCTTCCCTGGGGGCCCATGAAGCCCTGCGACTCCAGGCTTTCCAATACCAGGGAAGCCAGGGGGCCCTGGGAGTCCTGGTTCACCTTTTGGGCCTGGAATTCCAGGTGGCCCAATGGGGCCACTAGGGCCTACTATTCCTGGGATACCTGGAGGCCCCTGGAGACCCTGATCCCCTGGGATACCTGGTTCTCCCTTGGGTCCAAGCAGCCCTGGAACACCAGGGAGCCCTGGCAATCCTTTGAGGCCAATTTCGCCTTTAGGGCCTATGGGACCTGGCAAACCTCTCATGCCTGGAGGCCCTACTTCACCAAGGAAACCTGGCTTTCCTGGGAATCCTTGAAGCCCTGGCTCACCCTTAGGTCCTGGTGGACCCTGAGGTCCTACAATCCCACCTTCTCCTTTGGGCCCAGGAAAACCAATAGCACCTGGAGGGCCCATAGGGCCAGGGATTCCAGGCAGACCTGGCTCTCCTGGTGGACCCCCTATTCCAGGGGCACCTACTGGCCCTTTCTCCCCTCTTGGTCCAAGAGCGCCAGGAATACCCCCCATACCCCTGTCACCTTTGGGCCCTGGAAAACCTGGTTTCCCAACTCCTGGAAGGCCTGGGGGTCCTGGCATCCCTGGTAGTCCTTGTTCCCCTTTGCCACCTGGAAATCCTGGCTGACCAGGGATTCCATCCTGGCCTGGTTTTCCAAGTCCAGGTATCCCAGGGGGTCCTTGAACACCTGGTACCCCGATAGGTCCTTGTGGGCCAGGTTCCCCTGGAGGTCCTGGCTTCCCTAGGGGGCCTTGGGGCCCAGGGAAGCCTGTGACTCCTGGTTTTCCCACTCCTGGCAGTCCAACAGGGCCAGGAGGGCCATGCATTCCTGGAGGGCCCTTCAGACCTGGCAAACCTGGCATACCAAAGCCCTTCTCTCCTTTAGGTCCCTGGAGGCCTGGAGGTCCTGGTGGTCCTTTGGGTCCTCGATCACCCTTTGCACCTGGCTGTCCTGGTAATCCTGGTCCACCAGGCTTCCCAATCCCAGGAAGTCCATGAGGCCCTGGAGGTCCTTGTGGTCCTGGAATCCCCATAGGCCCAATTTCCCCCTTGGGTCCAATTTCACCTTTTGCCCCAGGCATTCCCATGGCTCCAGGCTTCCCTGGCATTCCAGGCATACCTGGCTTTCCAACTCCTGGATAGCCTTGTGGCCCTGGTTTTCCTTTGATTCCTGGTATCCCATGACCTGGCAAACCAGGGGGTCCAGGTGGTCCTCTTGGGCCAGGTTCTCCACGGGGACCTTGTTCTCCTCGTAAACTGGCTAAGGGTATTTCTATGGGAAAGGGAGAGGGAGAGGGAGGGAGGGAGAGAGAGAGAAAGGGAGGGAGAGATTGTGAATATTCATTTTAACTAAACAATAAAATCATTATTTAATTATGACACATTTGCCTTTTATTTACTGAAGAAAAAGACTAGAAATAATATATTCATCCTTTAGGACTACATGATGTCGGTACTTAAAGGCAAACCAAGTCCCTAATTTCTTTGATGTACTTGAGATATTGTTTTAAGAAATAGTATGTATGCTGTGTATATTAGCACTGGGTAAGTTAAAATGCTAAAAAATAAACATTTTTCACAGTACAAAATGTGGAAATATTATGGTATGTTCTTGACAGAGAATTTGAAAAGTTCAAAAATGTGTAAGAAAAATTTTAAGTTGCCTTAGAGATACATACTTGACAAACATGATGAATGTTTGCATTTTTAAAGAATTTATTACAGTAAAACACATTTCCATTAATCCTTCTCAGAATGCTCTGCCTTTGCTTTGAATATACTTCTATTATTCTTGTGACTTCTTAAAGTAGTTTTGAAGTCTCTTTTGTGAGCGTCTTTATGAAGTATGATTAAAAATATAATGAATGCTGTTTTTGAAGCTATCTAAAAGAAACATGATGTGTTCTTATCTAACTTATTTATTGGATCTGGTCTAGATCATTCACAAGTCAAAATAACCATGAAATGTAAATGTTTTGAATTAATTCAGAACATCTGCTTCAGACAGTGAAGCAGCCATGACTGTGTGGCTAGCATTCATGACAGAGAACTTCCAGAATTGCTTCAGAAAGTGCCCAAAAAAGGGATGTCTTCAAAGAAAGTAGTAATATTTGCTCTTGAGGGGAATTAATGACAATGTGTCTTTTACTATATTTTTAAAGTTGAAATACCATATTTTTGGATAATACCACATATGTATTTTCATCTCATTTCTAGGTATGTGTGTGTGTGTGTGTGTGCATGCACACACTTATGTACATATGTGTGTCTGTACTTTAAACAATGGTGGAGTCATTCTCTGCTTTTATTTTTTTTTCTATTATTTTTCTACTTAAGTTAGATTTTTCATGACCTTGTTTTTGGGTTTTTTAAAAAAATTTATTATATAGTATATATATATATATAATTTGTGGATTATAAGTTGTTACTATAACTTATGAATACAATATGGAATAATAAAATAAAGATAATTAACATACCCATTACAGAAAATACATATTTTTGTGGTAAGAACATTTGAAATTTGCCCTCAACAGCTTTGAAATATATAATACACTATTATTAATTCTACTTACTACATTGTACAATATATCTAAAAGAAAATCCCCAAACCAAAAAGTTTACTTCTGTAGTGTAACTGAAGCTTTATATCCTTTGACTATAACCTCCCCTCAGCCTCTTGTAGCTGCTATGCTACTCTTTCATTCTCTGAGTTTGATTGTTAAACTTCACATATAAAGGGAGAAAATGTGGTATTTGTCTTTGTGTACCAGGCTGATTTTTTAATGTAGTAATTTAGGGCTAAATAACATTTTCCTATGTCCTGAAATACAATATGATGTGGTTTATGACAGTCATTCCCATATAGACTCCAAAAAGAAGGGAAGTATTTTACTTTAGATGTGGTTCAATAACATCGTTACATATCTGTGCTTGTTAGTCAATAGTTTTGTTTAATTTCTCTAATATACTGTGGGATTCCCCAAGCCTCAAATATTAATTATTTAATAACTTATTTGTAAAGTGTGTAAATTTGACTTTTTAACAAGTGAAGCAAGTAAGCTATTTTAAGATGACAAACAGTATGGATAAGGAAGAGAACTTAGTTTAGGAGGAGGAAGCTCTGTTTATCTTTTTGGCCTTGGCATGAGATCTTGACTGGACCTCTTAAGCCATCAGCATCTCTGCTTGTCTGTCTGTCCAGAAAGAATACTAAAGATATACTACCAGATTTGAAAATACAAATAAATGGTATTACGTATTCTTGAATTGTTACTGAACTGCAAAGCACATGTTATATTATGGTGTGCCTTGTAGAATAATACATGTCTGGATTTCTATGCTACTAGTAATAATAGGTTACATGAAGAAATGAAATAATGTGGTCCCAAAGTCTTATGTTACTAATAGTAGCATCTTAATCCTGATAACTGTATTCTTTGCCAAATTCCTATCAGGGAACAAAACAGAATTGTAGAACTCATACTTTCAGATAGTACCCAAGGAGGCAAAAGCCAAGCAGGCCATCCAAGAAAGGAAAGAAAAAAAAATACTGAGATAATCTCCTAAGTGGCATACTACCTCTTAAAGACAGTAAAATTGAGAATACGCCTGTTGTGCTTATTGTAGTATGATTAAGGTATGTTATCTATAAGCAGTGAGTTTAGTTACTGTATCAAGGGAGTATCTGGGAAAGGATTACAACTTATTCCTAGGAATTGTGAAGTCTAGCATAATGCCTGAAGCGTAGGTTGTTCTGACTGAGAATTTGTTGAATGGGAATTGTAGTGACTCAGAGTTCCTATGGTGCTTTAGTGTTTGCTCAGCACTATGTAACCTTATTGTCATTGATTCAATGGTCATACTGTAAACATGCCCCCCTCCAAAAAAAGGCTCACAAGAGGTCAAATGAGGGCGGAGGGTACTAGAAATCTAACTCAAGACCATGCGCTTGCCAGACCAGCGCTGTGCTGCTGAGCTCTATCTTTCGCCCGACAAGTAAGTAACTAGAGATTGAACTTCCTAACACTGTGGAGGTTTAAGATGACCTCCACTTCCTCAAAGGTGATTGCTACTATGATTTAGCTATTTTTCATATAAATGCAATGCTTTTCAAAACTAGATAAATCAACTGAATTTATAAGAAAATTTTCTTATAAAATTTATAAGAATATTTCAATGATAGGCATTTTGTAGATGTTAAGTAACTAAGAATTAGGCCTAAAAAATAATGGGCAAGATTTTCAGATGTCATCTCCAGATGCAGTCTGTGCTTTTTTGTTTTTTCTGTCCATTTTTGATTGATGTGTATGGCTTAATAAGAGTGGTATTTAAAAACCATAAATTGCACTTATGTAACACCTAATTTGCAAAGTTACTTTTTCTTCACATTAATGTTTTCCTAAATTCAAGACTGATTTGTCATTGCATTTTTCTTCTTTTTCTTTTCACTGCTTTATTCCTTAGCAAATGGCCCACAGTCTGATGCAAAAATAGATTTTCACTAGATAGTTACTAAATTTTGAATAAATAAATAAATAAAACAATAAACTACTTGTGATTAAATGTTTAGATTTGTTTTATGCTACAAATAATATAAAGTTAAAATATCTATATCTTTCTTTTTTTTTCTTTTATCTTTCCCTTTCATTCTTTCTGGTGCTGGGGATTGAACCATGTATTTTTCTCTAAGATTAGAACTTTTCAAGGATAGAGTTTAAAGTCCAGTAAGCATTTGATAATCATCAATAACAAGTTCTAAAATAAAATTTTCTAAAATGGGCTTTTCCCTCCATTTCTATAATTCAGGAGGTTGGAAAACTACTGTTTTATAACAATATGTATGTATGATATTACCTTTGCCTTTCTTGGGTACTGTTTCCTTGTCCATCCTTGGCGCTGGTTGAATCTCTTTCATATATTGGGGTAAATGTGGATACTCTTTGCCATATTGCAAGTGAGGCAGTTCTTTGCCCATGGCAAGGCCATCTTTGCCCAGAGGCATATGAGGTACTTGCTGACCCAAGGGCTGGTATTGTGGAATTTGCGGTGGCATCTGAGGAGGAATCTGAGGTGGCAGCGGCTTGATCCCATAGTAGGCACCAGCCTGAATAAACCTGATGGAACTCAGGGAAATGGTGAGTAGCACTCCAAGCAGCTTCAGAGGACCAGATGTTACAGCCATCACCTGTGGAGGAAGAAATGCACCAACACCGTGAGAACCTGTAGGCCAAGGCACTGGTGTTACCTTAGAGACAGTAGGAAAGTGAAGGAAATAAGTCTTTATCATTGGAACTTTATGAGTGGAAGGTAAATGAAATAAAGATCTACCTTTTCATAGAACAGAAAAAAGAAAACCAACAAAAATCGAACAACCAAAAGAGTTAGTTGTCTGTCACATGAAGGTAATTGGTGGGAAAATAGGCTATGGCAGAGACTGGTAGTTGTCTCCAAGATTCAGTTTTGCCTGTCTTCCATAATATTGGAAGACCTAATTTTCAACTGGGAATAGGACAGCCCAGAGTGGAGACATTTAGTTAGGTGGCCATGTAATGAAGTCCTGGTGAACTGGATGTAGTTGTGGATGCAACTTCCAAGAAGGAGCCTAATGGGAAGAAAGGGCATGTTCTTTCCCTTCATCCATCTTTTTGCTTGGAATAGTGATATATTGCTGGGAAATGGACATTGAACCATGAAGCAAAAGCTATACGGTAGAGTAGCAAGCTAGGAGAAATCTTAGCCCTTCTTTAATATGGAGGCCCTGATCTATACTAATCCTTAAATTTGCATTTTGTTTACTTATGAGGGAAAGTTTTGTCTTTTTTTGTTTGTTTGATTGGTTGTTTTTTTTTTTTTTTTTTGAGACAAGATCCTGCTGTGCAGTTCAGGCTGGGCTTGAGCTTGCTGAGTAGTCTAGGCTGTCTTCACACTCAAGGCAGTTCTCTTGCCTCAGCCTCCCAAGTGCTGGGATTACAGGTGTGTGTACCACACCCAGCAGTTTTGTCTTCTTTAGTCCACTTTTATTTTGGGTGTTCCATATTTGCAAAAAGCCTAATCCCAACAGACACTTAGTGCCATAGTCTATTTTAGTGCCACAGTGTTTCTTACTAAGTATCAAAATTCTATTCTAAATAGATATAGTCAAATACTTTATAGGCTTTATGCCAGGGGCAGAGATTTTTCATCTGCCCATTGTGTTTTGCGTGCTTTGATATAGTCATCAGTGAATACAAAGTTACATTTTAAACTAGCACTAAAAACTTCAGAAGTCTTTTTGACTTGGAGAGAAGGTACTCCATGTAATAGTCTCAAAATGTCATTTTAAGATCACTATCATAATTATGCATATTTTTGTTTTATTTACATATCATGAAGTCATTTATTTAGAATTTGGATAATTGGACTATGAGTCTGTTGAGTTAATATTTGGACTTTTTAAAATAAAAGGTACTTAAATACAAATTTATCATATAATGTAGAGCGAACTTCACAAAAATAAACTTTAATAACAGGCTTTGCAGATTAGCAGTTCAAAGAATAAATAACTATAAATTAAGTTTATCTGTTTATAAAAGCCAGCTGGAGAGCTCTGGAAGCAGTAGTGGCAAATTTGTGGTCTGTGTGCAGCCCTTTGTATCATTGAAAGCTCTAAAAGGTTCGCCATCTCTGGGAGACCAAACAGCTCCGGGAAATGCAGATCAGGCGAATGCACACTAGAGGGCACTCGTGGCACACATGCAAGTTCCCAGTTCCCTACCTCCTGCCCTACTTTCACCCGTGTCACCCAGACTGGTCCTGTACTTGCTGTACTGTCATATCTTATTAAGAGATTTAATGAAAATCAGAATCATAGTGGAGTGTACATATTACAGACCTGAGGTGGAGGTAATATAAAGAGAGACCAAGATCGAGAAGAGGCAAGTTTCTCACAATCTTTAATATATTTTCTGGAACACTTTGTAAACACTTCTATTCAAAAGTAATTTAATTTCCATTTTCATGGGAATTTGTTTTCTTTACTTCTGCTTTCATTCTGGATCATAGTTTTCTACTTCTTAGAAAATGTGCATTGAATTTGTGACATTGTATTGAAGGTTAATGCCAAGAGTGTGAATAGGCTACAGAAGGATTCTTAATAAAAAACATCTAAGAAAATATTTAATGTGAATCCCTACCACAAAATTTGTGGCATTCCATTTTTCTAAGTATACTAAGCAATCATTTTTTTCTCCTTCAGGGAAGAAACGAAGAAACTTTTGTCAGCACAATGACTTATAAAAGTTTTTCTATTTTATAAACCAGAACAGTCTCATGAATTATTTATTTTGAGTATTTTGAATAATATATATATAGTAGTAAAGTGGGAGTAGATAGAAAGTTGTTACATTATTTTCTGTAAGAAATTTTCTGTTACATTATATTTTCTAAGAATGATTGTTATACACCATTAGGAAAAACCAACAGAATACTGACTTATTGATAGTCAAATTTATTTTAGGTGGAAAAAGAACATCTACCATAAGTATTCAATATTTTCTTTGAATTCTTACCAGAAAAAAACACTAGGCCCACCCATGAATTAAAAAGATGAGGATAATATCATCAATGAGCTTACCCTGAAGGAGTTTATTCTGTTTTAGTAGAGGAGGCAGATGTACACACTGTTAATGGTTAGCAAAGAACATTCAGAAGAATCTAAATCTCTCTTACTCCATCCTTTAAAATCCCTCTTCTTTGAAACATCATTTTGTTATTGTTTCCACATATTTTCCAAAAGTTAGCCTATGCATATACAATATTACATACACCTTTAAAACACAAGTTAGCCAATACTGTATGTTTACATTTGATCTCAGCAACAAAGTCTGAGAAGTATAATATTATATATCTTTCTTGTTTTATTTTCACTCAAAGATCAGTAGTTAGAATTGTTTCTTGTCAAGTTATGTATATCTAAACAAATTCTGTCAAGTTTCTTGCTAAAATAGGATTTAAATGCTGTTCTTTTAAATCATGTTCTGCTCTAACATTCAGTGTGTCTAAGGTAATCACTGGAGACCTGAAAGTGTTAATCTACACAGAAATATGTGGTAATACTTGATAATGCATAAACTTAGGACTTAACAGTGTAATTCCTTTGGGGATGAAAGAATTCAATTATTGACCCCTAAACTTGTGATGACTGTAGTAATAAGCTGGCATGCTTGGCCCTTCACCATTCCTTCAGTGTAGTGGATGTATTAGATTATACTTAATATATTTAAATCTGGATAATCTAGTGAAATACTGGGAAACTGGAAAGAGGCAAAATGCCTGGAAGATCAACTGAATACCAAAGACTGTGGGATCCTGCTTTCCTACCATTATTTCCTCTCAGAGGCTTGGCTACTTTCTTCTCCAAAACCACCTCCTAAGGTTTGCCATCTGCCATTTTTTTTTCTGGCCCTTTATTTAAATAAACTTTGTTCAGTTTTAACTTGGATATTTATGTGGGGTCCCTGGTTAGAATTTACTGCTTGATTTATCCCAACTAATTTCCTTCCTGTCCCTGAGGATAGTTTTGGTGGTCAAAGTGGTGTAGTGATTCTCTCAAATCACTCAGAAGAACATCAGATTTGTGTAACATTATGCAAACACCTGGCGAGGAACAGAGAACCTTAGAATTCTTGGTGGGAAGAAATGGTGGTAGTGGATTTTCTTGCCATTCTTTTGCTGGGGATGTGGAACATAATATTGTGAGTTCTCAATTTCTTTTTCTTTGATAACTGGTGTGTGTGTGTGTGTGTGTGAACATAATGATAACCATATCAAATATATTGACACTGGATATCAAATATGTTGCTAGCCAGGCTGGCTTTGTAACGGGTGTCATGTCATATGGAAAGCATATTATCAAAGTGCATAGACTAGTATTGGACTTTTAGCTCTGCTATTCTTTATGCTTATAACCTTGGCAAGTCCCTTAGCTCACTGAACCTTAGTTTCTTTACCTACAGAATAGAAATGATAATCTCTGTCTATCACTGAGAGATACTCAAGGGTACAAACGATAGTATGAATTCTTTGTGAGCTGAACAGCGCTATTCAAATTTAAGTTATTAATGGAGTACAACCAAAAAGACAAATCAAAACCAACTGAAAAGTCAAAGACTTTCAAAAAAGGGTACTAGCCAAAGTAAATGTGAGGTTAACTGCAATAGTGATAAACCCAATATGAAAAAAAACATAGTGGCTATTAAAATGTACAATTAAAAATGGCAAAAAAAAAGCTCCAGCTAAACCAAGGTCATCATTCATTCTGGCATCAGGATTACCAATTCTAATTATTTTGACTAGCCCTAAATGGTTCCCTATATTTGGGCAGAGCAGAAGAGAGGTTTAGTTTTCTCATGTGACCTGTAATGTATACAGCAGAATAATGTGATATATATTATTTTAGACGCTCCTAAGCAGTCTATTTGTATATTTATCCTCATGATATTTTTGGCTTGCTGTGCAAAAGAATTTTTAAATATTTAAACCTCAATCCTTGCCCTGAATTCAACTTTCTTGCCCTGAATTCAACTTTCTTTCGCACAGAGCTAATACAATCTCTCCCTCTGTCTCTCTGTCTGTCTATCTCTTGCTCTGTTTCTCTGTCTCTGTTTCTCTGTCTCTCTGTTTCTCTCTCACTATGTTTCTCTCTCTCTCTCTCTCTCTCTCTCTCTCTCTCTCTCTCTCTCTCTCTCTCTCTCGGTGAAGACAAACCTCTCCCATCTGATCTTGGGCTAGTTTATGTACTCCCTGCTTACCTTTATACAAGTTTTGTAATTTTTCAAGCCTCTCAGATTTTGCTACTCCTGAAAAAGGAAAATCAGGCAGGATCTTCCTCCAACATACATCAGAACTGCTTTTCTGGCTTTCCCATGCCTCTCAAAATTCTCTTTTGATTACATTACTCACAGAAATTATTCCATTATCCGTAGATACATATTGAACAGCTATAAATTGTTAAGAATTTTCTGGGTATGAGATACAGTGATCAATTAGAAAGATGAGGTCTTAACTTGTTGAGCTCACCTCCTAGAATGCAGAAACAAATAAATTAAAATATATTTCATAATTTAAATGTGAGTGCTATGAAGAAAACAAAGCAGGTATCTTCGTGTAGTCAGGCTGCTATAATAAAAATACCATACAATAAATATTAGTTTGCCATAACTTCTATAAGGAAGTACTGTACCTCAAACTGGGTGGCTTAAACAACAGAAAGTTATTGCTTACAGTTTTGGAGGCTGGAGAGTCCAGAGTTAGATGGCAGAAGAGTGAATGTGGGGTGAGGGTCCATTTTCTCATTCATAGACGCTCAATCTCTCATGCGTCTGCACATAATGTGTGTGTGTAAGGAGCTCTTTTAAAAGGGCAGTTATCTCTTTTATGAGAGCAATGCCTTTATGACCCCACCTCCTAGTAGCATCACACTAAGTGCTAGAATTTCAACATAGGAATACTGGGAGGACCCAAACATTCAGCATATAGTAACAGAGTGAAGAATTCATGAATAACTTGGACTGGATGAAACTGTTTAGAAATTTCAGTAGGGAAGATATCTCTGAGGTTCCTTCATTAGGAGAGATTTTAAAAAAGCATTCACCTAGTTTTAGTCCTGTATTAGTTTACTAGAGCTGCCATAACAAAGTATCTCAGAAAGGGGCAGCTTAAGTAACAGAAGTTTGTTTTTCTGCAATCATAGAGACTTAACTGTCCAAGATCAAGGTATTGATAAGGTTGGATTTTTTTGAGGGCTCTTTCCTTGGTTTGTAGATGGCAATCTTCCCCCTGTGTATATATGATCTTTCCTCTGCTTCCCTCTTTTCCGCCTCCTTTTTATCCTTCCATGGCCTTGTACATGCTGGGAAAACACTCAACCACGTGAGCTGTACTTCCACCCTTCTGTGTGTCTCTTGTGTAAGAGTTATATGGTTCACCCTAGTGACCTCATTTTAATTTATTTTTTAAATACCCCATGCCCCAAAATAGTCACATTCTGGAGTATAAAAGATTAAGATTTTAACGTATGAATGTGGAGAGTGAAGGATGACAAACTTCAGCTCAACACCAACCTTCCTCTAAATCAACTTAATTCCTAATGAAGCCTTCCATACCTGTTCAGTTATCATTACTGTCTACTAAAAGTTTAACACAAAGTTGAATGTACATAACCAGTCTTGAATATTTTTCTGTTGCTTTTTCCCCCCGTTAGACTCAACATGATTGCAAGTTTTCTGAGGATAAGGAAAACTGGTACTCTTCATTTTCTCAGTGTTTATTAGTAAACTTCACAATTGAAACTCTTCATATTGATGGGAGATTTCAAAAATATTTAATTCAGGCACCTTATTTAAAATCCAGTTTTAACAATTGTTAACAGAAGCTTTCATGTTTTCTATTTGAATAATGATGGAAACATTCGTAAAGCAAACCATTATCTTGCCATACAAATGTGTTGCTTTTTAAAAATCAATAACTTGTAGGGGAATCTTATCTTATTTGAACCATATGTGGCAGAGCAGATGAATCTTTGGTGGTGTGGGGTTGGAAAAGGAGTGTTAAGAGAATTTATCCCTAAATTAGTTATAAGGATATGAGTCAAAAGATAATGCACATGTCCTTTTATTATCATGCTAAAAACATTTTCAGATAAGCCCACCCTAGGCTTAACTAACTACAGATATGTAACTTTGTTGCATAATTGATTAAAATAGATATTACTAACTACATTGATTAACCCTTTTCATGGTTATGGTTTTATTGCCTTTTATAATATTAACCAGTTTTGTATCTGAGCATAACCTTAACATTTTAAAACTTTACTGATTTTTAAAAATTAAAAGTTTTGAATATTTTATTCTTAATTTTGTCATTATTTAAAAATAAAATGTTGATTTGTGTTAATCTACTTTTGGAAACTGTGTTTTAAAAGTTTGATGATTATGCTTTTACAGGAACATAAAAATAAAACTATAAATATATCATGTGTCTGACTTTTTGGAGTAAAAGCAGGACAAAGTGCAGCAGGTGTGGAGGTGGCTGTCAGTAATCAGTATGATGCTCTTTGAACTAGTTTCATAGTAGGCATTTTGTGCTTAGAGGGGGCAGGTATCTGAGTTTTAAAGGAAGAAACAAGCAACTCTAAGCAATAAAAGGTAATTTGTCCTGGGGAAATGCAGAGGAGATAAGAGTGTGAGCAGCATTTACTGATGCTTATTCAAAATCAGGGAAAAGGAAATTCTTAGCAGGGAAACAGAAGAAAAAAATGTCAGAAGTTTATTAGAAGGTATGTATTGTAAAATATCTTTCTGTCTTCTATATTGAAATCTATAAAACTAATACTTTGTGGAAATGAGGTATCTTTAGGTAGCTGAAAGAACCATTCAATTCTGTATCCAGATTCACATTGGACAAAAATAGTGACTATATATAAGAAAGCAGGAACCCAAGAATCTCTAAGGAACAGAGGTGCAGTGGACACCTACGTTACAATAATCTCAGATACAGTTTATAGATGTACTATTAAATATGTTTGTAATCTTACTTCATTTTAGGTCTGTTTTTGACATTAAATTCTTTAAATTGATCTCTCCCCATCCTGTGCTTATGAAGATTGATTATTTTACTGATATCCAAATCCGTATATTTATCCCTGTTACTTTTCAAGTTAGAAATGTAAGATTACTATTTGATTATTTCTAGGAGCCACCATCCTATTTATATATGTATGTATTTATTTATTTTTTTTGTACCGGGGGTTGAACTCACGACCTTGCGCTTGCTAAGCAGGTGCTTAAGCCACTGAGCTAAATCCCCAGCACCATCCAATATATTAATTAACAAGTGTCCTACTTCATTTTACAAGGCATGAATCTGTTTAACTATATTTTTACTTTCCCCCATCTTATCCTCCAAACATCAAGGTCATTTTGTTGGTCAAAATGAAGAAATAGTCAATTATATAGGATAAGAACCTGGGCTAGATTCAAGGTCTTTTTCCTTTTTGGAGTAGTTATTCATGAATTCAGAAAGTCACTTGTAAATATCCCAAGATGTAACCCAAATAAATAAGCTTATCAGTTGTGGTCAATCAATCCAATAGAGATAGTGGGCAAGACTGCCCAGTGAACATTTATTGAGTCTACTTGCCCATTTATACTCACCAGGACTGATATAAATATAAAATTGAGCTTGAATTTTGTGCTTCATTGATGAATCCTGAACCGTACTATGATTAACAGCATTCCACTGCACCACTTAACTGCACTGGCTGTAGGCAGAGCTGTGCAACTCATGAATCTTGAGAAGTCAGCTGACATTTTGACAAGATGGAGACAAGTAAGAACACATTTTGTCCCCTGCTCTGGAAAGGGTTCATACACATAAACACCCTTCCCACCCCAAAATGAGTGGCCAAATACCACATTCCAAAAGCCCTCCTGAGGAGATGATTTCACAACATTCCCAGTAACCAATTGCAGTATTTCATAGTAGATTTCCTAATATCTAATCTGAATCTCTTCTGTTGAACTTTCCTCTTTTAAAAAAGAGCTTATTTCCTCTTTTTCCATTTTCAAAGGTGGAAAACATCTGAAAAATATTTTAAAAATTGTTCACATATTTGAAGAATGTAATTAACTCCTTTTGTTTTTGTAACTAGAATACTGTCAGCTACTAAACGGCTTATAAGACACTTGGAAGTAAGCCTTAGAATTTAGAAAACACTAAAGTGAAATTTTTTTTCTTCCCATAATATGAAAGCATCATTGTTTTCAGAGCACAGAGTATCTAAAATCTAGTTCCTACCTTAATAAGGCACTTATCCTGACTAGTATTATCTCCTTAATTTACAGAATAAAGACATTGGCTAAATGACTTCAGGTGACTCTCAGTTTTAAAGTTTCCTTGTAACTGTGAATGTCTGAAGGACATATATATATTTTACACTTAAATGAATTTAGATGGTCAATCTTTTGGATGTCAGAAAGTTATATTAGTCTCCTACTTCTAGTCACTTTTTAATATTTCAGTCTTCCTTTTTACAGATATGGATGGAAATAATGTAAGTTCGTACAACTTTTCTCTAAATATTCCTCTGATAAGGTAAGCTGCTCTTGACCAGAAACTAAAGGAACACTCTAAATAAGACCCAAAGTTTAGGTACAAAAAAGATGATGTATGGCTTTTTAAAGAAACAACATTGAAAAGTTAAATAGAAATGGAAAATAGTCATGTTTCAGGAGCTAATTTTTCATTTTAAAAGAAAAATTGAAAATCTGAATTCTAGAGTTAGCTCTACAGTAAAATAGGTGATAGATTTTTCCAAGAGTATGTTCTTATCATTCCATGTGCCTTGAGTCCATAGCAAGTAAATTTTTTCCTAATGTTCCAGGAAGGATCACATATCACTCTATAGTTTTCATGTGAGCATTATGAAAGACACATAGGTACACATTCAATAATTTAATTAATATTTTAATGTTTAAATTAATAAATTTATATGAGCATCTTTCTTCACTAATGCAGTTTGTATAAAGAACACAATATAAAATATTTTTTTCCAAGCCTTTTCAAGGAAGTATAAGAAAATTTCATCTAATACAAGCCATTACATTGTATATAATAAAATATCTTTTAGAACAATATATAATAAATAAAAATATCTTTTAGAACAATCATAATGTGTTATGCAAAATATGAATTCTATCGAACATTTCATGACCACACACACTTTTACTTCACCTTGAACCCCTGTTCAGAACTATGGGATTACAAGTGAATTTAAACCAATGAGAACTCGACAGTATCTTGTGTCATGCCATTATAATTTGGTAGTTGTAGTTGAAACAGTTCTTTATAAATAGCATGGATTGACTGACGTAAGTACAATGATAAAATTAGACTTGCTCTCAAAATATCTCAGGTCATAGAAACTAGATAGTTTAAATCACATTAGGTAAAAAGACAAAAGCAGATAACTTATTTCCTGAGTGGCCTTCACTTGGGACCAGAGCACTAAGGAGTATGGAGTCTTGGGGTAGCCTTGAGGTGTGCGAGAGAAGGACAGAGAGGACTAAATAGTTTGCTTAAGGACTCAACTTTTTACTTTTTCCATTTTCAGTAATTTTGTGTACTTTCTAGTTATTTCATTTCTACATGACACTTTACTCAAGAAGTTAACTTTAGGTGAAGCACAAATAAATTAATGGCATTTCCTAATACTAGATGTTCTAATGAGAGTTTTGAAAATTGAGAAAGCTGAAATATAAAGTGCAATGAACTGAGGTTGCAGTCAGCATAGTTATTTCATGGAAACAGGAGAGAGAGGGCTTTACTAACATTGACTTTTCTCTCATTGATTTTGAGAATGGTGACTGAGGTAGGGACGAATTTCTTTTTTTGCACCTTACTCTGTGTGGCCCTTTGCATTCCAGTGTATTAACAGGATTAAACAAGTAAACCAATTTCCTTTTCTTTTATTGAACAGGCTACTACTGACAGTAGATTGTTTGTTTTATATTTTTACAGGGAACTGTGAAATAAAAATTCCCCAACCAAGTAACAAATAATAGCCTAATCAACCTCTCCATGATATTGATTTATTAATTAAGTTACTATATGGGTGTATATGTATCTTGTGGGTTTGGATGCAAGGGTTAAAAGGCATGAAACAGCCAACTGTTGACTTTTTCTCCCCACTTTTGGGCTTGTTATTTTGGGGGGTCCAATTGTTGGCTTTTTATTTAGTTATGATTAAGAGCCAAGCCCTAGGATTTTTATCACATATGGGAAAAATGTTAAATCACTAGCACTTGGGAAATAAAAATAATTAATCAGTATTTCTACAAAATTGGTTCCTCCTAACTTATACCCTTATATATAGAAGCCTCTGGCAGAGCAGCAATCCTACTAAAATTGCAATATTTAGCTTTGGAAATTTCTGAATTATAAAAGAAATAAAAAAATTCAACAATTTCTTAGTAAAAATATAGTTTTTTTTTCCCAAACTGTTGTGTGGATCAAGAGCTGCAGAAATCATTCCACAGGATTGTTCTCAACAATGATTTTAAATTTAAAAATTTTGTTCTCAAACTGAGGCTAAGCCCAAAACACTAAATTTTAATAACTTGTGAGCAACAGAGAGGGCAGTCTCTAAAATCCACTGCTTTTCAACCGCAGCTCCATCTATATAATTAGCCTACGTGGTAACATCCTGCTCTTTGAACACAGGCAAAGCAAGGAGTGTAACCAAACCACAGCTATCTTGGTATTAGAAGTTCCATTTATTTAAAGGGTGGAATGTATTTTGAGGGAATGAGATGGATGTGCTGTCTGAGAGGAAAAATAGTAAGGTTTTCACAGTTAATCCACTGAACATTTTTCACAGAAAAAAGGAGATAGAGAAAAGAAAGGACAAAGAATTTTGTAAAAAGATGTCTGATCTTGAGGCTACTTTAGTGAAGGAAGATGGAACTTTGTAAGGAAATTTTTATGAGCAAAACTTTTAACAAGGCACAAGAATTCACACAAACATGGACTTTCACTGATAAACATGTTTCACAAATATGATTTCTCAGGACTTCGAGTGTGACGAGGATGATGAGTTGGAGATGAGAGTCAGAGTGTAATTTCTGTAACCTCTGTGATATCCTTGTATGGTTTTAAGAGCCTATTTTCTCTCAATGCTGAGACAAAATATCTGACACCCAAAATTAAAGAGGAAAAGGTTTATTTAGCTCACTGTAGAGGTTCTAGTCCATAATCATCTGGCTCCAAGGCCTGATGGTATGGCAGGCAGACATTGCAGAGAAACAGTTCTAGTGGGCAGAAGGTAGCAAAGGAACAAGGGAGGACCACAGTTTTTTCCATCCTTTATATTTTATCTAGGCTACTTAAGATGGGTAGAACTCATACCCTTAATCCTATTGCCCTCTATCTTAGCATTGCACCATTAATCAACCCCAGTATCACACACTCTAGGTCCAGCCATCTCTGAAAAAGACCCACCTATGAGTGCATGAGGCTTGGAGATGGGGACATATAGACACAAGCCATAACACAGTTTCTTCTTACTAAGCTATAATTCTCTTTTTACTAAGGTAATTAATTGGATGGGATGGAATCCCAATGCTTGGAGAAATATGAGGGGCATAAGTGAGTGATTGGAGCCAGGTGGCCAGTGTGATGAATGGGAAACATCTGTGCCATTCAGAGAGGAAATTACCAAAAAAGCTCGCTTCCTGCCAGTCATGCAAATATGTGCTTAATTTGGGTGGTTCTTCTAGTTATTAAGAGAATCAAAAGTCAGGACACACTGTGAAACTTCTTCTCTCCCTTCTCTCCTCTCACTCTTCCCCTCCTACTCCTTCTTATTTTTTCTTTTTTAATATCATGGGTAGTATCCAAACTTAAGGTTGCTAGAGGGTACTTTGATTATAGGTAGTTTCTAATATCTCATGTTAAAATTTTTTGGTGGGGGGTTTCTCCATACCTCATATTGCTTACATTTTTAAAGTCCTAGCATTGTTCTTCTCCATTGTGTCAGTTGATTACCCTAGTCACCAAATTCAGCAATCTATTAAATTTTTAGATATTATGTTGGTGGCTAGAGATATATTAAAAATAAAGTGAAACGTGATTGACTGTTTACAGCCAACAGTTGAAAGTAAGATATTAATCTAGTATAATTGCTTTGGTAAAACAAAACAGACTTGGGTTGGGTGAGGTTGGTCAGGCACAAGGTTCTCAGAGACAGTATCAAAATTTCTTATTAAGGTAATAAATGAGAATTGTCCATCAGTTGAAGGGTATTCCTTGCGTTTCATCAAAATGATTTAAATGCAGATATTGGTTATCTTAATCAGTTAAAGAACAGCTGTATGGGTGTAATGCTTGAATTATATATCCTGATTTTATCACTTATGTATGTAACCTCCAGTATCTTAATCTATTTATGCATTGATTTCTTTATGATAAACTGGAGATGATGATACCATGACCTGTCTCAAGAGACTGTTGGAAGTATTCAGGGAATTAAAGCAAATAAAATGCTTAGGATAGGGGATTAGATATAGTAAGTATTTTATGTTAGCTATTTACTTAAGTAAATGGGAGAAAAAGGTGAAGAAAGAATAGGATGATGAGGTGGAATAGAGGGCATCTTGAGCACATATTCTATGATGTTTTGCTTTGTTGCAGTTTTACTTTGAAAAATTTGAAAGGTAATGATTTTTGTTTTCACTCTGCTCCAGACCTGTTATGAATATTAAGCTGACTGATTGCTTCCTTAGCTGAGATTGTAAAGCAAGACAAGGTAAATGTAATTTCTATTAAGTAAGTAACATACATTTTGGCTGCTTTTCCACCTGCTCACTGTATGCAAATTCTGGTTCTAAGTTTGGCTCTCGCCCCAGATTCACTTTGCAGCATTCTTTGTATCCACTGAAAAGAGCCTTAGCTTTGAAATCAGAGAACAGAAGACATTTCGACTAACCTTGTGAAAGTAACTGCAGAATTCAGGTTGTATTTTAGTGGTGAAAGAAGTAAAATATGCAAGTAATAATAGCTATAAACTTTTAGATCAGAACACTAGCTTCCAACTTTCTGAGGAGCTTAATTTTTCTGTGCTATTTTTGGGTATTTAAGTAACAGTAATATTGCTATGGTGAAAACTTATTTATTGTTTGCCACATTTTAAGAGTTGTTTCTGAAAGATTGGTTCCCTATTCATAGATCTCTACTTCAAAACCATACTGAGCATTTATTTATTTATTGAATATCTCTCTATGTAGTTCAGACAGGCGTTGAGCTCACTATGTAGCTTTGACTGGCCTCAGACTCGCACCATTGCTCATGCCTCAGCATCTTGAGTGCTGGAATCACAGGTGTGACATCACGCCTGGCCCATATTGAGTTTTTTGTCTGAAAAGACAGACAATTCAATATGAAGTTCTTTTATAGTTAGTGCAAAGTAGAAACTTCAAATCCAAAATACCAAATAAATCCCAACCATAGTTAGCCATGAGCATTAATTTAATATAAGGGTTAATTTCCCCCAAATTGAAGTACATCTATGTTTTTGAAAAGCAAATTCTTAGTCAAAATTTGTAGGAACACCATATGAGGGAAGGACATTATGTAGGAGAGCACTCAAATGTCTGGAGGAATAAGATCAAAATTTTATCTTTGAGAATTCTCGTTGCACTTAGTTCATACCTACACAAAGTAGGCTTGATAATTGCTTGTCAAATGACTATATAAATGGCATAATTTTCATTCCATTACTATGCCTTTTCTAAATCTTAAAGTATGATCTCAGGTAGGTGATAGCTGAAAGACACCCTGAATCAGTATTACTCTTTTCTCTACCTACTATTTCCATTATCTGTCTCCTAATTTTGTGTCCTGGTGTCTGCTGTCAGCTCATAAGATTGGAAGCTCACATAATAGCTATTTTTCCCTAGAAATAAGTGATGAGTATTATTTTTGATTTTATGAATTGCATAAAACAATGAAAGAATGGCTGATGGCAAAATAATTTTGAGATTGGTGACAGTTTTCTTTCATTTGAAGGATGTTTGTAAGATTCTCATAGAATGGCTTGGGCTGAATAACAATATCATGAAAGCATTTTTCTAGGTTCCCAGTTGATGTTCAGTTTAAAACTTCAGATCTCAAGTGACAATGTCTGAACTTCTCTTCCTCTACCAAAAACTCTTAGATGCTATTTTCTTATTTGTAGAACAAAGAGTGTTGGACTAAATGATTAATATTATTACCACCCCAATCCTTTTTGTTGTCTTTTAATCATGCCATTGACTGGAAAGAGTCAGATAATAGACTGTGGGGTCAAGTATTAACATGAAATTGAATAAGTGCTGAAGAAGAAGAGAGATGAACATTTTATTGTTTCATATTATTGTGAACTCTCAACAACTCTTTGCAAAGTTCCATGATTCTCTACCCTGTGATTAACTTGCTTTTTGGGACACATCTTTGCCATGAATTTCTGTCTCTCAGCTGTGGAAACCAGCCAAGAATACATTATTGACCACCTGCTCACTTTCTTACACAAGACGATTCTCCAGACTTATTTTCTTTGCTTTCTTGTCCTGCTGGTTTATGGGTTTCCCTTATGTAGCAATAAAACTCTTGGAGAGTCCTCTTAGGGATGAATTAATGCCACTTAAGTAGATTTCCGCTAGCTGCCCTTTGATGGTTCTGTTTAAAAGTAAAGGGAGAGCTGGGGCAGTTTGATCCTTATTGAAATTTTCCTTCCCTCTGCTTTAAAGTTACCACTCCTCAGAAACAGTTACACTCCAAGAGAGCTTTGTTAACACTGAAAAAATGTCTGGGAAATATTGTCAGAAGACAAATTCACCATCTTTTAGTAATTTTTTTCCCCATTGGCAAGATATTTGCATTATAAGAAGACCCAGCTCAGTCTGTGTGAACCTTTCTTGTATTCCTTTAAATACCAGAAAGTGTGTCTGAATTCCAGAAGAGCAGAATGTGATCTTGTTCTCCACCCTAATAGCAAACAGATCAAGGATCTGTTGTCATGATCCTATTTCAGCTTCGAGTAGTCTGCAATTTATTTTTGCTTTCCTTACACTTTATATGTTATTAATTTATCTGAATCTTGTATTTAATTTGTGTCTTCTGTGGGACAGAACATCCTAAAGGGTTTAATTTCTCCTCACACTCCTACCCCTGAGAGTTGGAAAATACCAGTTTCTGTCTTGAGTTTGCCATTGGCCTCTGTGCAGCCAGTGTTAATGCACTCTTTCTTAGGTTTCCAGCTCCTCTGCTGTGACACAGAAACAGAATCTGAATATTGAGGGAAAAAATTTCCCCAAGAGAAGTATTATTCTCATGGACATTGCCACTGGAGTGAACTATTTTAATTTATTCTTTATTTCATTTGCTTACAAAATGAGGCTAACCAGATGACAGAGTAAGAATGGGGTTAGTGTCAATGATACATTGTCCTCAGCTCATTATCGAATACTACCTTAGTTTTCTTGTTTGGGTCACTCAGCATACATCATTTGGACCACCATGCTAGGGACAATGGAGACTTCAGCACAATTAAGATGTTACTTCTCTCTTGAAAATATGAGGGAAATGTCAACTTGTATATAAGAAACCAATTCTGCTTCCTTTCCTTATCAGGTTTTCTGCCCCTTCTCTTTTATCTGCACTTTCTCTTTCACTTGTCCTTTCCCATCTCTATCCATGGTTTCTTTTTTCTTTCCCAGATTTCTAACTCCCATCTGATAGGTTTTTGTTTTGTTCTGTTTTTGTCTCACTAGTCCATTTTGAATCTAAGCCAGAATAAAAACTAATATCCTTCAAAAGTCAAATGAAACACAAGAATCAAAATAATCTTCCCTTTTCAATGGATTCAAGGGCAGACTTTTTGAAAATAAGGAGAAAATTCCAAAGTGGTATGATTAGGGCAGGGCTAGGCGTATCACAGGTGATTAATATGTAGTGGCAAGTACAACTTTTAGGAGTACTGGGCCTGGGGCAGTTTGAGAGGGGTGGGCAGAGTGGCCTGTTTGGGAGTGTACAGAGAATAATATGGCAGTAAAAGTTATAGGTACCTTGAGAAGTCAAATTCATGTTATGGAGGCAGGAAATTTTGCTTTGCCACAAGCAGGTCCTGGACAGCAGGCCCACTCAGAATGGACCAATTTGTGCCTACTACATCACCACAAAGAGGTGGGAGTTAACATATTTAACAGGAATCTCCTATAGGCTGGTCTCCCAAGAAAAGAGTTGACCTCCTGAAAACCTCCATGAAGAATGGTTATAACCTAGCTCAAAATTTGTGTTTATCACAAACAGTTTTAGTTGTTGACAAGCCTTGGACCTCAGCCTCTGTCCTCAGATCCTTCCACAGGAGTCATCGTTGATTTCCAAACATGCACATGGTTGTGCTGAATCCTGACACTGGCTTGTCATATTATGTAGCTAGAACTGCGAGACTTGGACCCTATCTTTTAGGAGGAGAGAGGCTAATTCTCCCCTCAGTCGTGACTGAAAAGTGGCCAGAAAAGGGCTGGAACCAAAGTTCAGCCACACCATGATGCTGTTTTGTCTTAGTCTCTGATCACAACAGGAGTATGGCTAATGCTTCTCTAATCAGACAGTTTGAATGCCTCATAGTCCAAGGGGCAGAAGCCTCTCCTAGAGTCTGATGTCTGGACCTGCTGGAATTTTATGCACAACCCTAGCCTATAATGTGCCAAGGTTAACAGAGACCCTCACATCCACTACTACTCTGCTGTCTATAAATTTTCCCTAATAGACACTGCTTGGCTGTTTGCCTTTGCATAACCACCTCCAGATCCACATCTTATTCCTCAGTGCTCTACTTAGAGACTGGAGTTCTAAAATAAGAAGAGTGCAGAGAAATATGTTAACCCACTAATTAGTTAATTCACTGGCCCATCCATTCAACATTCTTCAGAATTTAGCAAGTGCCAGGTGCTAGAGACCCAACAAGTGGAGAATGAGGTCCCTGTCCTAGAATGACTCACAGCATAGAGTTGGCTAGCTGAGGAGTTGACTGCTCAGACTCCTTCCTTGCGTCAGTTTCTGTCTCTGTGGAAACAGTAACAGAGTAACATTCAACTCTTGATCATGTGTTGGGCTGAACAATTCACTTGAATGATAATTGCCAGCATTTTTACAATCTCATGCTGGCTTCCTTCCACATCTCAGTATGTGATTAGGCATCTTCTGCACTCCAGTCCTTGATGTGTATCCATAAAAAACAAGTTTTATTTTAATATCAGTTTGAACAAGACTTGGCAAAGAATGCTAATAGAAGACATTGCATAGGAAACATAAGCAACTTTTGGCTTATCTCTGAGTATCAGATCTTATATTGAAGCACATCGAAATAAGAAAAATAATGAGTTATGAAGACGAACTCTCAGAAGACAAAGAATTCCTAAATCTACACACTACTATTATTTGGCATATAATTTAATTGTAGATTTTTAAAAGAAGAACCACAATAGATTCTTACTACTGAACTATACTTGTTTTAACTTCTAACAAAATCAAAAGACACCATAACTTGTACAAAATTTTTTTTAAATAAAATATTGTCTACTTGTTAATTTATCTTCATACCTGTAACTTCTCTCTTCCTCTTACTAAAGTTACCAGTAGAGGCATAGAAGCACAGAGACACAAAAGTTAGCTTATAGTTTGGTTCTGAGTTCTTGTTGAGTTTGGAAATAGTTATTTTCATCACTTGTTAAAGGATTTTCTGGATTGAATACATAAAATGTAGTGACATAGTATAATTCACATGAGGATTTTCCTTCAAAGTTGGTATAAAGTTACTGTTTACAAAAAAAGATCCTGTTTAAAAAATATCCTTTCTATATGAATACAAATGTTATAGCCATAATTTTATGTCTTGCCTGACTCATGAAACTTATAGGTGTAGATAAGAGTCCAAGGAGAAACATCATACTGACATGCAGTTGTATCTTGTTAGAAGAGGATATGGCTTGCTCCTGGCTACCATTGCCCTTAAAAATATGAATGGACCTGCTCACTGTGGCATGGACGGCAGGTATTAACACTGCTACTACCAGCAGTTATTTGAAGTGCTATTATTGTTAACATTTCATTGAACACACATTCTGTGAGGACTTAGAGTTCTTTAAGCACTGCTAGACTCTTAGCAATGACAATATAAAAAGACACAGAGTTTGAGTAAAAGTTTGCCAAATGCCAGACACTATGTTTTTACATAAATTATCTCATATATTAAAACCCTATAAACCCTGAGACATAAGTGCTATTTATTTTGTAGGCAAGGAAACAAGAGCCCAAAGTGGTTAAATCACTTGCCAGAGACAATCACACAGCCAGCAGGCAGCCAATTAGGATTTGTATCTGTGGGTCAACTTCCAGGGCCTTCACTGTACAGGACTACTCTGAATTAAATCCATGAGAAGAATTCATGCTACCAGTGCCTCAGAAGGACAGTTCAATTGAGTCAAAAAGCATCTTTAGTATCATTGTATGTTTAGCTTGATTTTTCCCATTAATATAAATATTTCCAGGAAGGCTGGCAGCAGTGCTCTCCACATCCCCCACACAGTGCAATAACTGGGAGAAACTGAGGGGCATGTTCAGCAGTCTCTCTTCTCTAGTTACTCTCAGTCCTCTGGGCATCCACACTGTGCCATTCATGATTGCTTTCACTAAGTCTCTGCATATAAATTTGCACCATCTTTAATGTATTTTACAATTTTTACTTGTATTAATTAATTTAAAAAAGACTTTTTAAGAGTAGTTTTTGGTTTACCATAAAATTGAGTGACAAGTACAGAGTTCCTTTACGTCCTCCCTTGCTCTAAACAGGTATAATCTCCCTACTATCAACATCCTGCCTTATAATAATTCATTTCTTATAAATGATGAACCTACAGTGGCCCATTATAAACACCCAAAGTCCGTATTTGCATTGGAATTCTTGGTGTTGCCTATTTTATGAGTTTTCACAAATAGATATTCATGTGAATATATCTACCATTATAAAGTCATGCAGAAGAGTTTCACAGTCTAAGAATTCTTTGTGCTCTATTTGCTCCTCTCTCCTTACTTTCTAGCCCCTTTATAATCACTGATTATTTTTCTGTCTCTATAATTTTGAATTTTCTTTTTATAATTTTATTTCCATCTATTTTATTGTTATGTGTTTGTAATACATAGTAATTACATTCATCTTAGGGAAATGGAATGTGTACATATCACATCTACTGGAATCATGTAGTAGATAAACTTATTTCATTGACTTCTTTACTTAGTAGTTTGCATTTAAGCTTCCTCCATACCTTTTCATGACTTGATCACTTATTATTCAGTTTGAATGTACTACCAGGTTTATTTTAGGGCATGGAATTTTTTTTCAGTGCTGGAAACTGAACCTGGGGTCTTGTGAATGCAAGGCAATTGCTCTACCACTGAGCTACACCTCCAGCTTGTTTTACTTTATTAGATGTTTTTATTTTGAGACAGGATCTTGTTAAGTTTTCCAGGCTGGCCATGAACTTGTGATTTTCCTTCCTTAGCCTGCAGAGTAGCGGAGATTACATATATGCACCATTATACCCAGCTTGGACATAGTATTTTAAATCTTTATTTTGAACTTCTCAAACTTCTCCCTTGACTTAAGAAAAAAATGATATGGACTTGTTTAGATTGTAGCCAAGTAACTTAACAAACCAACCCAGGAAGACACTCAGGAGACAATAGTATCATTGGGTTATTCCCCCAAAATAAAAACATTTGTTTTGTAATGAAGTTACAGGGACACTGGGAGAAATTTGTAATGAGAAGTTCAGAAGTGTGAGGATTACTTGGAAGATCTTTGAAAGAAAGTGGCCTCTTGATGTTCCTGTCCATATATGGAACTCAACCCCATAAAGAGGTGAGCTAAGATTCCTTGAGCACTTGTCAAATACTATATGTTAGTTTCACCAGCATCTTCCCAGTTAACCTGCTCAGATTTTCATGAATGAAAGGCACAGAAGAGGCTTTGGCTTCCTTTTAACTCTACAGAAGCAATACAAATCACAAATCACAGCTTGATGAGCTAGAAAGTTTCCATACAAACATGCCTGTTTTGTAGAAAATAGTCTTGAAGAGTATGAATTTCAAATAGAGGTTACTTTGCCTGGAGTCTTCTTGGTCACAATTTATTAAAGAATATTTTTTAACTGAATCTGAGTGGTAATAATGGTCATTAGGGACCTGTGACTCACTGAAAAAAATCCCTAAGTGACTTCTGAATTATTGCATTTAACCTAATGCTGCTGAAACAGTACTTCTTCTTGATAGAATTAACATATTTTATATTATGATTATTTGAAAATTTTCCATCAGCATATTTATACTATGTTAATGATATCATAAAGTAATTCTTCTTCATGACTTCATTATCTTTGTTAAATTGTGATTATGTAAATATACTTTGTCATTTAAAACATATAAATCATGTTATACTGTTATTCTATTGAAACTCTCTAATTCCTATTACTCTTTGAATAAAGCCCAACCTCCTCTCCATAGCTTACAGATTCCTGCCTGGTTTGGCATCTGCCTGTCCCTCATTCCACCTCTATCTGTTGACCATGCAGTAACTTTCACACTAACTTTTTCTTTGTTCTTTGAAGTAATCAATAAATTCTTCTGTAACTTTTGGGTATGCTATTCTGTTTATCAGAATGCTCTTATCTCAGGCTCTACACATGAAAGACTCCATTTCTTGTTTTCAGGTCTCAGCTAAATACTATTCTCACAAAGAAGACTTCATCTGGTCAAAGGAGTATACAAGCCTAGTTAGTCACTATCACAGTGCCTCTATTATAGCATTTCTTAAGAGTTAGATTTATGCATAGTTTGATTTATGCATTGTCCATGTTACCTGCTATATCTAGTGAGAGAAGAAGTTAGCCTGTCTTACTGCCTATGCTATTTCCCCAGTGTTGGTATTAAAGTAAGTGCTTGACCAAAACATAAAGTGAATAAATAGATGACAGCATGGATGATAATCATTTCTCTTTGAGTATGATTTTATTCTTTGTGAGTGTATGTGCATGCATGCATGTACCTCAGAGGGAAAAACTTCTTTTTTGTTCTCTCTTTTGCTTTAGTCTCTGCTACTGAATAGTACATGGCAGTGCATTGGCTACCTTTGCTTTTTGCATTCCTCAAAGCTTAATACTTTGGCACATAGTCCTTGGTGTACATTTGCTGTTGAATGAGTGGATAAGTTTGTAGGCAACGCTGGTGAGGCTGTTTCAAAAATGAAATATGCCATCTTGGCACTAACAGGATACTGGACAGGCCAGCTCAAAATATAATATCTTAGCCTGCTGAATATTTTTAACTGAAGAAAACTGAGAATATCTCAGAAACAGGATGGTTCTTCTTTTAATTTCTCCTGTCTTTCTTATCTGAAATGGACCATATATCAATTTTTATGATCTATGCCTTTTGAAAGTATACCATAAAGACCTCATTTCAGAGATGTCCTTCCACATACCCAAGAACCAAGTAGAATCTGAGCAAATGGACATTTCTAATCAATATCTTGGTCCAGTTCTTTACTATTAGATCATGGCTTCTGTCCTTCAGTCATACCCCTGTATTATTCTTGATTAAAAATAAATTTTCCTTGGGTGTTTTCAAAGCTTATATCCTTACATTATTATGTACACCCCATATGAAGTAAATTTGTATATATTTTATTATTAATCTATCTTCTGTTGTAGGAGACTCAACCCTGAACTGTGTGGTGAGTGGGGAATAGATACTACTTTTTCTCCCATAAAGCATATTCTATAGGATAACAGCAACATGGTGAATTCTGGTCTCTAGTGAAGACACAGTTATGACACTTGTTGTGCCAGCCTTCAGAGTCTGATTCACTCTCATTTTCCAAGAAGCACATGACTAGATGGCAGGCTGCCAAGGAGGCAGTAGGTTGTTTGCTTTTATTAACAACTAGAAGACTTGTCAAACTAGTTTCCCTGGTCAGATGATGTCAGTCTATGTCAGGGATTAGTCCCATGTTTCTGATGTTCTGAAAAATGCTGGGAGAATAGAGTATAGACTGACATTTAGTGAATGTTTATCACGTACAGACAGTATGTTAGGTGATAGATACCTACATCTTATTTAACTGTGGCAACACTCCTTGAAAAATTATCACTTTTTAAAAAAAGTAAGTGAGGAACCAAAGACTTAGACTAATGAGTACACTGCTGATATTGACTGAGTTAGAATTTCAAATTTTTCTGACTAAAAGCTATACTTATTGTACCACAGTGTCACATGCAACCAAATAACAACACTATTCTCTCCTGTATGCTTCATTTGAGTTAATGAAATCTTCTGAAATGAAACTCTGTTAGAGTTATGCTAAGAAGCTGTTATACACATGTATTGATAACTGATAAGATTAACCTTTTCTTCTCTTTTTAACCCAGGTCATTATCTCAGTGAGATGGTACAAGATGGAATGAAGGGCTGGGCAGGTGAAGTTTCTGAAAGTGTAATCCCACAGGGAGGAAGACCTAGGGTGGAGGGGGAGACTCAAGAGGTGGTATCTAAGAACTGCACCCAGCTGGGTTTACACTGACATTTTCGACCAGGGGCTCAGTAAGGTTTTTACTGGGAATTCTGACTGGTACAATAATGTGAAAAAGAGCATAGCAGGGAAGTTATGTGTGTGGGATCTAAACCAAATAGTTAAGTGTAAATGCTGTCCCTGTCCCTTATCATCTATGAGAAGGTCACTTATCTCCCTGTATTTCCTAGTGTTCAACTTATTAAATGATGATAACTAGTTATACATAGAAATTACCCTTGAATGCTGTGAGCAATAAGTGAGATTTTTTCCATAGACAGTGCTCTGAACTGTATCTGATAGACGGTAGTTCATAAATGTCATCTGTTGATGTGCAATTGCATATACCACTTGAAGGTCATGTTTTGCCATCAGCATATTATAAGTTATAAATATAATGTAGTCATTCTAGTCACATAAATTCAGACTGGATGGTTCAGTGCTTGATTGTGAGAACAGTTGTACAAAGGAAAAAGAAAAGTCTCTTTTGACATTCTTCAGGTTTCAAGACTTGTGTTTATGGGGGATCCATATCCAGGAACATGGGAACTCTGTATCTAAAAGGAATATTTATTTTGCCTTTACATCTCTGCTATTAATTTATCTTAATGTTACCAATTGCAGTTCTGTTTTGAGGTTGAAATGGGATTAACCAAGTGACAATCAAATTTCTGTTATGTACAAATGAGATTCCATTTTATTTTACAATCTATGACAATCTCCTTTCACAACCAAAAGGTGAATGGAGTGACATTATTTTCCTAAGTTCAGAAATTTGAAATGACTCTTCTAGTGTTGGCTTCTCATGCTACTTAACTGATAAATACAAGTTATTATCATCATTCACATTTCTTCTCATTCTTGTACTTTGGGGGAAATCTGATTTTTTTTGTTTTGTTTTTACGATATCATGTGCTTTCATACTTTGCCTGGATGTTGTGATCCAGAAGCTCAGTAGTACAAAACATTATATATTGATTTGCTTTTTGATAATCAATTGAAGCAGTGATGATGGGATGCAATATATTTGGATTGGAGCAAAAAGTCTATCCTAATGAATTGTAACTTCGTGAAAAGAAATGCTCCTAATCTTCTTAAGGTCTGAGCCAGGTTGTCACGGGGAAATAGGAGATATTTGAGGTTTCTCTCTTTTTTTCTTTTTCCAAAAAACATGTTGGGTCTACCAGCTGTTACCAAGAACATTAATAAAACTCTTGACATCTTAGAGTTATTGCTGTTCTTGAAGAAAAGATAAATGTATGTATTTTAAAATCTGGACATAAGAAGTTTTTAAAAATATTGTTGTAGCATTCTTCTGGCTACATTTCCTTAGCTCTTTTCCAAGCTTTGAGCTGGAGAAACTAAAAAATGTCTCTGTGCCAAGGTTAAATATTAAATGAAAACCGTGTGTCTGCAAGGTCTAGGATTAATAAATGGTGGTGAAATAGGTAAGATCGCAAATCATCAGAGGAAAAAAATCTCTAAAAGGAATGTAGCTGTATTGTAAGCAATGTTACCTTCTGAGCTGTGGAATCAAACACATAGGAAAAGAGGGACCATGGTGTATTTCAGTAGATCACAGTATTATACTTGCTATTGTTGTGGTAGAAGTTGAAGAACAAGAGTGTCCTCTTCTTCCTCCTTGGAGGGCATAACTTTACATATTGGCTCTAGATTTGGAAAATTAGTTCCAACTGTTGTGGTGAATGTCAGTTTCAACCCTCACCATGTTTGTTATCTTTTTCTCTAGGAAAACAATAAGAGAAACTAATGTATCATTGAATGATTGTACAATGAATGAGAAACACAAAAGTTTAGATTTTCTTTTCCAGTTAATTACAGTGATAATTTGTTTTCCAGCCTTAAATCTATGGGTTGGATGAAGTATTTGAGTTTCATGCTTTCTTCCTGAGTGCAGCCTGCAATATGAAAAGTGTATGAATACACTTTTGAATCCAAGTCATCTGGATTTGCATCTTAGTTCTCCCTCTTACCACCTAAGACACCTTGCGAACTTCCATTTCTTTGCCTGGAAGATGGGAATAATAATACTTCTGAGGGATCATATTGGTTAACAAACTCTGATGGTTCTGCAACTAGCAGAAACTCAATGAAGATTAGCTATTAAACATTATTTAGTTTTGTATTTTTCTATTACTGTAGTGTCAGTGTTCAACAGGATATTAATATACTTTTTATCAACTGATTTGGATGTTTTAACTGCACCTGCAATCAAAATTATTCATAACAAAAGTAAAACCTCCTGGGTTTGTTGAACAGTATCTGATTTAAAAATACTGTGTATTAGCTTCACAAAGAAGGTTCTTATGGTAATAGTTACTTTATCCTGTATTGAATGGTATTTAGAATACTTTCCTAAAATAAAAATGTAATATTAACATTTTTGAATAAGTATAAGAAGAGAAATTTGTTGTTTTGGAGAAGAGAAATATACTAAGGATAGCTAGGAAAAATAAAAAAGATATTAATTATTGAAAATATATAACAGAATATTCAAATTGCATGGGGGAAATTTACAAAAGAAATAGGAGGGAATAGTGAAATGTTAACATGTTGAAACTGGGGCCAAGATCATATAGATGACCAAAAGGAGTTAAAGGACAAACTGAGCATTACTCTGTAACCTATCTCTGCATGTGTGATGAGAAAATGTCACATGCTGGTAAAGTCTAACAGGTGTTAAAAGCTTTACCTTGATGAATGGTCTGTGAAAGAGGTTGGGAAGAGTTTGTACAGCAAAAGTTAAGATGATGAAGGAAGGAATTTGTATTCCAAAAAGAATTTAAAAGAATTTAATTATTTAATTTTTGTATTGTTTTTTGAGATTGGGTCTCACTATGTAGTTTCAGGCTGACCTTGAACTCAAAGCAATCTTCCTGCTTCAGCTTCCTGAGTGCTGGGATTACAGGTGTGTGTTACCATGTCTGGTTCCAAAAAGGATGTAAATTATAAATTGTTTTGAAACATTTTAGATATGGTAGTACCACTGTAATTCACCTTAGCTTCACTGCAGATAGTATAAACAAGCAAACAAAAACACAAGCTTGTGGATTTTCATCACTTTATTTGTTCTACTAGATACCCTTTGGTGAAAGGGTGCAGTATGGGATGGGAGCTGTGGAGTTTATTCTCTTGGTGTTAGTTGGTATAAGTTTGAGCAATTGGAGCAAATGTAGCACATGAGAGCTTAGACTGATGTTTCTGCTCCATATTACTCTTAAAAGAGTGAATCTGCTCAGAAGAGGGAGGAAGATAGTGAATCAGCTATAATTATCACAGTGAATAAAAAATTATCACAGTGAAGCACATGTCTCTGTGAACCATATTTTATGTTGTAGCTTCTTGTATTGCCTCCCCTTGGTGGTGGTCAATGACATATTATTATATTCTGGTGTTCTTGGTTGTATGTATGATATTAATTTTTTTCTGTTAACTACTATTATTCTTAACGACTAGCTTAGTAACCACAAAGAGAAAATATTATGAACTATTTTATCAATGCTTTAAGAAATACAACTACTTTATGTGTTGAAAAATACCATAATTATGGTTAAATTATGGGATGGTTTGCCAGTGTCAGCTAACATTCATGAAGGGCTTGCTAAATAATAAGTTGGAAGGACTTGCAACTTAATTAAATAACAAGTTGGAAGGACTCTATATTATTTAAACATCTATATTGATTAACTCATTTAATCCTTAGAAAATTCCCTCTAAGGAATTTGTTTTAAGAATTTCCTCTGAGATGGAAGCTATCACTATATTCTTTCTACTTCCTATTTACCCAAGCAAATAGGCATGGAAAGTTAAATGACATGTTAAAAATTCTAATATCAGTGGAAAACAGGACTAGAATTTGAACTTAGGGAGTCTACTTTCAAGTTTATATGTTTTACCACACTACTTTTCTGAATAGAAACTTTAAATATAGAATAGATTCTTATCTGTATACACACACACACACACACTTTCCATATGTATGCCCACCACAACAGCTGCAAACTTTTATATAAATGTTGTTCTGTTCTTTTTGTTTAAATTGAGCTGTAGGATTGAAACTTAAAGTTACAAAAGAATATAGCATAACCACTTATTTAAAGGTTTCTGAGTATGTTGTACTGGCAAAGAACTCTTCTAAACAGTTGGAAATAAAGAAAATATGGCACAACCTCTAGTGTTTTATAAACCTAAAGGCGAAACAATAAGAAAATTCTCATGCGTGAAGTTCTTTTTAAGTCCCAATTAGCTGCTGAAAGAATTTGGGGGCATTATAATTTACTTGGCTTCTGGTGGGTGATGGCTTGAGAAGGAAGAGGCTGTTCTTATCCCAAAGAAACTAGAAAACCCAAGGTCAGCCAAAGAGAAAGCTCTTCTAGGTCAAACCTCTAACTACTAGAACTGAATGCATGGGTTACTTGGGGAGCATGGCAGAGAGAAGGCTAACCATTGGCTGAACCAGCTACGCCTTAGGTGCAGGTCATTTCAGGAGGCAGAACATTTGCTGGGTTCTCAGACCTAGCACCTCACTGCCTGGGTTCAAATATCAGTTTGGATCCTTATTACTCAGTGTGATTGTAGGCAAGGTTTATTTTTTTTTCAAAAATCTTATTTTTTTCTTTCCATTCCTCCTCTATGAAATGAAGATAATAATACATGCCTCACAGAAGTTCTAGGCAAATTAAGTAAGTGGATGGCTGTAAAATGCTTAAAGTGATATCTAGCATAGAGGAGGTATGTTGTAAGCATAGGCTGTTTATTATCATTATTATCACTGATAAAGGCTGAAGTAGATACAGGGAATTAGACAGGAATACTTGGAACAAATGTAAGCTCAAAGAACTGTTTCATCTCTCCCTCCTATCTCCTGGAGTACACATCACTGTCTCTTGCTTATTTAATCTTCTAAAGAAATTTATGTCAATGCAATAAGTGTTTGTACTCTCTCCTAGTTAATTTCCACATTATCAAGTAAGTCATTGTTAGTAATGTCTCCTTTGGAATATATAACAATTCTCCTGCTTCTTCTTTGGCTTTAGAATATTGGAAAGAAGGATAGGAAATCAGATGACTGTACTTGCAATTCAAAGAACAAATTACATAATCATAAAATGGTTGAGGTACAATTGTCTTGCCTCATATGCAGCTGTGGCTTTTGAACCCCTAGTTCTAAATCTTCTTTTGAAATACTTTCCATGGCTACCTAGAAGTTATAGATGACGTGTGCAGAAAATGAGATTAATTTCCATGTAGACATTATAACATTAATTCATAGATTAGTTGTATCACCCGGATTAAACCAAGATAGATCTTTCCTCTGACTTTCCACCAGCCTTGTGTCTCTCCATTTCCATGGGATGAGAAGCTAAGGGATTCTGTGACACTTCTAGAATGTGCTCTGGATACATGATTCTAGAATTCCCATTGAGAGTCCTGATACATTTTCAGTGCCTGAACAGGCTTGTGTTAGAGTCTAGCCTCCTGAAAGAGGCTATATCCCTGGGTGTGTATTCCTGGGATCAATACAAGGCCAGGAAGTAGCTATTTGTTGGAAGTTGTGGGTGGAACTTAGCTAGGTATTCACATGCATGTTTGTGAAACACATAGAAGATTTAGGGGAGGGAACAAACAAACCTAGGGCTAGGTTGATCTCCCTGTGCCTCTGCATTATGATGCATAACTAAGGAATCTGAGAAATTCTAAATTTGGAACTTGACCTTCCAGGTTGTTATGATTTATAACATCCAAAATAGAGGGTAAGTTATTTAAATGTTGATTTACAACTGCTAAATATTGAAGTACATGGAATGAGGCTACCATTTGAATTTTTGCCCAAAACATCACAGGTGTCAATGATAGTCCTAAGAATATAGACACACACGCACATGCACACACACATACTCACCCACACATGCACACACACACACACTCCATGCTACGATATCCATGATTTTCTTTGTTGATAAAGAATTGCTCAAGAAGCAGAGCAATTAGTTAAAATGCAAGAGCAGAGAAACTCTACTATACCACAGATGACTGTCACTATTTTTATCCTTTCCTTATCTTGCAATGAGATTTCTGGAAAGAGAAATATTATCATATTAATAAATCAAAACAATAATGGGACAGTTTCACTGGAAGAAAAAGTAGAAGAAAGCAGAGAAGAAATCTCCAGAGGTCAGTTGTACCAAACATGGTATGTATCAACTAACTCTCTGTCGGCCAAAGCTGTGGTGTCTGCAAATTATTGCTCGAATATCTGGAATTCTTAATAAAAATTCCAGGAAACCTGGAAGCTTCTGGGCAGCATATGTGATATTAAGAGGAAAAGAATATTTTGTCTTCTGCGAAAGTCACAAGTACAAAGAACAAGGTGTTAACAAGGTAGCAGCTAGGTGGACCTAGATGACAAGGCGTCTGTTTTCCTCTTTTCATATTTCTTACATATTTTTCAAAGCCAGAGCATACTGAAGGAAGGGGACAACCCCTTTTTTCTCTCCTTAGAGTCTCTGGTGGAAAGTTGTATGTAGGTTGCTCTTGTTTGGTGAAGTGGTATTCTTGGCGTGCACACAGCTTCTAACCACTTCTGACCTGGTAGTTACAGCTTTAACACAGGCTGCCAAGTTATTCCTGTACTGCATATAAGGAGTTGCAAACTAGTAAAAGCAAGCACAGAAGAAACTTAGTCTTAATAATCAGACTGTTTCTATTTCAATTTCAATCCTGAGGATTCACTGCATCTTTTAAAAATATTTTTAAACTTAATTTTTCCTTTAAATTATCTTCTAGTAATTCTTCTAATTATACATATGTACAAAGTACAGTGTGGCATTTCAATACATGTAAAATATATAATGATTAAATCAAGGTAATTAGAATTTCCATCTCCTTATCATTTCTTTATGTTTGCAGACTTAGAGCTTCTCTTTTTAAGTTCTTCATTCAAATATCTAAGTTATTGTAAACTATAATTATTGCACCACGCAACACTAGGACTTGTTTCCTCTACTTAATTGTGTTTTGATACTCAACTGGGGACTCCTTAGATGAGTCAATCTCAGGCTCTATTTATCATTATTGTGGTCTTTGGCAGATCACTGCATCTCAACCAGCCTATAGTTCTTTAGGTGTACAATAAAAGATATAACAAGTTACCTCTGAGGGATTGCATACATTGCCCATATAGTGCCTGCTTCATAATACATGCTTATTCCTAAGTCTGTCAAACCTCTTTCAAATCAATGCCACATTTTAAAAGAAATTAGTCTATATCATACCAATACTGTTTCTCTTTTTACTTGAATAAGAAAATCTCTACTCCTCCCAAGGTTATTCATTCACTTTTTCAACATACATGTTGTGTGGGCATAGTTCTGGAAATCAAATTTATTGAGAGGGCCAAAATGAAATTAGAGGATGTTATGTGACTATTTTCTACCTCTCATCCAAAGAACTCCTGAGTTAAAAATGCATCTGTCTCCCATTTCCTGCAGAATTCTGCTTATTTGAAATGTTCAAGAAATCAATTGATCTGACTTCAAACAAAGTAGGCTTTGCTGGCCATATAAAGCCTAAACCTCCTTTTGTGTCACTCCCAAGTCTGGACTTTGCAAGAAGCCAGTTCCTTTCATACCTTAGCAGAGGACTTCTTTTTGGCTGCTTGTACTCTATGTTGAGCCAAGTGTCAGGCTGGGAGTGGAGGCAATAAATCTATGTGATTCTTCATATTTGGAATTTCTCCTGTTGCTTCTGATAAAGAAATGACTGAGTCTCTCAGCTCTAGCATATGGCTCAGAGAAATTTATAATCTAAATCATGTTTTCTCACAAAATAGAAAACAAAATATGCTAAATCTGGCTTTGAGATTGTTTTGAGAGCCTGGATAGTGAACACAGAAATTATCTTTGTGCTTGATTAGATTTTAATGGGAAATTTTTGGGATGAAAATATGTTCCTCTTTATCTTTTAAGATATTTTAATTAAATATGTCTCAATGGGAGGGAGGCAGCAAAATTCTTTCTAGGTATAAAGGAAAGATTTTTGCCTTTCTGTTTTAAAACTGACTCACTACTGTTGGAACTTTTTCCTCTCTTTCTTCCCCTTTTATTTTGATACTTGCAAGTACTTTACTAAATTTCAAGACTGACTGAAATAAGTGTGATTGGAAACCAACAGTTCTTCAAAATGGAAAGATATATTTTCCATGATCTACGCACTTGTCTTGAGATGACTAATGAAGCCAGCACAGATCTGGCCAGCTCCCTTTGTGAGTACAGTAAAAAGACATTTTAAAACAAAAACAAGTTTTTAAAAAATTCTAATTGATTTAAGTATTTTCTCTCCTATAACATCACTAACAACATTCATTGTCTGGGCATTTTAGTAGTAATGATAAAACTTGTTTGGAACCAATTTTTTTTTCAGCAAGACTTCCTAGGCTGTATATTTGTTTGTATGAGAAAACCATAAACAAAGAGAAGAAAGAGAGCAATGTGATGGTTCCTAGGAGGAACAATGAAAGGGTGTGGTTAATGTTGATTTGACTTCACCTAGTATTTAAAATACCATGTACCTAATAAATTATTGGTTGACCTAGAAATCAGGTACATTTGATCCAGGAATGAGTTCTTATGTTTGAACATGGATGTGTCTGTTGCCCTGAGAGCTTATTTCAAGTCAGTATTGAAACTACAGAAGGAAAATCTATCCAGATTTTCATTTTAACCTGTACTTAATTGATGCTTATTCTCAGGTTCACATTATGAGTTGGGACAAGATAGATTCAGAAATTATTCTTTTCAATTAACTAGTAGAGATTAGGAATATAATTATATTATCCCCATGTATATATATACATATACTCATATATTCTTTTCTCATTTTCCCTATCCCAGTTGTTCTTTCCTTTTGAGCAATTTCTTCTCCTTTCACAATATTGACTGTATATTTTGGATCTTATTTACTCTTTCAGTTTTTTACACTTGGGAGATAATATAATTTTTACACATGCAGTCTGATTTATTTCACTTATGAGTATGATCACAAGTTGCATCCATTTACCTATAAAAGGCTCAAGTTTATCCTTCTTTAGAGCTTAGTATACTCCATTGTATAAAAATACACATCTTTTTTATTCACTCAGCAGTTGATGGGCTTTTGGGTTGTTTCCAAGATTTAGCTATTTTAAATTGTGCTGCTATAAACATGCGTGCACATATATCATGTGGTATGATGTTTTCAATTCTTCTGGTATAATATCCAGAAGGGAAATAGCTGGGTTGAATAGCACTTCCAATCGTAGTTTTTTGAGAACAATGATTTCCACTGTGGTTGTACCAGTCTACATTCCTACCAACAGTGGAGAATGGTTCCATTTTCTTTAGTCCTGCCAGCATTTGTTGATTTGTTGATGATAACCTTTCCTTCTGGAGTGAAATGGAATCTCACTGTTGTTTTAATTTGCATTTCTTGAATGACCAATAATATTGAACATTTTTCGTATATTTTCCATTTGTATTTCTTTATCTGAGAAGTGTTTATTCATCTCAGATGCTTATATTAGGATTGGGTCTTTGAATTTGGGGGTCTGATTTTTTAATTCTTTATGTTCTAGATAGAAATTGGCTGAAATTTTTTCCCATTCTGTGGGTTTTCTTTTCACTCTGTTGGTGATTACTTTTGATGTGCAAAAATTTGTTAATAAGATCAGACACTAGTTGCTGATTCTTTGAAGTACTCCCTGTGAAGTTTGGATTTTGTTCATGAACTCTTTGCCTATCCCTAAGTCTTTAATACTTCTACTTACTTTGTCTTTCACTACACTTTGTATTTCTGCTTTAATATTTAAATCTTTGATTCATTTTGACTTTAGTTTAGTACATGGTGAGAGACTCGGACCTAGTTTTAGTCTTTGGCATGTGGAAAACCAGTGTTTCCAAGCACCATTTATTAAAGAGACTGTTTTTTTCAAATGAAAGATAAGGTGGCTGAGTGTGTTTGTGTCTGTGTCTTCTAGTCTGTTCCACTGGTCTTCAGGTTTTTTTTTTTTTTTTTGTCAGTACCATGCTGATTTTATCACAGTAGCTTTGCAGTATTAATTCAAGTCAGGAATTCTAGTGCCTCCTGCTTTGCCTTTGTTGCCCAGGATTGCCTTTGCTATTTTAGGTCTCTTCTGTTTCCAAATGAATTTTAGCAATGTTTTCTCTAGATCTGTGAGTTTTCTGTAGATATGCTCATGGTATTTTAGTGGAGATTGCATTAAATCTGTAAAATAGTTGTGGCAGCATGGCCATTTTTACAATGTTGGTTCTACCTATCCATGAGCAAGGGATATCTTTCTATTGTTTGTTATCCTCTTTAACCTTTTTCAGAGGTACTATAATTTTCAGTATATAATTTTTTAACTTTGTTTGTTAGGTTGACTCCTAAGTATTTATTTATTTATTTATTATTATTTTTTTATCGGTACCGGGGATTGAACTCACAACCGCCTGCTTGCAAGGCAGGCGCTTATGCCGCTGAACTACATCCCCAGCCCGACTCCTAAGTATTTAATTTTGTTTTTGGATGCTATTGTGAAAGATATTTCCTTAATTTCTTTCTCAGTCAGTTTTTTGTTTGTGTACAGGAATGCTATTCATTTTTGAGTGTTGACTTTGACTAGATTCAATAAGATGAATTTGCTTATTGAATCTAGTAGGCTATTGGTGGAGTTTTTGGGGTCTTCTATGTAGAGTACCATGTCATCTGCCAATAATGAAAATTTAACTTCTTCCTTTCCTATCCTTATTCCTTTATTTCTCTCTTATCTAATTTCTCTGGCTAATGTTTCCAGAACTATATTGAACTGAAATGGTGAACATCCTTGTCTTGTTCTTGATTTTAGAGTGAAAGTTTTCAATTTTTGTCCATTTAGTATGCTGTTGGTTTGTCACAGGTGGCTTTTACTGGATTGAGGTATAGACCATCTATTCCAATTTTCTGAGAGTTCTTATCACGAATGAGTATTGGATTTTTATCAAAACCTTTTTTTGCATCTATTAAGATGATCATACAGTTTTTTCTTTTGTTCTGTTGATATGATATATTACATTTATTAATTTGTGTGTGTTAAACCATCCCTGTATTCCTGGGATGAATCCCACTTGATCATGGTGTATAATCTTGATGATTTGCTGAATTTTGTTTGCATGTATGTTTATTAGGGGGATTGGGCTGTAGTTTTCTTGTTTTGGTATCATGGTAATACTTGTCTCCAGGAATGAGTTACAGAGAATTGCTTCCTTTTCAATTTCATTGAAGAGTTTGAGGAGCATTGACATTAAATTTTCCCTAAATTTCTTGTGGAATTTGACTATGAATCCATCAGGACCCGGGATTTTGTTTGTTGGTAAGTTTTTAATTATGCTTGCAATTTCGTTAACTGATATTGAGTTATTCAGATTTTTTTGTATCTTCTTGATTCAGCTTTGGTAATTCATATGTTTCTAAGAATCTGTCCATTTTTCCTGTGTTTTTCATCCTATGCAAGTAAAAATTTTCAAAGTAGGTATTGATGATTTGAATTTCCACAGGAACTTCAGTGATTTCACCCTTTTTGTTTCTCATTGCATGAACTTGATTTTTCTTTCCTTTTTTGATAAGTTTGGCTAGAGGTTTATCAATTGTATTTATTCTTTCAGAGAACCAACTTCATTATTTTTTGTATTTTTTCAGTCTTAATTCATTTCTGTTCTGATTTTTATAATTTTGTCCTTTTTATGGGCTTTGACTTTGAATTGCTTTTCTTTTCCTAGAAGCTTGAGATGCATCATTAGGTTATTTGTGATCATTCTATTTTCCTGGTGTAAGAATTTAGTTCTATACATTTCCCTCTCATGACTGCTTTCCTTGCATCCCACAGGTTCTGGTATATTGTATTTGCATTTTCATTTGATTGTTCATATTGTTTAAGTTCTTTAATTTCATCTGTGACCCATTGGTTGTTCAGAAAGGTGTTATTTAATTTCCACGTGTTTTTAGTTTTTACAGTTTCTTTTGCCATTAACTTCCAGTTTTATTGCACTATTTTCAGATAATATGGAATAATTTCAATTTCTTTGCATTTATTTAAGCATGTTTTGTAGGATAGTATATGGTCTGTTTTAAAAAAACATCTTGTGTGCAGCTGAGAAGATTGTATATTCTGATGTTGGGTGGAACACTGTAAAATGTCTACTTAGTCCACTTTTTTACACATTTGGTTCAGTTCTGTTATTTCTTTGTTGATTTTTTGTTCAGTTGATCTTTCTCTTTGTGACAAAGGGGCATTATGGTGCCCCATGGCAATTGTGTTATTGCTTATTTGATTTTTCATGTCTATTAATATTTTCTTATATAGTTGGGTGCTCCCAAATTTGATACATATGTATTTATGATTGTTATGTCTTCTTAAAATTTCCCCCTAACAAGTATGTAATAGCCATCTTTATGTTTTTGGATAATTTTTGGCTTGAAGTTTACATTATCTGCAAACAGAAAAGCTACTCCTGTTGTCTTGTCTTCCTGTTGCATGGAGTATTGTATTCTATGCTTTTGCCTTCAGTCTATGAGGTTTTTTTTAGTTAAATATGTTTATTACATACACATATTGTTGGATCTTGTTTCTTGATCCATTTTGCCAATCTATTTCTTTTGACTGGTGAATTGAGGCCATTACATTGATGGTTGTAACTGATACATAGTGACTGATCTTTGTCATGCTATTTTCTTGTTGTTGGTTCCCTAATTTTCCTCCTTTGTTTCATTGCTTGCCTTGCCTGGTGGTTTCTTTCTGGTGGTCATTTTTACCTCTTTTCTAGAATATCTTTCAATATTCTTCATAAGTTTGATAGTCATGAATTTCTTCTGTTGTTTTTTTGTCATGGAAAGTATCTTATTTCTTCATCAATTTTGAAAGACAGGATGACATGTTGTATCAATCTGTGTTGGAAGTTGTTTTCTTTCAGGATTTTGAAATACTTCACTCCAAGCTTTTCTTGACTTGAGGGTTTGTGTTGAGAAGTTGGCCATGATTCTGTTGGGCTTTCCTTTTCAGGTGATCTGTTTCTTTTCTCTAGTATTTTTTAAATATTCTTCTTTTGTGCTGAATTTCTGGCATCTTGATTATTATGTGTGTGTGTGTGTGTGTAGATTTATTTTGGTCATGGCTGTTTGGAGTCCTGTCTGCCTCACTTATCTGTATGTCAGATTCTGTTTCCATGCTTGGGAAATTTTCAGCTATCACTTCTGCAAATCTTTTTTTTTTTAAATGTTATTTGTGTTGATTCTTACCTTCTCATTTACATCTGTCAGTCTTATATATATATTTTTTTTTTTGCACCATCTTGGAGCTTTTGAATTGTTATTTCCTGGTCCTTTCTTGTTTTTAAGAGATCTTTCCTTTCATAATCACTAGATGTGATCCTGTCTTCAAGGTCTGAAAGTCTGTCTTCAGTTTCACTGAACCATTTTTGCCAGCTTTCAATAGAAATTTTAATTTCCTAGCTATCTGTTTGAATCAGTTTCATGCATTCTATATCTTCCCTATATTGCTCATTACATCATTTTCCTGCACTCCTCTATTCTTTTATCTATGTCTTCTCTTGCTATGCTGAGCAATTCCTTCGTTATGGTTGTTATTTTTTTTTGCTTGAAAGATTATTTCTGGTATGATTTTCTGTATCACTTCATGGATCTGTTTCTTTACTTCACTTGCTGTCTTTTCAGAAATTTCAGGTGTGTATCTTCCAAATTTTTCTATGTTGAGGTCTGCTGTATTTGTTCTGGATGGACTGGAGGTCTAAAACTGCATTTTGCTTTTTCATCATATCATTTTCTATACCAGAAAAATTTTTATTTTATTTTCTGTGATGATCTTAGAGAGTTTTTGTAGTAGATAACTATAGTGCTAGTATAAAGACCTCCGTAGGAAAAATCTGTTCTTCAGGGATGTCTTCTATGTGTAAGAGATTTTGTGTTCATTCCAGGATCCTGCCTTCCCAATTAATGATAGTAGAATGTTGGTATCTGTTTGGCTACATTTCCAGTCCTTTGGTGTTGGGCAGTGGTGAGGTTATTACCCCAGAGTGCCTATTTGCTAGTATTTTGGTCTTTTCAATCTCACCAGTCTCACCTATGTGTCATGTGCACCTTAGTTACATGAACACAGCCCTACTGTGTGACTAGCATTCCCCCAGTTGCCAGACCCTGTGGTATAGGGGGTGGGTCAGTCACCTGAATTCCTCCTGTGGGACCAGTTAGTGAATCCTGGATTCTTCCTGGGCTGATTAGCCTAGGAATATTGATGTGACCCAAGTTTATTGCTGCTTCAGACTTTTCCCGGCTCCTAATCCCATTTGTCTATCATGTACACCCCAGCCAGTGCCCTACTGTGTCACTGGGGGGTCTTGCAGGCCCACTTAGGCCCTCTGGATGAAGGGATGTGGTCACAGGTGCTCTTGCAGGCCAGTTGGGGTTCTCTGGATAGAGGGAAGAGTCAATGACACTCTTGAAGATATACCAGGATCCTCTGGATGGAAGGAGACATCACTCCAGTGATCTCACAGGCCTGTCTTGGGTCCTTTGAATGGAAGGAGGGGCCACCCAATAATAATTCTTTATTAGGAGAATTAAATGAGTCAATATGTGTAAAGTTCTTAGAATAGTGCCTGGAATCTTTAAATTCTAGCTGCTTTTCACTCACTAAATATTCGTTACATCTAATAAGTTCAAGTTGCATTGCAAGTACAGGAAATTAAGAGTTACATGAAGAGAATTTTGACTCCTAAAGGTTCATGTCACACTTCAGTGCGGTGTTTCTCCTTGAGTGGGTTATAGATCAGTTGTATCTCACTTACCATCTTTTTATTTGTTTGTTTGTTCCTAATCTGTTCCCAGGATTAGATAGGCTTGGGGAGAAGGCTAGACATGTGCATTTCCTATAAAATTGATTATTATTTGCACTAAAGATTGGAAATCATAGCTCTAATGTATAGACTGTGACTACACTGTGATTCTTTATAATGCAATATTTGCTATAGGATAATCAAGGATAAGTAATAGCACCCACTATAAGGAGTAACCCAATAATTTCCAAAAAGAGTGCTGCCCAGTTTATTGAGTCATAAATGCCATGGAATTATGCTTCACAGTTAGCATTTTGAGATTGTCAGGCCTAACTTTTAAACTTGCTGGATGTGTCACATGTTTTAGATTAACCTACTTTTTACTTTTTAGTTTGATGACACTCTTCAGTGTCCTTTAAAACCTGCCAAAGAAAAAGAAGCCTTTTACTTTTTTAGGAAGAATGTGTCAAAAAATGTTTGCTAAGGGTCTAAGACTATGTTATATCCTACTAATAAGCTGATTAAGTTAAATGGAATATCATCCTGGGTTCCTCCTTGCACCTGTTTTTAAAGGGTGATGTCATCCAAAAGGAGATTGGAAAAATTAACTTTATTACCTTTTCTTGGCTTTCTACCATAATATGCCCTAATCATGTCTTCACTTTAGAATGACTTGTACACGTTTTTAAAAAGATGTCTGATTCAAGAATCTCAAAGAACCCTGGAAACAAGGACAGATTCATGCTGATCTGCCTGGGGTTGAGTGATAATGGCTTCTAAAATCCAGATTAGTTTTTGTGTTGTTAAAAGGTGAGAGTTTTGTTTTCCCACTAAATATTTTCCTAAAGGAGGGATTGGTCAGGAAAGATATATGTCATTCAATTGCTTTTTCATTTCTCACCTTTGTCATTTTTTATTAATTTCTCTCTATAGCTTTCAATTATTATGACCAAACATAATGGCTAGAATTCATTTTCTAAAACATGGAACCCTCTTGATGGCAATAGTATGAAGGTGAATATACTAATAAGTATAAGGCATTTTGGAATCTTAGCCATGGGTCTTACAAGTTTAGAATTTACAAGGCAGTCAGGACAAGCCATATTTTGGGGCTGCCAATTTGTTAATTATATGACTTTTCAGGTTGACAGTGGTATCTAAGAAACATTTGAAAGATGAATGAAAAAGTATGAAGAGTGGTTGATAAAAAATGTGTTAGATAAGAGCTGTTCCCCCAAGAAAAGAATTTTCCTGACTTTTTATTAGGGTTCACCTGACATATCACTTTTTGTACAAAAATGTTTAGAAATGATTTTCTTTTACTTTCCTTTTCCCTTTTCAATTTAGAAATTTTTGTAAGCTTTTCTTCATTAATACACTCAACAGAGATTTACTGACTGTTAAGTTTATTCTAGGTACAATTCTGATTTCTGAGTACACATCAATAAAGAAGATAAAAAGCTCCTATTTTTATAGTGTTTATATGCTGTTAGAATTTAATATCTTCTCTATGTATAGAATAGCTAATTAGTATTCATCAGAGGAACTAAAGCATTGAAAAGAAGACATTTTCTGTTAAAGTGAGGGTCAACAAAAGAATCATGTTTTCTTAGAATTCGTTGGTCCTTCAAGTTTCTTTGTGGGAGAGTAAAATAATCTCTATGTCTATCTTTAAATCATTGTTTATATAGTTTTTGCTCTAGTCATAATTTACTGGGGATTTTAGATAAGTCTTTGTGGCATTGTTCCTGTTTCTGAGGCGAAGTTCAGTATAACATAGCAGCCTAAAAGATCAAGACCATGGTTTCCACAAAAGAGCCACTGACTCGCAAACCAACTATGTTTCTTCCCCATTTTCACTGTAACATTTTTTTATTAAGAGTATAATCTCAGATTGATGTACAATATTCCTTATAACTGAATTATGAATTTTCACCTTGTACTTCATTAAAGAATAGCAAGCTAATCTTCCATTGTTCATATTTATAAAAATGTCTCAAACAAAAGGATAGTTTTATAATCCTCTGGTGATGAGCCTTGGAAACTCCTTTATAAAAGAAAATATAGAAATTTCATGCCTCACCTAGCTCATGGTCAGTTTCAGGATTTTATCTCAGACTCAAAGGTTATATAGTAGAATGATATCTCAGTTAGTTTTAGTAGATATCTCTAGCTAGTTTTTCTTTGAAAAGTTAGTGACATTTTGTAAAGATCCTTGGATGAAAAATTGTTTTCACTTGCACAAATTAATTTTGAAATCAAGTGTAATTAGAGGGTTTCATCAAGTGTAATTAACTGGTATAATTAGAGGGTTCCATGTTTTAGAAAATGAATTCTAGCTAAGCATCCCCTGGTGTAAATGCACTGCTTTATTTAGTTTCTCAGACCCAAAAGTACAAAGACAGTCTGGATGTCTTTCTTTTTTTTAATCCATCAGCTCATTTAGTATCTCATAAAAATGTGTTCTGAGTCACTATCCCCAGAACACCAGTCATATTTTGCCTGGACCACTGGTATAACCCCTACTCTCACCTTGCCCCTAGTCTAGTTGCCTCTGAGAAATTAAGAGTGATGATTGAAAAGCAGAACTGATTTCATCACTCTCCCATAGTTCCTCACCCTGGATCACCCTCCACAGCTGGCAATGCCTGCAAAATATGGCTCTGACCTCTTTTTGACACCATCGTCTGAGTCACTGGGTTGGGCCAGGAGTCTTCTTCCAATCCTGCAATAAGCCAACATGGCTCACAACCCCAGAACTCCCCAACTGCTGTTCCTCTGGCTGATCTACCTTACAGACTTTCTCACCTCCTTTAGATCTCCTGTCAGAGTTCCCTCTTCAAAGAGGCCTGCTCCAATCATCCAATTCGAAGTATTGTTACCAACCCAACATTCTCTCTTCTTTCACCTTGGGTTTTCTTTATTATTGGTCATTTTATTCCTCAGTTTATTTTTTTCCTTTAGCATCATGTCTCCAACTCAAAAGAATGTAAATCTTGAAGGTAGAATGGCATTTTTTGCCTTATTCACCACTAAATCCTTCAAATCAACAACAGTCAAGGTATATAAAATCTTAACACATGTTCATTGAGTCCATTTAAAGATTTTACTATCTTTTAATTCTAATTATTTTTTGATTTGTATTACATTTGTTTTTAAAAAAACTTTTCCTAACTTGTGTATCAGTGAACAATTATCTTATGTAAGTATTTTATTGTTAAACTACAATTGTTAGGCAAGCGTATGTCTAATAATTAGAACATGTGCAACCTCAAATGCTCATTTTTAAAAAGTGATTTAAAGTTTCTATTTTAAATTCCTTCACATTTCTATGTTTCAAGTCTTTCATTTCTCAAACAGGTAACAAAACATGACTATTTTGATTCTGAATTGCTATGATAATTAGATACTGTATATGCAAATCCTTGGAAAGACATATGCATACCTATTAAAGTGAGGTACTGATCTTTCATCCTACTATATTAATGATTATCCTTACTCCTCTCAACTCTGTGTTTTCATTTCCCTTTATGCAAGTCTTCATATTGTATATCTTTTTATATATATGGTGGTACAAAGAAATCACTAGCATTTGATTTGATGACTACCCTTTAGTATTTACTTTGCTGAGGTAAAAAAAAAATGGTTATATACCTGGAAAGTCTTAGATAAGCAGCTAAAAGAATTTATTTTGGTTCCTAAATCCAAGGAGATCTCTGATGTAAGACTAAAGTGAGGGAGTTTGCACCTCAATCTTCTGTCAAAAATGTGACTTTTAGGCAAGAGTCCTTTCATGAGGACTTGAGAGATCTGGAACAGGCAGAGGTACAGAGTTAAAATCTGTACTCCAATTGCAGTATCTAAGAAGAGAAAAAAATGTAGGTCTCCAAGATTGAACTCTGTATTTCTGAAAATGTTGTGAGTGCTGTTATTTACTGTTAATACTTAGGGAGAGTAGACTGGGAGGCCAAATCTATTGTCCTGACCCTTTTCACATAAGATAATTTGAGCAAAACCAATATAGTTACTGCCCATTACAGTCCTGTTTGGGCTTGTGACATTCAGTAGATAACTTTAGCAGTTACTCCACAATTTAATCTAATAAACTATATCTTTGGGAATTATACAACTATGAAAAATATATTTTTTTGAGAGTAAAGTTGCCTTTAATTTTGACTTTTAGGCCCAGAAATGTCCATGTCATTAAAGAAAGGTGATGCAAATATTTCAGATATGACAACTAAATAAAATGCATACAATACCCAATCCTGGATGGCTTCTGTTCTTTGTGGGTAAAAATGCTGCCTCCTCTGAGCAAAATACATTTTTATCTTTACTACATTTTTTATAGATGAAAAAATATGGAACCCAAAGAGTATAAAACACTTTTCCAAACTTGACAGCAAGTTGGAAATTGCTTCTAAGTCAGTGCTGTTTTCATTTGCATTACCACAACTTCATGTATGTAGAAGTATTTCTTTAATTATTGTACTTGAGCTGATTTCACAGGTATGAATAGAAAAAAATTATAATTTTAGTGTATATTTTACAAAATTTTTCAGACCCATATCTGGAAACTATTTACAGATGTTAATTATTTCAGATGTTAATTATTGTTTTTAAAATTTTATTCCTTTAACGTTATAGGTAAAATTGTATGTATTTATTTTTATAATTTCATATTTTGAAATATATTTTATATATATAGTGAAACAGTTACATCTAGCTAATTAATATATTCCTTACTACAAATAGTTATCACTTTTGTGGTGAGAACACTTCACATCCACTCTGATAGTTTTTTTCAAGAATACAATGTCATTGTTATTTATCACCATGCTGCCCACTAGATCTCTTGAACTTATTCCTCCTATGCAACTGTAATTTTTTATCTTTTGACTAATATCTTCCCAATCCACTCCTCAGCAACTGGCTCAACCTTGATAACCACAATTCTACTCTCTATTTCTAGGATGTCAGCTTTTTAAAATTCCACATGAGGGAGATCATAAGACAATATGTATTTCTGTGGTTAGCTTATTTGCTTTGACACAGTGTCTTCTAGGTTCATCAATGTTGTCACAGATGATAGTGTTGGAAGTGGCTGAAACTGGAAATTGAACACACGTGCAGGGCTGCGGCATGGCTGGGGCAAGATAAGGCTGAGGGCACCTGGTTCCAACTTCAATTAACTAAAGACTGTAGCTTTAGGTATTTCACTCCTGTAAAGTACAACATGGAGATTTCCTTAGATACTTCTCCTAAATTAACATAATTTGTTACTTGTGAAAGGTCATTGAACCACTCCCCAGGTCTGCTCTGTTTCCTGCGTTTTCCACTGTAACCCCCTAAATAAATACAGACTATCCAGAGAAATCCCCTATCTTAACTACCAGAGTCCGCAAACTCTGCAGAGGGTTTTGATCTTCCTGGAGCCCTGAAATTATACCACTTATCTCATTTATTTAAGCCTTCACTGTACACTCATTTGGGAGATTGGGGATCTAGGCCAGGTCCCTGATATGACAGGAGTTCCTTCTTCTTATGACTTAATAGTAGAAATATAAAGAAAATTTGAAATAGTTATACACATACATATCACACTTTCTTTATTATTCATCTATGATGGAAACATTTCATGTCTTTCAGCAACTATTTTTGAGTTGCTGATATACAAGCTGGCTAGTATAGTATCTCCCAGGAGTTGTCTAGGCTCGGTCTCAGCTCTACTATTTTACTGGATGGTAAACCTCAAGCACAACAAACCTTTTAATTGCTTTATGCATGTGTAATTACATATCTTGTGTAAAACAGAGAAAATAGTTTTATCTATCTTATGTTACTGTGTATCATTGAATATATATAAAAGCATGGATTAATGTCTAGCGCATAGTAAGTGCTACAATGTGTTTATTTTACCAGTACTAAGACATAGACGTAGGTAAAACCAGATCACAAGAAACCTTATTCTCAGTGATTCTGTGGAACACAGTTTTGTAAGTAAAAAGTAGCTTCTGCTGGGTGTGGTAGCACACCCCTGTGATCCCAGCACAAGGGAAGCTAAAGCAAGAAGAATGGTGTGAGTTTGAGGCCTGCTTGGATTGCACAGTGAGTTTCAGGATGAACCACACAGTGAGACCCTGTCTCAACAAACAAACAAATAAACATCAAAAAAAAGAGTAATTTCCAAATTTCCATTTCATTCTGTAGATTCTCGATGTAGTAATTCAAATTCGTCACTAGATGGCAACTGTGAGCCATAAAAATCAGTTACAGTCCATTGAAACCAACGGGTCAATGACATGGTGTTTTTGGTGCTCTGTGGTTTTAAACTCTTGCAATCCACACAAAGTCAGTCTTTAAAAATCTGTAGTCACCAAAGTTGGTCTTCTGTAGTTGCTCTTGGGGCTTAACTCTTGGCACCAGTCTTTCTGATGGCAGTTACACAGAAGTCTGAATTTGCATTATCAGAAGAGATTTAGTCCAGGGAAAAGTAGGACAGTAGGACAGTATCCAGTATCAACTATGTGCCTTGGGATCCCAACAGCTTTGCTGAGTAGGAAATCAACGTTTTAATAAGCCCTCTAGACAAATGTGTCTGCTAAAGTTTGAGAACTGTGGAAATAAACTAATGTTTAACATAATATAAATGTTGGCAGTGGAAAGGTCTTCAGAGAATATTTTGCCTAGCACTCTTATTTTTCAGAGTACATTGAAGCCCAGAGAAGCTAAGTGGCTAATTGGAAGAAGTAAAGCAAATGCCATTAAAAATGATTGAGTCACAGCATTGGCTTATGTCATAGCCAGGCTCTAGGATGTATATCCCAACTTTTTCTACAATGACCTTTACACTTACCCTTTCCTCCAAACTGAGCCCACTAGATACATACTCTATCTTGAAAAAATAAGCTATGTATTTGCTTATGTGAGGGTTTGTTCATTTCAATAAACATTTAATGGAGGCCTAGACTTGAATATATGTTCCTTGCAGTCCAGTATATGTGCATATGTGTGTGCATATATGTATATGTATCCATTTGTGCATGTATATATGAATGGGCTATAAGAGAAAGGGGAAATCAAGTAAAAATAGTCACTGTTCTGAAATGCTAGTGGGTTCACCTTAGGAAATAAATAAGTGCAAGAAAAAGTTAGGGGAAGAGAGCTAAGGAGACTTCAGAACTTTGAATGTAAGAGTTCACCAGATGACGAAAGAGGGTTGCAAATGTTTGGACAATCACAAATTTTCTTTGAGGAAAAGGATGTAGTGTATGTGGGGTTATGCTACAAGTCATAATGATGATGATGCAAATAGTACTTATTGAATGACAAATGTGTGTTAAAACATTTGGCTATTTATGTCTATTATTAATGATTTAATTTTAAATAATTTTGTTAGTGTTTACTCTTATCCTTATTTTATAGATGAAAATGGGAATACATACATATTCTGTTTGCCTAAAATCACATCTTACCATTTGAATTTCTTTGACACACGTTGGACTTAGAATTCTGATGTACTTCTAAGGACTATCTCAATAGTATGAAGCAAGCATGTATTTGTGAGGAATGAGGAATATATTCTTAATGAGATAATTTCATTATAAGCATACTATTTATAAATGCATGAAATTAGGAAGCGTTTGATATCCTTTTTGTTTTTAACTCAAGAAATGAGTGTTTGCTATTCTTCCAGCTATCAACAACTTTGAAAGTAGTCTATTTCTTATGATAGTAGACAGATTGTGTCTGAAAAGTGGCAAAGAAAGCTCATTTCAATTGCTTGTCTATCTGGAGGAAGAAAGTGGAGTACTGAAAGAATGATCTGATCTGAAATCATTGGCTGTGTTGTATTTTTGGCTTTTACTTTATAACATTCATTATGAATGTGCTTTTCATAATCAACTTTAGCATTTTTTTCATTGCACAATTATCCACAACTAAACTAAACATTCAAGCGCTAAAATTCTACTAGGGTTCAAAATGATGTACCTAGTTCTTCCTCCATAAGCTTCCAGGTGCTCTGAGATTCTTTGGGATATTTTTGAATGATTTTACTTTTTTACAGGGAAAAACATTTTGCTTGGTCGTTTTTGCATTTGTAAAATATTGGTATTGAATGAGATAATCTAGAAGTTCTCTTTCAGCTCTAATTGTCTGGGGATTTATGATTAAATGGCAGAAAGAACTAATTTCTGAGTTTTCTAATAGAATTTTTTTATAGGAAGTTTATCACATCAAATAGTTCTCCATGAATTTTTAAGTGGGATCTTTAAAATAGCTTAATATTTTACTTTTTAGGATTGATAAAACTCTATCCAGTTCAAAGATGTGTTTATTTTATAAAATACGACAGTTTACATATCTCAGGGGCTAGCAATAGAGATATTAATGGTCAGCTTGTTTCAGGGTGCTAAGAGGTGCCCTTTGCACCATGCTTTGTTTTTCTCATTGCTACAATAACACTTTTATGTTTTACAAGCTATATAAAGAGCTGTGCTTATAGTTCAGAGTGAACTTCTTTCTAAAGAAAATCTAGAGAACTTAAATCAATTTTTACCTTATCTACATATATACATATATCTACAAATAATCTACAGGATGATTAACTTTGAAAGAAAGGAAGAACCATAAAATCTAGGAAAAGAATCTATAAATCATATTATTAATTTTTAAAAAAGCTTTGTGATCGAAAACATTTGTATTTTACCACTCTCAACAGTTATTGCCTTTCTTACTTGCAATTAATTTTTGAGTCAATTATAATAATGTTTAAATTTACTTACATTCATTTTGAAAATTTTGCCTAAAAGTATAAATAAGGACATAGGACCATCTAAAATTCTGCATCTTAGAACTGCTTATTGTTAATTTTGAAATTTCTATTCTAGGTAAGCATGACCACTGAGAAATTGGCAATGTGTTTACACTGTATTTTTAAATCTTCTTTTAAAATCAATGGATATTTAGCTTATGTACATTGTTTTAAATCTTTACCTTTAAAGATAACATAATTATTATTATTGTATGGTAAGTTGTAAACATCTTTAATTTTCATTATTTTGTGATGTTTTTCCATACTGGTTTAGATCCACTTTGTTTGTTTTCATCTTTATTTGTTCCAGAAAAGATTTAAGGTAGTTTCAACCCACTTTACTGAAAATTAGCATAATATATAGAGAAAAGCAAATTTCTGAAATTCAAAGTTCATAATTTTTTTCACTTGAGATCTTTGCTTTATAGACAATAAATAAGTTTTAATGCATCAGGGAATAGTACTATAAAGATTTCTATTACTACGTGAAAAGGTCTTTTAGAACATGGTAGCAACTTTTTCTTTATTAACTGTTATTCTTAAGTACACATTTTTCAAATGTATTGCTGGGTGTGAGGGTTCATGCCTATAACCCCAAGATTTAGAAGGCTGAAGCAGGAGGATCAGGGTGAGTTTGAGGCTTTCCTGGGCTATGTGCTGAGTTAAAGGCCAACTTGAATTACAAAGCAAAACCCTGTCTCAAAACACGAAAACAAAAACAAAAAATGAAAAAAAAAAAAAAAGAAAAATCTTTTGGGGTCAGAGATCTAATCAATATTCTTTCAGTGTCTAGAACTGTTCCTGGCCTATAATGATTTCTAAACAAACACTTGTGAAGCTAAAAGTAATAGAATGGAATCAATTCCATATATTCTCATCCTGTCACAGTAGATTGCATTGTGATTTCTAATAGCATTGAAGTAAAAAACAGTAATAGCAAAGAGCTTTGGTTTTTGTTTCCTGTTGGTGATTTTAAAAGACTGACAAATGTTAAATAAGATATTGTTGGTTTAACTTTTAGCATAGTGCCTGCATTTACACAGTAAATGTTAAATAGATGTTTGTTTTTAGAATTTTTTTCTTTAATATATGCACTTTTTCTTCTAGATAAGTGCCTATTTTTTCTGAGAACTTTTAGATTGTTAGATTTTTTTTTGAAATATGAATAAGCCACTTCATTGAGCATTATATATAAAATATGTTATAGATCTGGAAGAATAAAATTTACTAGAGAACAAATTTATAAGTACTTATTATCTTGCATTGCCTATATTAACCTAAGTCCAAAATCTTCCTCATAACATTCATTTGAAACGTATTTTAACATAATCAGTGCTATAATGTCATAAATATAGTTTGTAGTTCTTTCTGTGCCACTTTTTCCTTCTAAGTTTTTCATGCATTCAGAAAGTAAAAATGAACTCTGCAAATGAATGAGCAATTTGGGACATCAGATAATTTTTTCCCTGTATGTGGAACATATATGAGAATGGCTGAATCATTACTGTTAATCTATATTATACTCTGATACTGTCTTGGAGAATTTGTACCAGCATATCAAGACAGATGAATAAACAAGCCCAATAATGTGAAATCAGCACTGTGGGTACTGTGAACAATGGAATTCTGTACTGTGGGTATGGAACAGTGGAATTCTCTGGTCTAGCACAATCCTATAGATACATAATGTGAGACACATATGCAAATTTATATTTTCTAGTAGCAACATTAAAAAAATAAATGAGTGAAATTAATATTATTGAATTATATTTACTTAAACATTAATTTATATTTATTAATTTCATTTGACTCCACATGTTGAAAATATCATTTCAGCAATCAATATAAAAAGTACTAATGAGATGTTTACTTTTTTTTTTTTGGATACTGGGAATTGAACTCACAACCTCCCATTTGCCAGGGATGTGTCGTGCTGCTGAGCTATATTCCTGGCCCCCTTGCATCTTTTTTTTAATTCCAAGTCTTAGAAATTTGGCATAACACATCTCAGTGAACTCTGGGCATATTTTGAGTGCTGGGGGTGGTGGTGGCTAAGTTCACTGGGACAATACCACTGTAATAATTCCTGCTTTGGTTCAGTAGGAAAGTCCAAAGAACATTGATATGATGTAGAGAAGAAAAAAATATCTATTTAGAATCTTAGAATATGCCTGTTCTAGCTCTGACATTTGATACTGATATGGCTATGAACATGTGATTTTTGTTTCTTGATCTCAAATGCCTACAATACTCTCTCTGGAGGCTATAGAGGTGGGAGATTAAAACACATGTGTATGTGAAAAAAGTGCTTTGTTAAATCATAAGGCACCATCCACAGGTAAGTCCTTATTGCCTCCTTTATTGTAGATTTACTTCCATGAATTGCCCAATTCCAAATTGGTAAGAGAATCAGCAATAGAGTCTGGGGCTTCTGACTTTAGCCACTTGTTTCAGCTTAGGTTTATTTACAATCAGCTAGTTTTTAAATTTTTAGAGTCCTTTTATTTTAAAAAATCAAGGAAAGAGGAAATTGGCAGTAAGAAATAAATTCCATATTGAACAGTTAGGGTCTATTTGGCCACTGTTGTAATACTCCACTGTAAAATCATACTATTTATATACCTATATATTCAGAATTGTAACCATCAAGGGTTGGACTTTATTGCTGTCATATAATATAAAACCTCATGTTCTTTAACAACTTTTAAGTTAAACTGTGGTTTTCCTACTTTATTTATTTCCAAAATATAGTTGAACCACAAGAAAGCTTTTCTGTAGTGGGCTGGATTAATAAACCAAATATGGATCAATTCAGTAGGTTTTCCATGGATATTTTTGGTTACAGATATAGCTCATTAATTACCATGTGTAAGACAATACCTTTCTAGTGTGAATCCAAAGGATGCATTAATGTGGGAATAATTCAATTCAATCCATATTATTTAGTACTTACCATGTGTAAAGCACATTACATATTTTAATGTTCAAAAGGAGTTTGTTTCTTTGATAATTGTCTTAGATATAAACATTATTTAACTGGAGAAAAATAAAACATATGTCTACCAAAATATCTATCATATATGAATAAGGAAGCTATACTTTTGGAAGATGAATCATATCTGAAAAAGAATTCAAGATTATTCAAAAAATAATTTAAAAAGTTATATTTGTACTTTTAGAGAATGCAAAAAGGATTAGTTATTTTTTGGTGGATAATATTAGTTATTATTTTTATTCATCTATGTAAACATCTATTATGGTGTTCATATTTAATTTTTTGGATTATTTTCTGTATTCATAAAATTTAAAAATCACATAAAATATTTAAATATTAACCCAGTTCATTTTCACAGAGAAAAAGAAATATACTCAAAAAGTTCTTTACTTTCTTCTTAATCAAAATTCTGTAAAATAACTTTTACTGGTTATTGTCATTTGAAAACCATTATATCTAGATTTCAGAATTGATGACCACACTGAATACTTGCAATGTTTATTTTCACATGCAGAATCACTGCTGTTGACTATTGAATAAAATAGTTTACTGAGTGACTTTTATATTTTATTCTTTGCATCTTAGTTTAAAAACAAAAAGCATAATTTTAAAAAGTCCAATAAAATATATTTGTCATATTTTTACCCTAGCTTTATAAGCAATTACTCTCTTCTGTCCTGTAATAATCATCATTTATATTCTTGTGATTTAGTTTAACATTATTATTATAATTTTTTATTTGGTAAACCTATCAGTGCTCTTCACAGCAAGATTTTGTTATACTAAATCCAGAAACTGAACCTATTGGCTACAACTACAGAATTTTTCTGAATTGAATTCAGATTGAGTTTAGCTGTGTCCAGACATTATGAATGTAACCGTGACATGTCTCTTTCATCACCCTCTCCAAAATCCTCGATCAACTTGAGTCCCATAATCCACCATTTAAATAAGCACATATTTTTTATTTAATGATTTTTCGTTTTAAGTATTTTATTTGGAGAACATCTGGTTTTGAAGGAATCCAGCCAAAATAATTAGTGGTCTCTATATTTAAAACGTTCTACCCTAGTAAAATCATTAATATACAGTAATTGCGTGTCTCCAGGAACTCTGAATGGATTCATTCTAGACCAGGAATCCTCAACTTAGTCCCTGGGCTATTAGGAGCCCAACTGCATAGCAGGAGGTGAGCAAGGAAAGCTTCATCTATATTCCAGTTTCCTCCCATTTCTTGAATCAACCCTGAGCTCTGTCTCTTGCAGATCAACTGCAGCACTAGATTCTCCTAGGAGTATGAACTCTACCATGAACTTTACATTATAGGGGTCTAGGTTGTACACTCCTTTGAATAATTCAGAACAGCCTCACCCCCCTAGATGTGTTTGTATTTTGGTTGTACCCTAACAAGAACACAAAAATCTGAGGACTCTTAACTATTTTTTTCAATTATGAAGTAAAATTTAAAAAGCTATAAAAAACCATTGTAGTAGTGTACATTAGGAAATTTTGTGTCATGTCTAAAAGTCACACTTAAGACCAGGCAATAGTAATACACATAGGGTGGCTATGGGTACTATGAGATAATGTCTACTTGTCAGAAATGGATAATATCTTGTAGTTTTTTTCTATCAAAGTTCAAAAGTTAATGATGTACTTTATATTTTTATAGCTTCTCCTCAATTAAGACATCAATTAAGGAATAAAAGAGATTCTAACATTCCGTTAGTTTTTACTGTGGATATATTTGGTATCACAAATGAATAAAACTATATTTGTTATATCATGCTCCATTTCATGCATCTTAAATTGTCTTTAGAAAATTTTATTACATATCATTTCAGTCATCTGAAAGGAATCACTTCTTCATTACAGCTCATAACTCAAAACTATAAAATATCACCTGGAAAAAAGTTGGTCCAATTAAGAGAAATATGATAATGGTACAAAAACACATGTAGACATGTCTGGGAGATGATAAGATTATTTTAATTTTCCCATTTGCACTGGAATTATTTATTTTACAAATCTCTGGATCTTTTGTTACTTAAAATTCTTTGCTGAATCATGAAAAGAAGCTTAAGTTAGCAATTTTCCTCTGCAAAATCTAGCTGCTAGCATCTGGTGAACATTTGGTTACCTAGTCAGGTTCTATGGAAGTGATTATTTTAAGACTATTTCAACATGCCTGGGCTTAAAAATCAGCTAGGATCATTCTCAGCACATGTATATTACTCTGAGGTTTTAAAAACACTTGGTATTAGTAACAGTGATCTCAAGTCTTTTGCAGCAATGCAAATAAGTTGGAGGCAGGACAATAGGATGTGCAGGCAGGATATGTGCCTCCTGCCGCATGCCAATGTGCTCCTGGACAGTGTCTGACTGCTTCACCTGTGGACCACCCCACAACTAGGCCCTTGCCTTCTACTGCTCCTGATACTTACATTTAAAGTTGGCTGGCCTTTAGAACTGAGGACCAATGTCCTTACTTGTGCCTTCCTCTGGTACCCTTGTGGCTAGTTTCTGCTTCTTCACTGGGTGTTGCTTTACTTTCAGGACAGCTTCTGGAAAAAGGGAATACTTTTACTCAATTGGAAATATAGTCAGAAGCAAAATTATCATCAAAGTGCATTTTTCTGGATCATAGGAGAAATTATATAATAGAAATACCTAAATACATACTTCAATAGAAATGCTATTATTTACCAAAATTCAATTGCACATTTAGGATATAATAGAAGCTTTGTATCCCAATTAGGAGCTAATAATTTTATTGCCTCTATGTGGTGAAGTATGCACTTGCTTATTTTTGCACATATACTGGTATGGATAGGCTCTGGAGGGTCCATGTGTTAAAGGCTTTGTCACCAACCTGTGGCACTATTGGGAGGTGGTACAATCTTGTGAATTGTGCTTAGTGGAAAAAAATGAATTCATTCTTGAAAGAGTACTTCAAGGAGTTTCTCAGACCCTGGCCATCCTCTCTCTATTTTGCTTCTTGGTTGCCATGAGGTGAACAGGTTTTCTTAACCACTGGCTGTCATTATGGTGTACTGTGTCACTCCAGGCCCAAAGCAGCAAGGCCATATGATCATAGGCTGAACACTAAAATGATAAGCCAAAATAAACCATTTCCTCTTTTTATATGATTCTGTCAGATATTTGTTATGGTAATGGAAGTCTGATTAACATACAATGCATATATAAGTTTTGTTCAAATAGAAAATATAGTACAAATTTTTATTCTTTTTCATGGTTATACACATTTTCATTCATTTAATTTCCATTAATATATAGTTGGGTTGATTTTGAAAGGATTTTGGCATTTGCCGTAGAGGAAGGAAATTTGAGGAAAGAATATCTCAGGAAGAAAACAGGTTTATTTGAGGAAAGTGAACTTTTTGAACATGTTTTCTACCCAATTTTTATGCAACAATATTTGAGTTAGAAATTATTCTTAGTTATCTGCCCAATTAGGTTCGATAGGGCTACAGTTTGACAACATTTTCAGATTTTGTTTGAACTTTTGATACAATTTAACTAGTAGAATATTTTTTCTACTTTATACATGTTCTATCATATAAATATTTTATAAATCAAGTGAGATTTTTCTTCACTTACACTGAATTTCAGAAATTTAATCCTGTATTTGAAGTAATAATGCCTATTTTGTTTTGGTCTGTTAAGATTTTAATAGGAACAACTTTAGAAAATTAAATAAAAAGATTTGAAAGCCCAGATTTGTTAATTAGGAATGAGTGCAGGATTGGATATCCAATTTATACATTTTGCAATGTCATATAAGCAGTACATTCTAGAACAGTATTGTCTAATGAAATAGTCTGTTATAATGCAAATATTCAATATTTTTACTGTTCAATATGGTAGCCACTTGTGGCTATTTAACTTTTGAAATATGGCCAGTGTGATTGATGAGCTGAATTTTTCACTTTCTTTAATTTCAATTAATTTAAGTAAAGGACCAGGGCTTAGAAGATTTGACCTTGGAGAATGTGGTTCTAGAGTTTCTCTGTGTTTCATACTCAACATGAAGTAGATGTCTTCTGTCTACTGAACATCTATAAGACAGTAGTGTCTCAAAAGCTCAAGAGCTGGGCTCAGATATGTGGCCTCCATTTGGAACCTGTATCATTTTTATTCAGACCCCAAGGATGGATACAGTAACATTCTGAACTTTGGCTCAACTTGTGGGTATCCAAACACAAGTTCAGATTAGATATAGGTGATTTGAGACTTTCATCTCTGGAAAGCCATGAGATCTCAGATTATCTCTAATAATAAAGTTCACTGACAGTACATGGACTCAAGAGCTTGACTTTTCCAGGATAGTATTTGTGTGGTTTGACTCATTGCAGAAGACTGGCAGATAACACATATATGTGAAAAATATACTTTGCAAATTATTTTTAAAAACTTTATAGATTCTGATCAGATATCAAAAAAGGGTTGATAAATACTTTTTGTGCCTCTTGTTATATCCTTCTTTAATAAATATTTATTGAGGGGAAGAGAACAAGAAGCCACCAAGAAGCAAGCTCTCCCTGTGAATCAGTACCATGCATGCATAGGTCACAGGAGGGAGAGCCAAATTCCAACCTTTTCCCATGAGTCAATGACATTTGCAGACTTTGGGGAAAGAGAACAAGAAGTCACCAAGAAGCAAGCCCTCCCTGTAAGTCAGTGCTATGTGCAGGCTGCTGTGGGGGACAGCCAGACCCCAGCCCCTTCCAGCACACAGGCTGGGAAACAAGAAGAGCCAACACTCCCAAACCCTCCTGTAAGCAACCAACTGATCCAGAGAAACACAGATTGAAATGATAGGTATTTAGGTGAAATGCAATTTGATGATTGTGGTGTTTGGTGTTTCACTGACTTTGAAGGTCTAGAGCCGGTGATCTAATTATCTAATCAGAGGTTTGTGGCACTTAGTGTGGCATCTATAGGGGATCTCCTTCTAAAGGTGGCCATTGTTAGCTCCCTATTATCTTGTTTTAATTCTTGTATTATTTTCATTGTTTTGTTGGGTTGGATTTTATTCTGCTTTGTTTTGTTTGATTTTGTTGTGTCTGATGGTTTGGGCAGTTATTTCAAAGATGGCAAGATATATTATGATAGCCACTTTGGATTTACTGTTTTCTTGTTTTGAAGTTCTTTATTACATTCATTGTTTTGTTTCTATTGATTTTATTCTGTTCTGTTTTGTTTGATTTTTACTATGTCTGAAGGTATCTGCAGGTATTTTGAAGATAACAAGGGGCATTATGGTAACCATTATTGATTTCCTATTGTTTTGAAGTTCTGTGTCACTTACACTGGTTTGTTTTGATTTACTTTATTCTATTTTGCTTGGTTTTATCCTCTTTAAAATAAATTAAATTAAAAATAAATATTTATTGAGCAAGGCACAATGCTTAGTGCTGGGGGTAGAATGTTGAAAATAAACTGGATATAGCCCTTGCTCCCATGATGACTGCATTAGACAAGAATTTTTTCCGATGTGCTCTTCTTCCAAAATACAGGTTTTTAAAAGCATGGTGAAAAAAATACACAGAATAAATAGAATTCTGAGGACCACCATGCATATGTTATGCATCTAATTCAATTTACTTCTCTTTAAACAACAGTTACAGATCCATATTTAGTTAGACTTTTTTTTTTTGAAATTCAGTATTGAAAGCATAGAAAATAACCAGAAACCTCAGTTGCCATTTTTAAACTATGAGTTAGCATCATCATTTAACATTTATTGTGTTTTTACCATGTATGCTTAAAAGGGATTTTTCCTCTAGATGAACCTAAAGAATATTCTCTAAAGTAATTATTAATTGAATATTTTTCATTGTTGATAAAATGTAACAACACATTATTTTTTACTTTGCCATTCATAACACTGTAAGAAAGAGTGCTACAATCACTGTTTAGGAAATGACTCAAATTATTCAATATTCAAACAACACTTCAAGATGTGAATAATAGTATTGGCTACACAAGTATCTAATAATAATGTAGTCTTAGCCCTCTGCCACATTTCTAAGACTATAGTCATAAACTAAGAACTATAGTCACATTTCTTTTTATTTTTTACATAACAAATGTATGATTAATTGCACTGTCCTCAACCTACATTTATTAGAGAATTTTCAAATGTGTCACTCATGGAAATTTAAGAATGAAAACAATTAAGAATTGAGTGAGTGTAACCACAATATCTAGCATTTACATATCTGAAAATCAAAAAATGATTTCCCCAAATATGTTAGTTGATAATGTCTTGGATTTTTGTAGACAGATACTTTGAAAATGATTTTAAAAAATAAAACATATATCAAGGGAAGAACCCACAAAGAGTAAAAGAGATAGTTTTCATCATAAATACTTAAAATAATTGCCTATAAAATCAATCATCATGAACAAAATTAAAAGGAGAAAGGCCATTCATTTTATTTCTTCAAAAATTTTATGCCCTATGGAGGCTTAAAACAAGTTCAAAAGAATCTTTTGTGCTATGTCCCACTGAAGTTGGGAGAAGTTATGACTGCTTTTACCAATTGAACACAGTGACAAAGGCACCTTATAAGAGCTGAAACTGGGTTACAAAAGATGGTAAAAGATTCTGCCTCGTTTATGGGAATGCTGCCTTTCCCAGAGCCCATAAGTAAGAAGTCTGACTTCCTTAAGGCCACGAGGTAGACAAAGCCACATGTAGATGATCCACACAGTTAAGTGCTCCATGTAACAATGCCAGAGCAAAGCTCAGCCTTCTTCTGTCCTTGCCATGGCACTAAACAAGTAGGTCCTTAAGTTCCAGTTCATGTCAGTTAGCATGTCAGGAGAAACCTCTCAGACCTTCCTACCTAAATGGTTGACTTATAAAATTGTAACATAAAAATGTTAATTGTTTTAAGCTGCTAAATTTTGATGTAATTTGTCATGCAGCAGAAGTAACTGGAGTATAATCTCTCTCTCTCTCTCTCTCTGATATTTTTACAATAAAAAGATTTTCAAAACTGAGTAATTGAGTATAAAATGGGCTGAGGCAAGACGACTACGAGTATGAACCTAGCCTGGGCAAATCAGTGACTTCATGAGACTCTGTCTCAAAATGAAAAAAAAAAAAAACTGGGTATATGGTTTACTGCAAAGTCTTTAATCAACAGTTGTGAAAAGAAAAAATAAAAGACATGTAAAAAACCTCTAGGAAATTGTTGGAAAAAGTTGACAAGGACAGTCTTAATATGCTTTTTATATAAGAAAATTTTTAAAATTACCAGAAAATACTAACATTATATAGCTAGTTAATGTGGGAAATTAAATTCATAGATAATTCAAAAAAAGAAATTAAGAAAATGAATAAACATGTAAGAAAAATTTAACCTTATCAGTAAGAAATATGAACTAATGATGAAGTTAATGAATTTAAAGTTTTATTTATCAAATTGGAAGAAATGAAAAATATTTAATGTTGGTTTGGGTTAAATGAAAGCATAGATAGCACAAACTTCACAGAAAATAACCTGATATTATATGTCCAGGACTTTAAAATTATCCATAGTGTTTGATGATTCTAGGAATCTAAGAATTCAAGAAATAGCTCTGCTCCTCAAATCACCACCTTGCGTCTTGGAAGGTTCTCCTGGATGCTGTCAGAGTTACTGGACTCTCTGAAGATTGCCCCTGGATCTCCAATGAAAAATCTATATTCTACTCTGAACTGTGGGAAGAAAGAATAGCTGAGCATGTGCGGGTGGAAACCCAGCACCCAGGGAAGCCTTGGAACTTTGCTCCCAGGCAGTAAGACCATGCCCTGTGTCTGAAATCACCCAAGGATGCCCAGGAGGTCCAAACAGGTCTAACTGGGCCACACTCAGTGAGCTCCAAGCAGTTGGCTGGGGCCCAAATTGAGTCCTGGGCCCAGAGCATGCACGAGTTGATACCCAGCACACAGGGAAGCTTTGGAACTTTGCCCCCAGGTGGTAAGACCCCGCCCCATCTCTGAAATCATCCAAAGACAGGCCAAACTGGGAAACCCAGCACATAGGGAAGCCTTGGAACCTCACTCCCAGGCAGTAAGACCACACCTTGCATCTGAAATCAAAGGAGGTTGCACAGGGAGTCCCTGTGGGCCTAACTGGCCCATGGCCAGAGAACTCTAAATGGCTAGTTGTTGCCTGCTATCTGGCCCAGAAGCCAAAAGTGAGCCAAGTGATTCTCAGAACATGGGGGAAGCCTTGAGACATCACTCGAAACCTGAAAATACAGGAAAATGACAAAACGAAAGATCAAAATGCAATCTCAAACTTCCAGCCCAATCCAAGCAAGCCCAGTTGACATGGACACAGAAGAAAATATTAGCCACACACCTGAAATGCCTGAAATGATATGAACTGAAGTAAAGAAGCAACTCCTGGAAGCTATAAAAGAACTCAAATCAGAAATAGTCTTTCAGGTAAAAGAAATGATAAATGTAATAAAAGAAATGCTGAACAAATCTAAAGAAGACATACTTAAAAAATTAGAGCAACAATGCAAAAAGATGGAAACTCTGAATGAAGAATATAAGAAACAAACAGAATGCATGAAGCAGATTCAAAGAAATATAGAGGAAATAAAAAATCCCATTGAAAGCTGGCATAACTGCTTCAATGAAAGTGAAGATAGACTTTCAGACCTTGAAGACATGATTGCAGTTAGTGAACAGGAAAGGAAAGATCTTTTAAAAATAACAATGAACCAGGAAATAACAATTCAGCAACTACAAGATGATGCAAAGAAACACAAGATTCATATGTATAAACAAAAAGGAAGGTGACAACACAAACGATATCAGGAAGATATTTACAGAAGTAATAGCTGAAAATTTCCCAAACATGAGAATGGAAACTGACATACAGATCAGTGAAGCATATAGAACTCCAAATAACCTTAACCAAAAGAAAACTACACCCAGACATAATAAACACCATCTCAAAAATCCAACATAAGAACAGAATATTAAAAGCTGCTAGAGAGAAGACACAGATCACCTATAAAGAAAAGCCTATCAGAATTACAGCAGACATCTTAACACAAACAGTGAAGTCAAAAAGAGCATGGAGTGAAGTATTTCAGATCCTAAGGGAGAAAAACTTCCACCCCAGACTGATGTACCCTGCAAAACTGTCCTTCACAATGGATGGAGAAATATGATACTTCCATGGCAAAGAACAGCTGAAGAACTTCATGACTTCCAAACCTACCCTGCAAAGAACAGTGAAAGATATTCTAGACAGACAAAGGAAAAACCGCTAAGCAAGACAATTAAATAGAGTGGAAAGTTAAAGAATCAACAACAGAAAGATAACATGTCAAAAGTAAACCAATATATATCAGTTATAACCATTAATGTAAATGGCCTCAATTCACCAATTAAAAGAAATAGACTGGCAAAATGGATCAAGAAAGAACATCCAACCATATGCTTTATACAAGAAACCCATCTAATCCAAAAGGAGGCTTATAGACTGAAAGTCAAAGGAAGGAAAAAAATACTTCAAGCAGCAGAAACTAAAAAAAAAGTGGGGTTAGCTATTCTTTTTGCAGACAATGTGAACTTCAAACCAAGAATGGTCCAAAGAGATAAAGAAGGTCACTACAAACTAGTTAGGGGAAAACTTCAAGAGGAAGAGATAATAATTTTAAATATATATGCACCAAATTCCAGAGCACCCAGCTATACAAATCAAGTATTAACAGAAATGGAAAACCAAATAAGCAATAACACAATTATAACAGGAGACCTTAACATGCCATTGACACAAAGGGACAGATCTATAGGCCAATCTCCCTAATGAATATAGTTGCAAAAATTCTCAATAAAATATTGGCAAACAGAATGCAGCAAATTATCAACAGGGTTATGCACCATGACCAAGTGGGGTTCATACCAGGAATGCAGGGATGGTTAAACATACACAAATCAATAAATGTAATCCACCACATCAACAGAGCCAAAAATACGAACCACATGATCATTTCTATAGATTCAGAAAAAGCTTTTGATAAGGCCCAACACTTTTTCATTATAAAAATCTTACAGAAAATTGGAATAGATGGTCTTTTAAAAAATTTTTTATTTTAAAGAGAATAAAACAAAAGAGGACAGATCTAAGCAGATAAGAACAAAACAATGTAAGCATCACAGCACTTCACAACAAGACAATTAGATATCAACAGTAGCTATCATAATGTCTCTTTGAAATAGCTGAGCTTAGCTTTACACACAATAATGTCAAACATAACGAAGTAGAATAAACGATTCAAGAGAATGGAAGTATTCCAAGACATTCTGAACCAAATAACCAAAGATGAACAATGGCTGCTGTATTATCTCATTTTCCATAAAAATTTTGTTTTTACTATCATACATATTAAAATCCAGTAAGACACAATGTGATAGAACCAATGGTAACAGAAAAACAAAAGCATGGTAGGACTTCAGAGCAAGATTATATTAAATCAACACTGGCTACTATACTGTCTTGTCTTCAAAGTAACTATTCATATGATCATATATTAAGATCAAACAAAACAGAATAAAACCATTCCAACCAATGAATGAAGACATAAGACGTCAAAGCAGTATAACGGTGAACCATGATTTCCATAAAATCTTCTGTACTCTTACCATTTATTACACTAGGGAGACTATATGGTATTTATACATGTGAGTTTGATTTATTTCACTTATGAGTATAGATTCAAGATGCATCCATTTATTTATAAATATCTCAATGTGATCATTCTGTATAGCTGAGTAGTACTCCATTGTACAAAAGTACCACAATTTTTTTTATCCATTCCTCGGTTGATGGGCACTTAGGTTGTTTCCAAGATCTGGCTATTACAAATTGTGCCACTATAAACATGGATGTGCATGTATCACTGTGGTAATGTGTTTTCAGATCTTCTCAGAATATGACCAAGAGTGGAATAGCTGGGTCAAATGGGACCTCCAACCCCAGGTTTTTGAGGAATCTCCAGATTGACCTCCACAGTAGTTGCACCATTCTACACTCCCACCAACAGTGCAGAAGAGTTCCTTTTCCCCCACAGCCTCTCCAGCATTTGTTGGTAGTTTTGTTGATCCTGGCCATTCTTTCTGGTGTGAGATGGTATCTCAGTGTTGTTTTAACTTGCATTTCTCTAATGACCAATGATGAACATTTTTTCATGTATTTGCCATTTGTATTTCTTCATCTGAGAACTGTGTGTTCATCTCAAATCCCATTTTTGGATTGGGTCTTTGAATTTCGGGGGTCTGATTTTTTTTTTTAATTCTTTATAAGTTCTAGACAGAAGTCCTTTGTTTGAAGGGACAGTTCACTAAGATTTTTTCCCAGTTTGTAGGTTTTCTTTTCACTCTGCTGGAGATTTCTTTGAAGATGCAAAAACTCTTTAATAAGATATGATCCCAGTTATTGATTCTGGGAAGTATTTCCTGGGAAGTTTGGTTCTTGTTCATGAATTCTATACCTACCCCTATGTCTTCAAGATTTTTGCCTATTTTGTCTTGCAACAGATTTAGTGTTTCTGTTTTAATATTTAGATCTTTGATCCATTTGGATTTTAGTTTAGTACATGGTGATAGGCATGGGTCTAATTTTAGTTTTCAGCATATGGATAGCCAATTTTTCCAGCACCATTTATTAAAGAGACTGTTGTTCTTCCAGTGAACATGCTTGGCCCCTTTATCAAAGATAAGGTGGTTGAGTGTATTTCTAGTTGTATCTTCTAATCTATCCCATTGATCTTCAGGTCTGCTTTTATTCCAATACCATGTTGATTTTATTACAGTAGCTTTGTAGTATAACTTCAAGTCAGGGATTGTGATGCCTCCTGTCTTGGCTTTGCTGCTTAGAATTGCCTTTGATATTCTAGGTCTCTTCTGGTTCCAGATGAATTTTAGGAGTGATTTCTCTAGATCTATGAGGTATGTTAGTGGTATTTTCATTGGGATTGCATTGAATCTGTATAACAATTTTGGAAGAATGGCCATTTTTACAATATTTATTCTTCCTATCCATGAACAAGGGATGTCTTTGATTTCTGAGGTTCTCTTCGATTTCTTTTTTCAGGGTATTATAATTTTCCCTGTACAACTCTTTTACATCTTTTGTTAGATTAATTCCAAAGTATTTCATTTTTTTGGATGCTAGTGTGAAGGGTGTGGCTTCCTTATTTCTCTCTCAGTGATTTTGTTTTTAGTGTATATGAATGCTATTGATTTTTGAGTGTTGATTTTGTATCCAGTTAGATTACTGAATTTATTTATTATACCAAGGAGTCTTTCAATGGAGTTTTGGGGGTCTTCTATGTGGAGTATCATGTCATCTGCAAATAATGATAATTTAACTTCTTCTTTTCCTATCCTTACTCCTTTTATTTCCCTCTCTTGTCTAATTGCTCCAGCTAGTATTTCCAGTACTATATTGAATAGGAGCAGTGATAAGGGACATCCTTGTCTTGTGCCTGATTTTAAGGTAAAGGATTTCAGTTCTTGGCCATTTAATATTACACTGGCTATTGGTTTGCTGTAGATGGCCTTTATCATATTGCGGTAAAGACCATGTGTTTCAATTCTCTGTAAGGTTCTTATCATGAATGGGTATTAGATCTTATCAAAAGCTTTTTCTGCATCTATAGAAATGACCATGTGATTCTTGCTTTTGGCTCTATTGATATGGTGGATTACATTTATTGATTTATGTATGTTGAACCATCTCTGCATGCCTGGGATGAATCCCACTTGGTCATAGTGTATAATCTTCTTGATGATTTGCTGCATCCTGTTTGCCAATATTTTATTGAGAATTTTTGCATCTATGTTCATTAGGGAGATTGGTCTGTAGTTCCCTTTTTTGGTTGGGTCTTTCTCAAGCCATCTCTGACAACCCATCAGCCAGCATCATAATAAACAGCCAAAAACTGAAAGCCTTTACCCTAAAATCAGGAAAAAGACAAGGATGTCCATTGTCACCACTCCTTTTCAATGTAGTGCTGGAAATACTAGCCAGAGCAATTAGACAAGAGAGAGAAATAAAAGGAGTAAGTGAAATAAATCAAACTCACATGTATAAATACCATATAGTCTCCCTAGTGTAATAAATGGTAAGAGTATGTGAGATACAAAAACTCAGTAATTACAGTGAAAGGATAAGAGTCTGCTTAAAGGGGAAAAAATAATATGTCAGGGATAATGAGGAAAAAGAAAAAGGACAGGAAAAGAAAAAATATCTAAAAGTATATTAACACACTTAGGATACCTAAGATGATTGCGCTATAAACTCTGTAATTTCTTGGAACAAAATAGTTACCATTCATAGGATTGGAACAATTGTGCATATTATTGTATAGTGATCTGAGGAAGTTTTGAAGATTATTATGTAAAATAACAACCCTAGTTATGCTCATACCACCTTGTTTTGAAGGCCTATACTGTCAGTGTTCTGGGCTCTTTGCTATTGTTGTTTATGTCTTTTTCATTTTGTGTTTTTCTAGGAATTTGTTTTGTTTTGTCTTGGTTTGTTCTGTTTTTCCCTCTAATACAGAAAGGATAGGTATACATGTAGAGACTCATTCATGCATAGAACTTCTAAAAAGTTTATGAGAATTGATAATATAATGCATGATGAAATGAACAGCTACTTTGAAGAAAAAGAGACACTAAGTGCTGATTCCGTAGCATCAGGATGTGAAATCTAGCAATACTATTATTCTTTGTTTAGAGTGAGTTTAGTCTGTTTTTTTTTTGTTTAATTTCAATGTACATGAAGGTATGGACAGCTATTTTGAAGAGAATGAGAGACATTATGGCAGCCATTGTTGACTTCTTTATTGTCTAATCTTGAAGACCTAAAATGCCTTCATCATCTTGTTCTGATAAGGTCTATACTACTTTGTTTTGTATGAATTTCATTGTATGTGAAGATATGGACAACTTTTTGGAAGAAAACAAGAGACAATATGATAAACAGTGAAGATCTCTGGTTGTTTTGCTTTGAAATCTGTGTCTCTTACATTGTTATCTTATGAACTGTTTTGTTCTGATCTGTTATGTTTAATTTTACCCTCTCTAAGAATAAAAAAGAATTGAAGAAATATTACAGGGAGTATAATTATAGAAACAAAATAAATGTTAATATATTAGACAAATTATGTATATTATATTGACTATAATATTATTATTAAGAATTAGATTTTCAAGACATTTTATTTAGTAATCTTGACCCTGGGAAAAAGATTTAGGGCTTTAAAGTGTATATAGATTGAGTTTTGAATTTTGTCTTTGCTATTTACTTTGCTGGACATTTGGAAATTTTATTTACCAAATTTCATGAAAATCGTGAGACTTGCTAGTTTTCATGTAAGAAATATGGTTCTGCATACCTATTTCATTGGGTGTAGTGGTAAATGAATTTATGTATTTATGAAGAAAAATCCACAATAGGTTTATTTTACAATTATAAACTTAATAGTTTCTGAATAACTTCATCTCTCTTCTTACAACCTAAGGGCACTATCTTAAAATTCATACCACTTCCCAAATTTATTACAAAGTCCTTCCTCTTGGTTGCCCTGCCTTCATATGTCTCTTTCTACCATAGTCCAGTCCCCAGTTAGAAATTTTGAAAACCAAACCAAAATAAATTGACTTTATTTTCTTTCTTCTTTCCATTCACTTCAACAGCAAATACACTTTGAAAAATGTAAATAATATTATACCATTTTCCTGTTTACATACTCCACCTCTTGTACTCAAGAGCTACCCAAAACCTGACACATACAACTTAAAGTGAGAGATTTATTTTAGATCAATTATGTTCCCCACTTGGCTGGTTCTAAGGCAGAAAGAGCATGGTGGAAAGGTTTGGACAGAGCAATGCTGATCACATCCGAATGGTCAGGAAGTGGGGAGAAGGAGCAGAGAGAGAGTGGGACAGAGCAAAAGAGAGAGAGAGAGGCAGAGGCAGAGGCAGGAGAAGTTAGCAAGGGAGTAGTATCCAGTGAACCACCTCTTCCTGCCAGTTCCCTGTTTCCATCTGCACACTCAGCTGCAGAACTCCTCAGTGGATGAATCTACTGATGAGTACAAAGCCTGTATGATCCAACCACCTTCCAAACACATAAGGCTTTTGTGGAACACTCCAGACCTAAATCATAACGCCATAGCACTCAGAATCAATCTAAACTTCTTTCCTGGCTTCTGTGTTCCACAGGATTCCTACTCTGCCCACCTTACACCACTCTCCTTGTTCTGTACTCCCTAACCATATTGACCTTGTTATGGGAAATATAATGCTGATTCTCACTGTTAAACTTTTGCTCTTCCTTTTTTCTGCAAACTTTTCTCCCCAGAAAACTGCATGACTGGGCCCTTTGCCATTTAAATCTCAGTTGAATATCATTTCTTCAGAAAGCTCTTTACCACCCAATATAAACTCAACTACTCATTTTTATATATCTGCAATCAAATTTCCTTTAATTTTTTACTAGTATTTATCTCTACTTTATTATGTATCTTATTCACTTATAGCCTGCCTCCACACCAGTTCCTTCCTCTTCCCAACCCCTTCTTGAGAGCAGGGAACTTGTTTGTTTTGGGTATTATAACATCTCTCGCAACAGAACCAGGCCTGGCACATGGGAGATATTCTATAAATATTTGTTGGACTCCTTATAAATAAATATATTTGTACGTCTCAAACACAGAACTTAGCAGAGCAAAAGAAATGAGATTATTTTTAAAAAGCCAAAAATGGTAAACTATATTGCTATTTTTAAAAGCTTTGATGTTTTTGATTAGAGTTAATTATATTGCTTCAATTTTGAAGCATGAAAAAACCACAAACAAAATCACACTCACATAAAATTTTTTCAGGAGTGTGATGAGAGCTCCCCTGTCAAATGAGATACTTTTAAAACTATACCATCACTCAACAGACTCTTCGCTTTGAAATGAAGAATGTTCCCTTTCCACCAATATTTTTATTGCTCTGAACATATGATTTACTTACTGGATATGGAACAAATCTTACTTAAATAATTTTCTTTTCAGCACTGACAGTGTTGAAAACAAGGTTTCATTTTTTTTGGTGGGGACTGCTTAATATAAGCATCTAGAATATTTCCTAATTACTCCATTAGGTTAATGGGTGGTAAAGCTGTTCTTGATTCACTTTGGGATGCAGGAGCCTTATGAGTTGGGCTTCAATGACCAGGTGTTATAGTTGATACATTGTGTCAACTTGAGCAGTTTAGAAGTATAACTGAGAGACTCAGCAGGGAGCCAGAGTTCTTACTTTGTAAATTATCTTCATCCTGTGCAAAGGAGGGCAAAGAGATTTTGTGAGTGTTACACCAGCCCTGGGGGTGGGGTGGTGCTGATGGCATAAACCAGGAGAAGAGGCTTTTCTTCCTTTTGCTCTGGTTGCTGCCTTGAAGTGTTGCCTCAGTGCCATGCCACCCTGCCTTGGAGCCAGCTGATTATGGACTAAAACCTCAAAAAACTGTAAGCTCAATAAACCTTTCCTTCTTCATTTTGGGTATCAGGTGTGTTGTCCCAACAAGAGAAAAGTAACCAAGATACCAGGTATGATCATAAGATTCTACAGCAGTGAGGTCTGTTTCTATGAACCAGTGCAAAAAATCTGAACTGCTATTCTCAATTGCTATTTATGGGTATGCCATAATATTTCAGAAATATAACATTTTTTCAGATGTTCAAACATGTTTCAATATGCATTTCAGCATTGTATATTCTGACTAGTCACTGAATTTTTTGTGAAAAGCAAGATGATTACATTCTTATGGTTCTTGAAGGAAAGGAAATACATGTTTGTTAAACCTGTCCCTTGGATCAGCCTCCTTGCTAATTGTGTTATGTGCCTAGTCACAATTAATTCTTGCAACTATGAAATAAATGAGTAAACACAGTGGGATGAAACATTTTATTCTTTCATACAATTTTGAAAAAGAAGATTGGTGGATTAGGAATCTTCAAAACAATAAAAATGCCTAGTTTTATCCCATTGATATCATCTAAAGGTTTACTTTCAAGTTTTTCAAAGAACATGGTATGTTACTATATAGGCCCATGGATATTGTCCACATGAAAAATGTTCTATTAAGTTGAATAGGAAACTTCCATGGGAACTGCACATTTGAATTGTTTTAAAATGTATGGGATTGGAAAAAGACAGTAGTCGAGGAACCTTGATATTCTCAGAAGCCATTCTTACCTTTCCATAGAATAGTACCCAATTTGGACAGCTTTTAATATCTGAAGGAGAGTAAAGAGCCAGTTTTCATTTTTATAACTCCACCCCCACTTTTCCCCCCAAAACTCAAAGTTGTACAGTCTCACATAAAGTTCTGATTATAAAATCCATTTGTTCTTAACAGAATAAATCCTGAAAAATTGGAAGAAAAGCAGAAGATCATTAAGGATGCACTGAAGCATCACTGAGGGACTGCACTGGTATATCAGTGGTTTTTATTTAAGTATGTTACAATTAAAGTAACATCAATCTGCCTTTCTTTATAAAAATCCACATAATTGTCTAATGACCGTACTTCACAGTCACAAAGTTCAAAGGAGCCCAGTCTACATTATCTAGTAAACGAAAGGTTGAAAAAACATAAATATATAAAGTGTATATGAAAGGTTTGGATTCTGTTTATTTAGAGTAAGAAAAGGAGAAATGAGAAATTCATTTTCACTTCAATATGTGGATAAATTTGAGCATAGTGTCCTTAGTTTGCAAAGCTGGAGAACAGAAAATTCAATGGCTGGAAAATAAAGCAAAGCCTTCACTACAATTTAAATGTTAATATTTGACAGAAAATATCTTTTGAGATTTTTATTCTGGGTGCATCTGTTGGATACTTTTGCACTAGACAGAAATATATCCACTGTTTCTTGGAAGGTCTTTATCTTCACTAAGGAAATCTGGAAGGTAAAATTCTAACATTTTTAAGTAAAGCCATTGGGTGAAACTTCAGACAGGATAAAATACTGACATTATAATGGCGGCTTAAGACATGGTCTGAAGTCTTCCAAATAAGAGAGTATGGGAGAAAGAGACCATGTCCTTAAAGAGCATGATGTAAAGTCTATTTTCACTTATCTAACTATTTAGTATTAGAAAGTGAATCTTATATTGAACCAAGTAGTAAAAAACAGATTATTTTTTTGGTTGGGCTATAACATCCTTGCATTCAGTCATATTGTCATTTGCATGCTGATCAATTCATGTATTCATCTGTGCAATTAATTGACTTAATAACTGATTAAATCAATATTATACTTCACCTAAAATAACCCATGAAGTGACTTGTTTTGAGACTATCTATCTATCAATCATCTATTGCAGCCCCCAGTTCAAAATAGCTAAACTATGAAATCAGCTAAGGTGTTCATCAACAGACAAATTAATAAAGAAAGTGTAGTACTTAAAAATGATAAGAGTATTATTCAGCCATTAAGGGAAATGAAATCAGGTCATTTGCAAGAAAATGGATAGAACTAGAGATAATTATATTAAGTAAAACAAACCAGACATAGGCATATATTGTGTAGTATCCAAATAGATAAATAAACAAGAGGAAGGAGAAGGCATAAAAGTAAAGTAGACTAGTAGAGAAGAAGTGAATAAAGAGGAAGAGGAAAGGGAAAAGCTATGACTGGGGGAATGGGTGGGTGGGTGAAAGTATGCCATGTACACATACAAGTCTTCCAAAATAAATATCATTGGTCTGCATAACTAGCAAATACTCGTAAAAATTCCTTGATAATAAGATTTAACTCCTTTTAATATCCTCTTCAAAGCTGATTTACTTTTATTTAAGATACCTTCAAAATGAATATGAAAAACTTCAAGTCTATCACGATAGCCACTTGTCTTATAGAATAACCACAGATCAGACTCTGGTAGGAAGAAGCAAGGAGAGAAAAGTGTGTTGTGTGTTTGGAGTGTGATCAAGATTCTTCAGCACCCCATAACCTTGGTGAGAAGATGATGGTAATGAGACTCTGGAAATTAGGAGAATTAAAGGCTTTATTTTTGGTGAAGTTTTAAGTACAAAATCTATGTTTTATTTCTCTCACTTTCTTCAGCACATACTGAATGGCTCAAAATTGGTGTTCAGAAATTATTTGTTGAATTAAATAAAATGTCACTTCCTATACTTTCCCTAAGGGAAAGATTTTCATCAATCAATTAAAATTTTGAAAACCCAGCTTTGAAAGCTGCAAGGGATTAATGGGCATTGAAAAATTTTTACTCAGTAGAAATGCGGGTTGATTCATTGTGATCTTGGGTCAGTAAGAAAGACTGAACATAAAGGAAGAACATAGGGTGTTTGTTCAGGGATTTGTAGCAAGAAAGAAATATTAATTTTGGTAAAAAATGACTTTTGTTCTCCGTGGATGTAAACAAAGAAATAATAAAACCTATGAACTTGATGGTTTCTGTGGAGTGCCTCAGATATAACAGCCTCCTACTGCAATTGGTTTTGACTGATAATGCCCTGAGTTGAGAACCTGAGAATCCTAGCAAGTCTGAGTTTAAACACAAGAGAAAGGACAATCATGGTGGAGTGCACACTCAAAATAAATATAGCCCTATTTTCTGTCCATTTCAGTCTCTTTATTAGTCTTTCCATTGCTGATTGAACCTTGTCCACATCGCTCAGTTCCCTGATGATCACTGATAGTGATTATGGCTTTGGTGGTCTATGCAGTAGTAAGAGGATTAAGGAATAATACAGACTCTGTAAACTGAGTTAATTCTCTTCAGCTTTGGTTTACCCGTGCCAGTTTTTTGGGGAAAGAAATAGGCAGACACATCAGAAGCCATTACTATCATGTACAGCCACACAGTATCCACTGTGTCCACAGTATGTGAACACATAGTGTTGTTCAAAATAAGATAAAGAGATTCCATACCTCACTCCCAGGAGCTAACAATAAAAACCAGACAACAGATACAGTGAAAACAATGGGGCAAACCGATGCACAGTTGAGTAAACAGAGAAGTACAGCAAATTAGAGGATTTTATTATAAACTCTTATGGCACGTGCAGTTTTATGTTGGAAATGAGGGGAAATTCAACAAGCTTCAGAGAGCTTGTTGAGGTCTGTGTGAAGGTAAAGGAGAGACTGATGGTGGTGGTGAATCACCTTGCTCCTTCCAGTAAGAAGGGAAAGAAGTTTCCCTTTGGAGTAAAGGGAAAGGGTATTTCCTTCATAGTTATTTAGTCTGAGGGTGAATTCACTGCTATTTAGGCTTAGGCTTTTTTTCTAAGAGAGTTGGTTGTAACCAGCTTAGGGAAGGAAAATAAAAACATATTAAGCAGGGACTATCCTGCCAGAGAGATTTCATAAGCCTTCTTTCCACTGGAAACCATGCTAAAGAGAAAATAAAAACCAGAGTGTATTATAATTGTACATTCCACTTACAACCAACTGGCAAATGCCAATTGATTTTCCAAGGAAATGATTACTTTGGGTGAGGTGTTTTGTGTGTGAGTATGTGTATGTGCACTCTAAGGGGCAACACACTTGCTATTGTCTAGCATTTACTGTTTTTGACATACTGAACACTGTCACAAATTAATCTGGACTCACAGAATTCCACTGAAAGCAAATCCCAAGCAGGTCTCAACTTTAGCTATCCTGGTCTGATAGATATCTCTCTTCTTTTAAATATATCCAAATAAAGAATTTGAAAACCTCCCCAGGAATCTTTTCCAGGGTTTATAAAAACCTTGTCACCAATAAGATCTTTCCATCTAACTTAAATTCCTTTGGTTGTAATTTGAATTCATTTCCTCTTATTTGCTCATTAGAGAGGAGAATGCTACCCACAATGGCTATTTCTCTAAATGCAGCTGTGAAACACACACATCATGACTTCTATTTCATATGTCATTTTATTTATAATCTTTTTTCTGCTTTGACTTCTGTCTTTTTTCTCAGGATAGAACAACTTGGTGAAGACACCTTAAAATTGTGTTTTTGTAATTTATTTCACAAGATTTATTCTACAATTACTGTCATGTCAGTTTGTCTCATTCTCTAATTTCAGCCAGATTTTATTGACCAGATCATAAGAATACACAAGAAAACTGGAATTTATACTTCATGCATCCTCAGACTTGGTTAGATGACAGTCTCAAAATATGGATGGCTACTTCTTACCTCTTAACACCTTGGACAAATAACTTACTTGTAGTTATCATTAGGGAGAGCATTTGTTTTTGTACCTATAAAATGATATGGACAAAACAATTTCAAGGAATTTATTCATTTTAATACTCAGTACTTTCATGAATATGTCCTAAGTATTCATTTGGCCAAAACAGAAGTTATTTTTCTCTTAATAGCCCTTATTTTACCTAAAATTATCAATGTATGTTATTCTGCAACTAATTTCTCAAGTAAAAAGCTCTGAATCACATTTTTAATTTCACTACTGAGGCATAATTTAAACATTATGTACCTATATGATAATGTCAAAAAGCATAAGTTTATAGCTCAATGAGTTTTACATATGCTAAATCATTTTTAAATTTAAAAAACAAAGTAACAAAAAACAATAAAAACAATAATATAGAATTTCAAAACAAAACATTAGGAAATTAATACTAGTTAATATATTGCATATTGTTATCTTCAAAGTAGTTCAGATTTCAAGATTTAGGCATGAAAAAATGATCAATCAAATAATGAAAGTGCAAACTGTTCTGTTTGATATCCAAGATAGATATACAAGATAGATAGATAGCTATGCTACTAATGTTTGTTTATTATTATTGTCTATATGTTTTTTTAAGGCCACTGGTATCATATATGATTTTATTTTATTTTGTACTGGGGATTGAACCAAGGGCCTTCATATTGAGCAACATTTTTCATTTATTTTCATTTTGAGATAACATCTCACTAAGTCACTAAGATGCCCAGAATGGGCTCAAACTTATAGCCTCCTGCCTCAGCTCCCAGTTTGTTAAATCACATTTAGACCACTGGAAAGGATGCTGAAATTCTCAATCTCCTCTGTTGATACAAATATGTTTCCTGTTTTTCATGCCCTTGGATATTTGAAGCAAATACTAATAAAATGAGCCTTTTGAGAATCTGATGACACATAAATTTCCATTAGAGAGGTAACTCCTTTATTTCAAAAATTTGTACTATGGAAATTTAAAAATTTTATTATTGAAAGAATTTTTTAAATTATGGCTTTGAAAGAAGTCTGTGGTAGCAATATTTTTGGGGTGGATCTTTTTTTCCTGTGATTATTAAGGGACAATTATCATTTTTTTTAAAACTTTTTGCTGCACTTCAAATTAGCTTCAAAAGACCTATGGGACTAAATATATCACTTCCCTCATAAAAAAAAAACAGTGCCTGATATAATATTTTCAGGTATTTTAGAATACAGGAAACATTTTCTCTTGCCTTTTCCCACATCACCCTGACCTTCCTTTGGAGACACACCTTTCTTAAAAGTCATTTACTTGGCTTAAAAATTGTACTTCATCATACTTCGTAACTTCCAGGCATAAAGGTATATGCCTGTAATCCTAGCATTCTGGAGGCTGAGACAGAAGTATTACAGTTTGATACCAGCCTGGGCAACTTGAAGACACAGTAGACCCTGCCTCAAAATTTAAAGAAGAACTGGAGTGATAGCTCAGTGCAAAGGCCCTGGGTTTCATCTCTACTACCACAAGAAAACAACAGCTGGAGTGACAACATCAATGATAATAAAATGACCTAGTAGCTAATTAAACAAAGGAAGTTTAAATTTAATCATATGCCAGCTATCAAAATGAAATGATACTTGCTATTGTGATTTAGTGAGACTCTGCTTTAACATTTAAAAAAGGGCTGGAGATGCAATGTGAAGGCCTGGGATTCACTCCTTAGCAATGGAGGAAAATGGTGACGATGATGACATCAACAACAACAAAAGCAGCAACAACAAACTCCAAAAATAAATAAATAATTAAACAAAATAAATTTGAATTTAATCATACTCCAGATGCCAAAATGGAATGAACAGTTATTATGGTTGTAAGCCCCTCTTTTTCTATTACAAGGTTGTCAGCAGTTTGTTTCTTGACCTACCAACAAATCTGCTCTGTTTAAGTCATTTTCTCTCCTGTGAATATCATTACAACCTGTCTTTCCCATTCCTCAGTCCTGTGCATCCAGGCTGCTATGGTGGCTTTTGTGCCACTCGACCACAAAACTGGTGTCCCAAACTCACTGGGTGACTCACTGGTTTGTAAGTAGTCAGCTGACATATCAAATGCTTCTTTTAATATTTTTGTTCTATCTTATGCCACATACCTCACATTACATGTCCCTGAGTAACATTTGCACTTTCTGACCAGTAGGCAAGGAACCTGGCTATCACCCCACTTAGTGCTGGAGTTATAGTGAGCAAGGGAGATGGCATGCTTATACTTTACTATCTTTGGTGTGACTCCCTACATTCTTTGTCATTTAGAGAATGCTCTCTGCCCCTCCTTTATCTTTTAATCCCTTTCTTTTTAAGTGCACCAGTCCTGCCAAGTCTCTTCTTTTCTCTTCTCATCACACTGAAATCACCAAAAGGGCAGGGAGGGAAAAGGACAAATAAAAGCCTCCCCCTACCAAACCCAATCCTGTTCCTGTTCTTTTGCCTCTTTCTCCTTCTTCTCCTTTTTCTTCCTCCTCCTCCTCCTCCTCCTCCTCCTCCTTCTTCTTCTTCCTTTTGAGATGGTCTCATTATATAGTTCAGGTTGGCCTTGAGCTCACTATATAGCCCAGGCTGACACCAAATTCGCAGCAATCCTCTTCCCTCAGCCTCCTGAGTGCTGAGATAACATGCATTAGCCACTGTGCTTGGCAAGAGCATTTTTCTGAAGGTCTTTTTCTTTCATTGTCTTAATTTTCAAAATCTCTTTGTCATCCCTTGACGTTCTTTACATAATTTTTTTTTCCATTTTGATTTCAAAAACAAAGATAGCCTTTTCTTGTTCTATAGTTTAGGGGTAGGTCCTAGCATTTGACACAGGGATTGTTCTCTGTGACTACTAAGCAGCATACCTTGCTTTGACAAATTTGCACATGACACAAATTGATACATAATACTGTTTTGATTTACAGTGTGTCATTTATTCAGGTTTTAATTTATGTGATATGTTTATATGTAAGGCTGTTTTTTGGTGAATATTATTTGTGTGAATCTTCCCAGCTGAAAATCTATGCATCATTATTGTACTTACATAATGTCACCCAATTGAATATTGGAAAATAAATATTCAGGTTTTAATGGGGAGCTTGCATAAATAATCACTCATGGTAGCCCTGTGCACATTAAAAAGAGACATTGAGAATATGTTAAATTGAAAGTGTATTAGAATCTGAATTGTTTTGTTCTATGTTTTGCTTTGAAAATTCTCCATCTGTCATTTAGTATTAGAAAGTAATATAAAATATGCTCATACTTGAGCTGGGTCAGCCACTACAAAAATTCAGCTTGTTTTCTCTGCTATAATCATGGCAGAGATATATCTACTTGTTCAATAATAATATGGTTATTAGAATAGTAGCAAGTGAGAAATTTTAAGAAATTCTGTGTTACAACAGATTTAACTAGATTATCTCTTAGTGAGAACTGCATACCTGCAGGCTTTGGTCTGTAAGCTTTAGGTAGTTTTGGTCTTAGAAGATAGTGATAACCCTGTACCTTAAAATAATTGAGACAGATCTTTTGCAAGTGGGAAATGGACTAAGAGATAGAGGGAGGAGGAAAAGGAGGCCAAGAAGAAGAGAGAAGGGAAAAGTAGAAAGAATTAAGATGTGTTATGTACATGTACCAACTTCCCACATTGAGTGTAATCATTATATACTGCAAACATAAACTAATACAATTTTAAAAAGAGAATAAAGTCCCTTCAACAATATGCCACTAATATATAACTGAATATCTATTACATCCTTATGACTGTCCTTGGTAATTGTGAAACATTAATAAATAAAGAAAAAAACAACCAACCAAACAAACAAACAAAACTTCAGAAAAGCTCCAAAATCAAAACAAAACAATTTAAACCCAGACTGATTGACACTTGTGCCTGGGTTATTAACTTTTTCCTTATTTTTATTTAATGTTCAATAGTCTTCATCTTCTTCATCAGCATCATTGTCACGAGGCACTCAACAAACAGATGTTAAATAAAAAGAAGCTGCAAGGAAATATCTTTTTATAAGGTATTCTCAACGCCACTTATATAATGACACTGTAGCATTCCAGTCCAAATAAATATACAATTAATTAACTAATTAGAAAAATTTTAGCACTGGGGATTGAACTCAGGACCTTGCATTTGCTAGGCAGGTGCTATGTCACTGAGCTATATTGCTGGCCCTATTTAATTAATTTTTAAAGTTAATTTTGTGTCACAAAACTCCAAATTACATATCTTTCATCATCTAGATCCAACAGTTTTCCTTACCATAGGATGAAAATGTTCCTGTCTAAAGACAGGATTTATTGCTAGAAATCAAAACAGAAATGGAAATCTCATTTTGAAACAAATGTCACTCCGTCTGTGAAAGGTAGAGTTTTCTCTACATTTGAAAAAAAGGATTGTAGGATGGGATTAGAATGTTGTCTTTCTCTGCTCACTCAGATTAGGACTAATTTGTTCAAAAGCTTTTATTAAACTTTCAATTTCCAGTTTCCATATTAACATGTGGAGAATCCCAGAACTTAACCAAGTATGGTTAGAGTAGTTCAAGACCAGCCTGAGCTACAGAGTAAGCTCAAGGCCTGTCTCAAAAAGACAAAAGAAAAACAAATAAAAAAGTATGGTTAGAAAAGCAAGAAAATGTTTGTTCTCAGTCCGTATCCAATCAACTGAGTACTGTCGAAATACCTACTTTGAGCTCATTCATTGCTGTGCTCTGTTCCACAGGAATTAGGAAGTCTATGCTTGAAACTTGCTTCAAAGGGGCCTTGGTATTACTGGGATGATAAGGGGTGCTCAGGAAAGAGTGAGGAGAATATTAAACATGGTATATACCTGTGGGATCATAAGAACACAAGTCTTGTTAGAAGAGAAGTATGGAGACTTATGAAGAACTTGAGACCTTGTAGTGAAAGGTACCCTTAACTAATAAGTAGAAAAATAAAATAATATTTAGAGCTGCATAAACCCTTAGACAGGCAATTCTATCATTAACAAAAAATTTAGCTGCAAACTTAGCTGCAGTTTGTAATCTTAGGCAAATCAAGATGTCTGAAAAATCAGATAGTTAAATCATTAGTGTAAGAGGTGTTAAATTAAGTGAGGCTTTAAATTATATACCTAGGGCCAGGGATTTAGCTCAGCAATATAAGTGCCTGCCTGGCAAGCGTGAAGTCATGAGTTCAATCCCTGGTACCAAAAAAAGATGAAAAAAAAATTATATATCTAATTGGAACCTGAGTTCCTTCTGATGTTAGCTCATCATTAAATTTCCTGATCGCATAAAAGTTGCTTACTTTAGTTGGGGCTCAGGTATTACATATATAAAAGAGCTCAATTATTTGATTTCTAATAATACTTTGAGCACTGAGATTTGTATACTAAGATTTGTGACAATACCTTTTGCATTTTAACCTATGCAGTCTTTATGACAGATGACCTTTTATAATGAATTCTTAGACTAAACTGAACTAACAGCAGAGGCTTCTTTTAGAAAGCTTGTTTTAAGCAGTGTGTAGTATATTTCATTTGATTATGGGGTCATGAAAGTGAATCATCAAATGAAGAAGCAGGAATAAAAACAGGTGAATTACAAAGGCTATTCACGGAAACAAGGAAAACTTCCCAATCATGGGAAAAGAAAATGATATTCAGTTATGTGAGGCATACAGAACTCCAGCCACCTACAACCGAAACAGAGCTACACCCAGACATATAATAATCAAGGTACCAGAAATTCAGTATAAAAACAGAATATTAAAAGCCATCAGAGAAAAGAAACAGATTACCTATAAAGGAAAGCCCATCAAGATCATGGCAGACTTCTCAACACAGACCATCAGATCAAGAAGAGCTTGGAGCAAAGTATTCCAAGCCCTGAAAGAAAATAACCTCCAGCCCAGATTGATGTACCCTACAAAACTGTCATTAGAAATTAATGGAGAAACAAGATGCTTCCATGACAAAGAGGAACTGGGGGAATTTGTGACCACCAATCCAACCCTACAGAGAATACTGAAGGACATTCTAGAGAGAGAGAAAAAAAATACCAGGATTTTAGGAACAGTGGCAGAAAGCCCTCAATGAATGGGGCAGGCAGTAGAATGAAGTAGAAAAGTAGACAAACAAAGGCAGAAAAATAGCATAACAGAAATGAGGCAGAGAAGGATGGCTATAATCTCTAACATAGATGGCCTTGATATATGAAAAAAAAAAAAGGCAGAGTAGATCAGGAGGTTGGGTCCATCGAGATGCTCAGTACAGGAACTATAATCAACCTGAGAGAGGGTTTATGAGCCAAAAATCAAATATGAGAAAATAATGCTCTATGTGACAGTGAGCCAGAGAGAAATAGGAGCAACTTGACCATTACCTGCAGATAGGTTGAAAAGACAGGATACTTATGTTTAGTAGAGAACTACTCAGATATAATGAAGGAAAACCTTGAGACTTTTGTAGGTAAAGGAATACAACTTGAGATCAAATTCAGGAGTAACAAGGTTCAGAACCACTTAGGTAAAAAGCAGGTTGCCCCCCAATCTAAAGACTGAGGGAGTTGGTGGGACCCAAAATGTGCAGCACCCTGTGGGAGTGAAAGGGGAGGAATAGCCTAAAAAAAGAATGCAGAGGATATTGTTAATAGTGTATCAGGATTTAAAACCCACATTGCTAACACCACTGTGCTTAGATGGATTATATTCTGTTCCAGTTTGTCTACTTGTACTAGATTTGAGGGCACAGAAAGTTATCCTGAAAATAGCAGGATATAGTATGGTAATCATCCTTAATTTCCTAGTAACTTAATCTGAAGCTCTGTATAACTTACACTATTTTACCATGACTAATCTTAATTGAATCTGGTTTGTTAGATTGCTGTTTTGTATTGACAGATTTTATTCAAAGCTATTATGATTGACAGTATCAAGTCTGAGAGTATAGGCAACTACACTGAAGATGACAAGATTCACTAGAATATCCACTCTGGTTTGATTATTACCTGCCTTTGAAGTTTTATACTGTCTACAATGTTTTATTTTTACTAATATTGTTATGTACTGCTATATTTGATTATATTGCTATATTCATTTATGCCTGATGGTATAGACATTCTATTGAAGGTAATAAGAGACAACACAGTAATCATTGTAGATCACCTTGTACTGTGGTTTTGTATGACTTTTTGGTTTCATGTTTTTATAGGAATTTGTTTTGTTTTGTCTTGCTATGTTTTGTTTTTCCCTCTAATACAGAAAGGATAGAAATACATGTAGAGACTCATGCATGCATAGCTGTTTACAGTGTCACTGTTTGAATACCTACTTTGTATGCTTTAATGTTGTAACTTGAACAGCTGTTTCTAAGAGGACAATATGTAATTTATCAACTAGTGATTTCTTACTGTTTATCTTTTTTTTGAAATTCTGTATTATTTCTACCCTTTTCTTGTCTTTTTCTCTTTAAATAAAAAAAGAAAAAAAGAAAGTGAATCATCAGATTAAGGACTTTTGTTTTAGATTTTTAAAAAATTTTTAAGAAGTTTTTTATTAGTGCATGCCTACTCTAATATTGATGCATTATAATGATTATAGTTATTGTGGGGAGTTGTTACATAACACACCTTAATTCTTTTTAAATTTATTATTATTATATTTATTAGTACCATTTAGATATACAGAATGATTACATTCATCATAGGGAATTTGTACCTATGCATGATGTATCTAGATTCCTCTTTTTTTCTCATTCCTTGCTCCTCCTTTCAGTCTTTCTTCCCTTCCTTATTTATGAAGCTTTACTTCAATTTTATCCTTTTTTATTTTTTTCTTTTACTTCCTTCTTTTCCCCTTTTCACTTCCTCTTTTCAACAATTTCTTCCTTTTTCATAATATCTATTATACATTTTGGTTCTTATTTACTCTATCAGTTTCTCATGGCAGAGAGAAGATGTGATATTTACATGTTTGATTTATTTCATCTAAGATTTTGTTTTAAACATTGAAAAAGCGTAAGGTGGAATGGAAAATAATGTTCAGTTAGTTTATGCTTTTATATAAATGAAGCATGTTGATGATGATAATGAATAATATTTGCTATTTACTGAATGCTTTGTGCCTTGAATTTCATGTATAATATATATCATTTATATAACAAGCCCTCATACAAATATAACCTTTTATTTGTAGCACAAAGTTTGTTCACTTTCCTAAGATCACTTAACTTGCTAGTGGCAAGACTAAGATTCACTTCCAGGATTGTTCAGAAACAAATTTATATATCTTTTCCTAGAAAATGTCTTTTTGCTCACTGAAAGATTAAAAGAAAAAACACCGCTAATATTTAAAATAGGTCTTGGTTCCATTGGAAGGCAGAAAAATTTAAAGTAAACATTGAAGAATTAGATCCTTGGAAATAATCAGGATTTTAAATTCCCTATTATATTTAGGGTAGAGAGTTAAATACCATGGCTAGAATTTATAAAAGACTGAACAATCTTACGACTAATAATAGCATTTGTAGTCATGAAGTCTGAGACAAAAAGAAAAAAAAGAGCAAATAACAGAACTTTTAAGGTCAAACATTCAGCACCATTCTAAGCAAGGGGTTAGAAAAATATTTTTTAACCCCATGTTCAAATGTCATTCAAAGAAATGCTGAGGACTGACTGTAGTGTTGGCTTGTGCTATTTACAGTTCTTCTTGGGTTTAGGGTCATAAGTCAGCTGATATGATAGGAAGGCCACCTCCTTTGTTTTCTATCTGGGTTTCTATTTTGTTCAGCATTGTTTATAAAGTATGCTGATTGAAATTCTAATGATTCATTAACCTTTTTTATTGTAGAGGATTTTAAGACATACAAATAAAAATTTCACTATCATACTGTTAAAGGAATATATGTATTATCCTCTGGGAATCAATGAATTTGCATTTTGGTTCTAAATCACTGGATAGACATAAATCTCAGACATAAGTTTTCCAAGTGCAGTTCCCTGAGTTCTTGTTCTGGTACTGGTCTGATAGGTGAGTTTTCATGGACTGTATGAATTTGAATAGAGTTTCCTCATCAGTTTGAAATTTAGAATGCTCAGAGGTCTTTTGCATATATTTGTGCACCAATCAGATATAGTTCATGAACCTAGCAAAAGAACAGATTACTTCTGGTTCTGCTTTTACCAGCCTGTGTGTAACAGAGTAAGGAAAAGTAACCCTGTTTCATACCAGGGTTTTATTTGGACTCAAATAGATCTCATAGGACAAGCACTTTTCTGTTTAAACACTCTTTGAGCTTTAAATGAGAAGGATTATACCAATGTAAAGTGTATTACTTTAGTGAAGGAAGTCTGAGGAGTATTCCAGACTGAATGTATAAGATCTTTTAATTCTCTCACATGGACTTCATGAAATATGGAAATAGACTGTTCAGAGATGTAATCTTCAACAGTCCACCAGCCTTGTAGTTTGAATATTTCAAGTCCCCATCCCAAACCCTATTTTAGTATTTCCACTTACTAGTGATTCAAACTTTTTCTTTCACAAGACAGACTGCAAAATTTGGAAGGCATGCCTTTGCTTATTGTCTCATTTCCTTAAATCTTGGGAAGAATTATTCTTGCTGACCATTTATACAGTTCTAATTCCAACAATTTTGCTTGTTCTAAGAATTATGTAGCAAAAAATTACATCAAGAAGCTGGAGAATGTGATTATACATGCAGATTTTGGAAGGAGAGTCTCTTCTATAGAAATATAGAATAAAATGGAGAAGAGTTCATTCATTTTCCTAATTGAACTGGGCTTCTTCATGAAGAGGCAGTCTCAAGAAATGGCACTGGCATAAGCTAAGTTCTTAAGTAAAGTCATATTCATTCTCCTCTTTCTCTCATTTTGTATGTATAAACCATGTGTAAGATCTGTCATTTTTAACTTTAAAATATATTCCTAATGAAATCACCTCTTGCTGACTCCATTGTTTGTCCAAGTCATCATTATTTTGTATGTTTACTGGATCAGTCTCTTAAATTTTCTCTTTCCACTCTTGTATTTCTCATTCTCATTTGCCAACCAGTATGCTATAGTTTCATTAAAATTATGAATCAGACTATAACCTTCCATTAATCTCTAGTCTCTCAACAGCTTGTAGATGTATTTTGAATAAAATGCACTCCTCTTAGCCTACATACTTGCATGTGAACCATAGGATTTACACCCACTGCAACTTATACTGGCCACACTATATTTTTCTACAACCATAACTACTTTTTTGCTATTCTTGAAATATACCAAGCTTTCTTTCTGTTTCCAAAAATTTTGCTTATATTTCCTTTATCCTGGATTATTATTATTTCAAAATTTTAACTTGTTCTGGTCTCAACTAAAATGTTATTTCGTCAGATAGGTCTTCCCTACATTAAGTGGCTATTCCTTTTCTTTTTGACATTCCATTTGTGCCACTTGTCATCTGAAAATATTTTGTTTTTTACTGTTTATCATTCCATTAGAGTGAGAGGCCCTTTAGAGAATGAGTTTGTCAACTTTTTGTCTGTCTCCTGAGCCTAAAATCATGACTCAGATATTATAGAATGAATGAAGTATAAGTGGATAGATAAAGGATGGATGTATGAATATAAACAGAATTATTGCCAAAGAGCATAAAATATGCTGCACACAGGTGGCCAGTAGAATGAAGAGTGCATTTAAGTAGTAATAGCCCCAGTACAAAGGTCAGTTCCTCAGATAGATTCCATTTCATCATTACTTCTGTTGAAACTTTGGGAAGTGCTAGTTATCTAAACCAAGAGCTGCATGAGTCATTTGTTTCCTTAAGAATTGGAAACTTTATGGGCTGGGCTTTGGAGATTGCTTTCTTCTAACCAGGTGGTACAAAGGCTTAAGCTTTACTTTCACAATGGAGGGCACCCTTAGGGGAAATAGAATATAATATCATGGTGATGACACTGAGGTGGGTCAAATTTTAGGAAGTCCAGTGGAGCATTAAGTTAAAAACAGATGCTCTGGGTTAAAAAAAAAAAAGATAGAGGTACTTGCATTACAGTCACAATTGTATGATGGTGGTCCCTGGCTTACTAATCATAAATATATGTATTTATAGACATGTTCAGGGAGAGCTATGCCACAGGCTGTCATTTACATTCACATGTAAAATGTCACTTACATTTACATTCAGGCTGTCTGAATTTGTCATCAAACTGTATCTATAGTTAGACTCCCAATGGATGTGTTTTTCATTTGCCCTGATTTTAAATGTTAACCTGAAAATACATCCAGATTGTCTTTTTCCCCTCTCTTTTCATCAGAACCACAAGTCCTCCACATTTTGTTTTCATATAGGAGACCACAGTAAGTAAAACAGCTTCTTTAATAAGATAAATTCTCCAATGGACAGTTTCAGGCAAGCTGTGTTCTCTTGTGCAACTATCTAGTCAATAGAATACTGTTAAAAGTCTTTAAAATGGTTTGGTCCTTGAAAAGAGGATTAAACAGATCTCCTAGCTGCTGTCTGGAATGATGTTTAGTTCAAAAAAGGTTGCCCAGGATCAACAGCAGAAAGAATTCTTTAGAGACCACTACATTTCTCATGCAGGTTTTAAATAATCTTGCTGCAAGAGTTTATAGTTTTATTCCACTGAAGCCTGTGGATTCTGCTTTAGGAGGTGCTAAACCAATTGCCAGTTAACAAGAGTTAGCTTTACTGGTTTCTCTCTTTTTGAGTCTGTCTCTTCAGGGAGCATCTGGCATCTAGCAAATTCTTGGGGTAGCAAAAAGAAAAGAAATGAGTAATATTCTAATTCCATTTTAAAATTTAAAGAAGCATACATAGTGTATGAAAAGTATTCAAGTGGTTGAAAGATATGCTGTTTTGGTCATGTTTAACTTACTTCATGACATTTATTCCGGGGATATGTCCTTGCTATTTTTATGAACATCGAGTTAGTGAATTTCTTTGTGTCCTCTTCTCTAAAATAGGCATAATAATAAGTAACTTTTAGGGCCGTAATCAGGATTAATCAAGATAGTGTTTGCGAAGCACACAGCATAAGCCTGGATCGAAACAAGGGCTCTATGAATGCTAGCTACTATTATCAGAGTTTTTTTTTTTTTACTTACCATTCTTATTCATGTTATAGAAATTGTTCTTAATATCAATAGTCTTCCTTTGTCTACATTTGAGATACAAAGTCTCCCTCAGAGTGACCAACTGTCCTAATTTTCCTAGGCCTAAGGAGTTTCCAAGAATGTGGAACCTTCAGCAATAAAACTGGGCGAACTTGGGGCAATCAAGGACATGAGTCACTACATCTTTGGATAGGTTCCATGTCCAAGTTTTTCTTTAGACTAGGTTATTCTTCAAAAAGCAATGAATTCTGAAGTTCTTTTAAATTTACTTTGTTTCTGGAAAATCTTTAGATTTTCCCCCTTATGTCATCTTTATTGACATAGAGTTTAAAAGACTGTTCTGCTTTATATGCCAAGAAGGAGTGGCATTTTTTAGGTATACTCATCTGGTTGGATTTCAAAGTAGGGCTTGTAAATCACACACCCGGATGTCCGGCAGGCTGGGAGATGGACTATGGAAAAGAATCAGGGTAAACTAAAATGACTTTTGCCATTGGCTTAGCCAGTATACCTTACCAAGTGGTTTTCCCCTCAATTTTAAATGAATCAGTGTTAAATGGGGAAATGTACTCCATATGTTGCCGATACCTTTATTCTTAATTCATAAAAAATGCCATCTTCTTTGAGAAGTTGAGTTTCCAGGAATTGTTTGGACTCTCTTTCCTTAAACAATGTACCAGTAGAATAGTCACAAATTGCTAGGTTTTTCATAGTTCTTGGTGACAATAATAAGGTCTGATATTGATCCCCTCTCAAATGTCTCTAAGAGTAATTTCTCCCAATGTTTTAAAATTTCATGTTCCAAAATATGACTTTTTCCCCTTCCAGTGAGTACAGGTTTTCTGTTTTCTTCACTTCCAAGTTTACCTGAATTTAATAAGGTCAACAAAACCCTGAAAAGCTTAAATATTTTTATTAATGGAAAGAAAATCATAAACCAGGAGCAGCACTCCAATTTATTGATAGCATTAAAATGCATTAAAAAACAGCCTCAGTTTGGAGACCTAAATCATCATTAGAGAGACAAAAAATTTTATCCTCACTCTGATAATTATTTTCCAAAAAAACCATTAAAAAATCCTATTATTTAATTTGGTCTTGTACCTTTCTCTGTCCCATATCCTCCCCTCTACTCTGAAATTTAAATCCACCTGTTTTTTCATGACCCTGTCAATTTGCTACTGAGCTCCAATGTGGTTCTGTTTGTTAGTGGCCTGAGGATTAGATCAGACATGCCTGAAATCCTTTGCTATTTATCAGTGTGGGTCCCCCAAGTATTAGGTCACCTCCATTTGTTTGTCTGGTGAGAACTGGCTTCCTCTTCCAGGGCTGGAGGCCAGATTGATTCAACACTAGAATAGAAACCTGGAACTAACAATGGTTTTGCAGATGTGCAAAAGAATCCCTAGAGCTCTGGAAAAAAAAAGGGAAGGGGGAAAAGGGCTTTGGGAAGAGAAGAGAAAGCATTTTCAGAAGGCTGAAAACAAAACAATTAATCATATGATGAGTACCCCACTTGTTTCTATTAAAGCGACTCACTTTCCTTCCATTTTCAGACTATAATTCAATTGCTTTTTTTTATGCCACTACTGAATAACTATCACTTTTCCTTTGTTTCCTCTTGTTTATTGTTTTACCTGTGTCAGAAAGTTTTTAAATTCTCTCCTTCTAAATCAGAGAAGGAAGTGAGATAATGAGGAGAAAAAGCAGGACTTGATCACTGCAAAGATGAGCAACTAAAAAAAAAAAACTATGAGTTTTGAGATTGTCACACTAAATATCTTACTATAGGTTACTTTCTCAGGACCTGAACTTCTATTAGGCATAGTTTAAAGACAGATTTCCTTTTGATTTAGGGAAAGTTAAAATGGCAAATTTTTCCTATAGGTAAAGCCCTGGGGTGAAGCCAGTAATTACATCCAAAAATATAAAGTATTTTTAAAAATCTCACATTTGCCTGGCTCATCAGGAAATTATTACCTAATGGTAGAAGTCTCCAGATTCCGAATAGTGCATGAAGCAAATGCCCTGGGCTAATATAGGTTTGTTTAAATACTAAATTAACCATTTAATGTTTATTTAAATGTGGTCTAATTTCTTAATATCACTAATTCTATTGTTTCATCTAAAATAGGAATAATAACATTAATGATAACAGTCATAATAGTGCTAATGTTAACATTCCTGTGCCTGTCACAAAAGTTATTAATAAAAGTCAACAGACTAGGCATTTACCCTGACAGTAACTGACCAAGCAGATTAAACTCATAGATGGTCAATGGAAATCTCTTCCTTTATGCTTGAATTTCCTCAGCTTCAGTTCATTCAGTGTTATTCAGAATTTTCTTTATGGGGCAGTGGAAACTTAGCTTAATAATGTTCCTTTCCTTCAGACATAATTGGCATTCTTAAAAATAAATATAATTTTAAATATTTCCTTCATTAAATTCTTCTGTTGGTGCTCAGTGGGATATAGATAATGGAGTAGGTTTATTTTATTTTCACTGTGGCTTTTACTTTGTCACAACCCTGCTTCTCTCAGATGCTACCTCTCTTGTGGGTGGAGCAAGGAGAGAGCACATTTGGTATGTAGCCCAATAGAATACCTGAGAAATATCCCAGCTTCACTGATGACAGCATAGCTACTTTGCTTGGGAATTCCTAGGTCATCTTTCTGTAGTTTTGCACATAATTTAAAATTTTGTTCCTGTGTCATAATCTTTTTAGTGAGTTAACATGTGTGCATGTGCACACATATATGCATACCCTTTACAAGATGCAGAGATAAATGGCACTTTTATAAAGTACATGGTTAAGAAAATCTACACTATTTAAATGGTATATAATGCTCTGAGATTTTCCTTTATCCTCATACCAAGAAAGCTTGCTAGACTGGTGTGCTCACCCATGAGAAAAGGGAATTGAGTGTATGATTAAAAAGAACTGTCTCTCTTTAATTAAAATTTTCTATGCAATTCTTTGTGCTTTAAGCTTTGTTCCTGAAAATCTTTTTAAAATGTTATACAAAACCTTATCTTCTGAATAGAAATTCACTTTTAGTCACTGATAATGTCTCTGTTACCCTATTCAGAACATTGTTAGTGATCTACAGGTCAAATGAGATGGATAAAAGGTCAGATTCAGTACAGCAAGATGTGAATATTTTATGGGTATGCTTTTGAATGAATTCCTCAAATAGATATCTTTTAATTGCTTTAAAACCCAGACAAAATAACACTGGGTTCCACAAACACATACCTTACTTTTGTACCATAAATTTTTACTTTAGTGTAATAGGAGCCAGTGGTGCATCTCTTTCTCTCTCTTTCTTTGTCCTTTTTGAGACAGGGTCTCTCTATGCAGTTCAGGCTGGCCTTGAGCTCACTTTGTAGCCTAGGCTGGTCTCAAACTTACAACAATCCTCCTGCCTCAGCCTCCTGAGTGCTGGGATTACAGGCGTGAGCCACCATGCTTGGCTCAGCTGTGCATCTCAATATGTTTGTTTGAAGGATTGAGGAAACAATTTTTGTGTTTACCCACTTGGTACAATTAAAGGCAAGGTGTGAGCACATGCCCAAAAGTGTCAAACTAGGATTTTCACTGACTCGATGCTCCATTTAACAACTTTGGCATATGTTTACCTGAGTATTGCAGGGGGTATAATACACTGATACCACTCTAGGATTGGTTTTAATTTTTTAAACTTTTCTAGTAGAAGTAGCCCAATTCAGTACAATGGCATATGAAAAACCAGATTTGCAAGTTTTGGTGGAGGTCAAAAGTCAATCTTGCATGGAAAATGAAGATGATCCATTATGGTTAAATACATATTTTCATAACAAAAGAGTGGGGATGATGATGATGATGATGACTTTCATGTTGGCCATGTGAGTCAAAGTTTCTGTAACAGTGAAATGGAGCAGGAATCAACTGATACAGACACAGGAATTGCAGCCCTTCTTGATTCAGATGATGAAGAAAACAGGAATGTGAGTGCATATCTGACTAGTCAAAATGCTGCAAAATGTTCATGCAACAAAATGGAATGATTTAATGTTGGAACTAGGTCCAAAAATATATTGAGGGTGGGGTGAAATATACTGGACAGAATACCAGAACTGCCATTAATTTGGAAAATGTAACAAACGAAATGCTACAACATGCCATCAGATACACAGAGACAAAAATGAAAGTAAAATGTTCTATATGCACCAATAGCAATATTCAAAAATGTATTTATTATGACACCTCACTAGATGAAATGAAAGCATTCATAGGTCTGCTGTACTTAGCAGGGATTTCTCATTTAATTGCAGGAATGTGAAAAACTTATGGAAAAATGATGCGTCAAAATATGGCATAAAAATTAATACCCTTGTAGATGTAAAGAATTGTTACAGTTTCAATTTAGAAGTTTATCTGGAACTCAATTATCAAGTCCTTATTTGTATACTAATAAATTGAATAAAGTGAACAGACTTGTTGCTCCTATTTTCCAAACTAAATAGAATGTGACATTTGACAATTGGTTTATTAGATTCCAATTGATGTTACATTTTCTAACAGATCTTAATTTGACCAGCACAGGAATTGTGCATAGGAACAAAGCAGAAATTACAAATAAAATATTGCAATTTCAAAACAGAGAATTGCATAGTACAGTCTTTGAATTTCAGAAAGATTTACATTGACCTCATATATGGCAAGGAAAAACTAACTGGCATGGCTGATGTCAACATTGCATCATGATGGAAATGCTGATAGGGAAATCTCAACAAAATAGACACCTGAAATGGGAACTTTCTATAGGAAAACCAAAGGCAGAGTAGAAGTTTTTAATGAATTATGCAACAACTATGATGTCACTCAGAACACAAGTATTGGCCAATGGCTTTCTTTTACTTGATCCTAAACATGTACAGCACAAATAGTTTGATAGTTTACAAAGAAAATAACAAATGCAAAATATTGCAAAGAAGTTTTCTTAGAGAATTGGGACTATAACTCATGACATCATTTACAGCAAAAGAAAAACAAAGTGCTTCTGCCCAAGGAACTACACAAAAAATTATGGACCATACTAGTGAGCAGACAGATGAACAGGTAGATGCAGCATCCCAAAAGCCTTCTACAACAATATAAAAACTAAAAACTTGTAAACGCTTCCCTACAAGAAAGGATAGGAAAACAAAACATGCATGCTATCAGTGTAAGTAATGCTTGTGTATGGAACATGAAATTTTCATGTGTGAAGACTGTATTGGTGTACAGTTGAAGCAAAGATTACTTTTGGGGTAGATTTCTATTGATATTTTCATTGTACTACACATAGATTTTTATTTTTGATGTTATCTTTTAGATGTTGTAAGCAAGTACACAGCTGATGTGAAAATTGTCTATTCTAAGCACTCATAACATATTTGATATTTTATTTTACTGATATCTTATTTCCCTGCTAAGTACATGTTGTACAACATAGTAGGAATCTTCTGCAACAGGAAGAGATGAGAGGTGACAGGAATGACCTTCCACAAAGGAAAGGAAAGCTAAGTACATGTGCTATCAGTGTAAGTGATATGTGTGTATAGAATGTGTTATAATGTGTGAAGACTGCTTTAAGTGTGAAAATTGAAGTAAAGATTATTTTTTTAAACAGTGCTATTGGAATTTTAATTCAGTTCATGCAAAAATTATTTTTTGTTCTTTTTTTAGATTTTACATAAAAAATCAGGCAGTGTTGAAAATTTTGATGGTTTTTATCATAAACACTTATTATTTTTGTGATATTCTTCCCTGTAAGAACACACTGTTCAGTATAATAAAATTCTAAAAATTAAAATTAATAATTCATCAATAGAAACATTCTAAAGAATAAATGTGGGTTTGACACACCCAAGTTTATGGGCCTTAAAAAAGTGTTATGCTCCTTGGGTTGGTGAAATTAAACAAATTCCTGTTACTGAAGATTTCTTAAAAATGAAAAAAATAACTGAAAAGCTGATTTGCTCTAATTTTGGTAAACATTTTATTGAATACCTATTATAAGCCAGAGAGTTTCAAATCTCTGCTATGTCCCTATACTGACAAAGTTTATGATATGATGTAGAGGACAGATGTTCAACAGGTCAATTACCAGTCTGATGAGAAGATGGGTAGAAGATTTGGAATGGTGGATCATGAGACTAAATTCAGTATAGAGCAGAAGTTCTTAAACTTCCATTTGCATAGGAGTCTCCTTGGAATTTATTAAAATCCAGTTCTTTCTGATCTTGGATTAGTCTGATGTTGGTGATCCACAGAACACTGGTATATTATGTCAGAGCAGAGTGCCACACACACACACACACGTACACACATAGATATGCACACACAGTGATTGTCTATATTTATTTGGTACAGAGTAACATTTCAATCTTGGTACAGAGTGACATTTATTTGGTGCAGAGTGACAATTCAATTTTGGTACAGAGTGATATTTTGCTATGTCTAATGAGCAAATCAGGGTAACTGGCTTATCTATCATCTCAGATATTGATATTTCTTTGCGTTAAGAACATTCAAAATCTTCACTAACTAGTTTGAAATATTCAAGTAATTTCTGTCAACCTGAAATATCCTGCTATGGTACAGGACATTGAAGTCTTTCTTCCTGTACTGTTACATCCCTTAACTCATTAACTATACTGTCTCCACCACATTTTCCACCTTTCCCATATGCTGGTAACTACTAGTCTATTCCTTACGTGTTTGAGACCAACTTTTTAGGATAGTTTGTCTTGAGAGTGAAGCTTAACCAAAGCCTGAAGACTGAGAGGGGAGAGTTATACAGAGAGAGCAGGAAGGATGGAGGAGTTACACAGTGACTGGTGGTGTTCCACTGGGAGTGTGAATCTGGAAAATTCTAGTTCTATTGTTTCCAGGTGTAGATCTGAAAAAAGTAGCAGTTCTTTAGGGTTGCCTTTTCTGGTGAGCATTTGGAAAGAAAGGTCTAATCTTTTTCAAATAATGTTTCATAATAACAAAATGAAAAAAAAGAAAAAAGAAAGAAAGAGAGAGACAGAGAGAAGCAGAGAGACAGAAACAGAAACAGAAACAGAGAGAGAAAGAGAGAGAAAGGATTAGGGAATAAAGGAAATAAAAATGTATATCCTGGGTCTAATTTCACCCTCAGACTATTCCCACCAGTGGAAATGGAGTGCTTGGAAAATGCTATCATAAGCAGAATTTTGTGTTATAATTAGAAAATTATCTCTTGCTAGAACATTTTGTGAAATTCTGCTGTGAGGTGTCAACAGGTCCTTATGAGGTTCTATCCAGCAGAGATCAACTGACATGTAAAATGCAGCAGAGTTTTTAAAAAGCCACTATAAAATCTCAAGTATGTGGAAGGAGTTTGTTGTGCTTACCAGTACCGTTTTTCCAAAAAAAAAGAAAAATTCTGCAGAGATCAAAGAGGGGTGGTGGAAGTGGGCTTTAACCTAGGGTGGGAGGTTTTATCATCAGAACAATTCAAACTGGTGATTTTCTGGCAAGGCAAGTAAAGGCAATGCGTCAGGTTAGAGAAGTGAATACCTTAGATTTTGAAGTGGGAAGAAAGGAATGGAGAGTCAGCTATAAAGGAGACATGAGGAATCAGGGACAGACACTCTTCCTAAATTATACCTCTGACGACAGACTATCTTGAGGCCTCTGGCCTCTTTAGTTTCTAGTTCTAGAACAGAGTTTGCTTAGTGCATCCTCAGATGCTTGCTCACCACATAACTAGGAGTGCCTCTGAGTAAGGGATTGGGAATGATGTAGGGGCTGCAAAGTAACACTTCAAGATTTTTTTCTGTACTTTTTCCTTTTTTAAATGGATAAGAAGGCAGGCCAAACCAAAGAGGAAAGAAGTCAGAAATAGTAGTTCTAGCAACATGTATTATTGGGTAAAGGGTGAGGTGAAGGGGTATTAAGAGTTCAAAACTAAGAGAGGGGCTTCAGAGAGGGACCATAGAATTCAAATCCTGACTTTACCTCTTACTAGTTATGTGATTTTGAGGTCATTTAACTTGTCTATGTCCCATTTTATACACTTATAAAACAAGTGACAGTATCTTAGAGAGTTGTCGATGAGATTAAATGAATTAAATGTAAAGTTTTTAAAGAAGTATCTGAGCATAGTAAGGGCTCAGTTAATGTCAGCTATTACCTAATTAGACATATACAAACATCTAATTCCTCGGTTCACAAATACTTCTGTTCAGAAACAACTGGATTCATAAACATAAACATTTGGCAAAATCTTGCTTCTGTTTGTGAACTGCACATCTGGTGGTGAACATAACCACAGCACCTTCCTTGCATGATCACAAATGCAGTTATCTTGCCCAAAATCATGGAACAAATAAAGTTTGTAAAATGAGGTAGCACTGTAGATGTAGGCTTTTAATTATACTAAGTCAACTTATTATTTACACACTCATTTTTATTTATGCACAGAATTTTTCTTGCTTGATGACATCCGATTTTGTATCTGAAATTGCCCCAAGATAAGCAGGACAGGGACCCAGTCATGTAGGTCCTCTGGCATCCTTGAATCTCTACCTAATAAGTTGGGAATGAGGTAAAAAAGAAGGGACACTTCTAGGCTCCTCAGGGAGATAGTTAAACACTTGTGCTTCTTGAATAATGAGTGATAGTTCCAGGCAGAAGCAAAAAAAAATAATATTCAGCTCACCAAGGTTTGATGCTGCCTGATTTCACCTCTAATGTCTGCACTAAAGCTGATGGTGCTCTCCAATTGGATGTGATATTGAACCAACACGTAGTAGGCTTGGTCATTCTGCCAAGAAAATACCATTGTAACTCTTATTCTCAGACCAGCATAACTCTCAATGTGTCAGCAATGATCATGAGTAGTGGGTTAATTATGTATGTGTATGTCTGTGTGAGTGTACATGCTTGAACTAATCATTTTTCTCATTTCTCATGTTCGACTAGAAAGGCTAGCTTTTATCTGTGGCAGCCTCTTGCAACTGTGCAGCCTACCTTGATGCATGCTGCATGCATCACTTTTCTCTATATTCCTTTTCAGTTTTCTAGCATTTCCACTTTAGCTCTTATCTTCCCACAATGTCTACCTCATTGTATGCTGACCCAGATACTTTCAGAACAAGAAAAGTTAAACATTTATAAATTGCATCTATAAATCAATTCCAGGAATTGATCATCCAACAAGATTGGTATAACAGGTTCCTTATACGTAACCCTCTTTCTTGATACTTTGAGAATGTATCTTTTGCAGTGATTCCAAGGAAACCTAATATTATCAATGAACAGCAAACTTCATAAATCTTTAGTTACTAAATCTATCACTGCAGATGTATAAAATTCAGGTGGATTCGTTATTTAGAAATGACAGGAAAATATTCACATCAGTGTGACTGAACTGGAGTGATTTGTGTTCTATAGAGAAGGCAACTGACAAACTCCATACTTTCTGTACTTACAAGTCCTAAACAGCCAAGCATTCAGACCTATTTCTTATGCTCAAAATGTAGATACTTGGTAAGAACACACAAATATCAGCCTGAAAATATGTTTAAAGTTTTAGAATTATAACAATGGAATTCTGTTTAGGGTTGGGCATTTTAATCTATTTTTCCTCAGCACCTTTTGTTTCAGAAAACAATACTGAACTTCAATTTTTTTCTTATCTGGGTTCTAAATAAGAAAACAAACAAATAAAAATATCCATCCTGGAAAAAAAGTTAGTTTTCACTGAGAAAATTCTCCCTGCTTTTTCAAGTAGCAGGAAAATGTCAGGGAAATAGAAGACCTAAACTGGAGATTAACATCCTTTCTGACTGTCAAAAGTTCACACTGTGACAATTTTTCCAGTACTGAAGAGGGCAAGTGCAAACACAACCTTGTGCGAGTTTTTATTGGGGTTAGGGTGGAGCAAGGTTATGGGGAGGGCAAGACTATGTTGCTCTTTTCTTTTTCAAAATGTGTATACAAGCTGCATATTTTTCCTGACTTAATAATTTATTTACCTGTCACTCAGTTTACATAGTTATGATTAAGGGTCATACAATTTGAATGTTTTTCAAAAATGCCTAAGATATTTACAAAAACATAGAATAAAAAGAGATAAAAACATAAGCACTAAAAAAAGTATACTGACGTTTCAAAACAAGTGCTACTGCTTATCATTATATTTCTTCTGTATGGGAAAATGATAAAATTGAGTAAACTTAATAAATAAAACAATTTTTAAAATCTTTAATTGTGTTCATTATGGTTCACAAGGATCATAATTGGGTCAGGAATTTATTCATCTCCAAAATAGGAACAGAGTCTCCCTGCTTTTAATAAATAAGTGAACTTTTGAGATCTTCTCATCTTAGCAAAGCGAACCATTTCTTTTTATATAGATTTATGTAAATCAAGTGATCTGTCATGTATTATAATTTTTCAACCAGTATTGTGATATATATCTGTTTAGGGACCTTTACAAAGATGTGGTAGTATTAAATTTTCCTAGCATGCAAATAATTCAAATATAATGAAAGAAAGAAAGAAGTAAATAAAATCAAGAATATGCAACCTTTTCTTCTGGACTCTGCTGTTGTGCTTCAATTAAGAAGAAGACAGCATGAAAATTCTAATTGAGACAGAACCCTCCACATACCACTGGGAAGAGTTCCCAATGGCATAAATCAATAGTTGGGAATTCAGAATACAGATTGCCATAGTAAAATGATGGAAGTTGGGCCCTCATTGACCCTAATTTACAACGGGGGATTCATAAATTTGCAAAAGGAATAAAATAAACTCTTGCAATGATTCCTAAATCAAGCTATGCTTCAAATTTTTCTGGGGTTTGTAATGGGAAACTAGGTTTTTGAATCAAATAAATCTCCATTTATCTTGTTTCTTGGGGCTGGAAGAAAAGCATATAGTCCAAAAGAAAAGGGCACAAAGAATGTGGTCACCTATTTCTGGGATATAGTCTTGTGTGTCAAATTTGAGAGACAGTATACATCTACTTTCCTTGCTGAGCTCCGTTTCCAATTTTTAATATCTTATCCCAAACTTCCAGAAATCTAAGGCTTTCTCACTGTCATAGGTGGACTACCTGCCTCAGGTTGTCATTCTTTCCATGGAATCCATTTCAAAATTTTCTGGCTCAACATTTCTTTTCTCAAACCACTCAATATTTCTTTTCTCTTAGTTTAGGGGTTGTCCAACTGAGTGAGAGAACAAAAACCCTTTAACACTCCTAGAGGTATTATTATGTACAAACTTTACAAGACACAAGTTGGTAGTTGAGAAGTATAACGATATAAAGTAAAATAACCCCGGCTATTCAATTAGGGAGGCTCAGGGAATAGAAGAAATCTTAACTGGCAGGAGGAAGTGAGAGCTAGAGCAGGTTAATACTGCAGGAAGCTGCTTTATTGACCCTAGGCTATAGTCTCTACAATTTATTCCTGATATTATTTTCTTTGTGTATTTGTTTTCTTTGGCCATAGTATGTATAAATATTGTCTTCTTAGAAAGGCTGACAATTGTTTGAGTATAGGAAAATCTTATGTATAGTATTTCTTTCATTTTTCCCTTTAAAGTGTTGAGGCTTACAATAGATTTTCTTTGTGCTAATTTCTTTTGTGCTTGATTTCTAAGGCTCACAATAGATTTTCTTATTATCTGGTGAGATTGATTCAATTCATTCAATTTTTAGACAATCTCTAAAAATGGATAAGAAAAATACTAAGCTTGAATTATAACTTCCACTGCATAATTATTTCTGTACATGTAGTTGTACTTTCTTTAATTATAAAATTATGATTATTATTAAGATTTTGCATATTTACATAAAATATATTTTTTCTATTATTACAGATTCTAATTTTGGGAATTTTAAAACTGTAGCACTTCATAAAAATAAGCTAATTAGTGATGATTCCTTTTGTTCAAAGATGGTGTTGAAATGATTTGATGATAATTTTCTTTTTGTATTTTTGGCAACTAGTCACTTAACTATTAAAAAATTCCAGAAGAGAACCAAAATGAATAAAATATGAGGAATTTCTTTATCAGTTTTAAATAATTAGCAATATCTGAGTCATCAGAGAATGAGAGTTAAGAATCATGAAAGAATTATCTCAAATGATTCTTAAAGCAATCTCTGAAAGCAAAGCTCAGTCCTTCCCATGCTGCTCTGAGCTGTATTAGGCAGGCCTGACTGAGAAACTTGGGAGTTCCTCTTCCAGTACTGCTGATGACAGTTTTAGTATGATACAAAATAGTTAGTAGGTTCTCTTAACGACTACTATATTTTTGAACTTGTAATAGGTTTTTGTTTTCCATTTTAACAATTAGGCAAAGCCAAGTGTTTCCGATTCACTGTCTACAAAGTACAGGATGGTCTGTGAAATAAAGAAAATAGAATTAAGGAAAATGATACTTCTTTCTCCAATTATGACAACTCCTAGTGGTTTCCGTTCAATCATGTTTGTATTGGTTTCTTTGCTTTAGCATTTGGCATCTTTGTTGAGAAGGTTAGGCTTAGATGTTAAAAGTGTGACCTCTGAAGCCACCAGCTTTGGTGCTTTTCCTGGCTCTACTATTTACCACCTGTATTACTTGTGTGGTCAGTTGTGTCACAGGTAAAATGAAAAAATAGTGCAAATTGCATAACACATGAGACCTAAGTGAATTAATACTGCTTCAGTCTAGACACTCTTAAAGCCCATTCTAAACAGAGAAGCTAGAATAATTGTTTTGTTGTTGTTCCAGGTCATGCTAAGCACATCATAAGCAGACACTCTATCACCAAACCTCTTGTCCAGCCCCAGAATGATTCTTTTAAAACATGGGTTGGATTATATCACTCTTCTACTTATTACCCTTACTGGCTCCTCATTTCCTTTGTGTGAAAGCCAAGGTCTTGATGATGAATCTCTCACACCTCGATTTCAGCTTCTGCCATTTTGTTTGCTTAGCTTTGTTTCTGTTGGCTTTCTTGCTGTTTTTCAAATGTACTTATCATGCTCCCTGTTTAGCATGTTTGCCTGACTGTTTCCTCTGATTAAAAAATTCTGTCCTGGACATCTTCTAGATCATTCTCTTATTTTTTTTAATCATTGTTTGAATATGATTGCTACACTGTTATCTCACATGAACTGAATTCTTTCTTGTTTTGCCTTTGGAATATTAATAACTAAAAAAATCTCAATCCAATTGAAAATTACAATTTATTTATAGTCTTTTATTTATATTAGTTGTTTTGTAGCTATTGTTATTAGAAGCAAGTAGATACTACAAGAATTTTGTTGCTTATATACTACATCTCAATGATGTTTGTAATGTGGTTAAGACCTAGCTTAAGCAACATTGTGAACCAGATTAAGTTGGATGTACTTTGTCCTCCTTTCTGCATTTTTATTCTGTTTTATTCTGTTCTGATTGTATGTGGGCCAATTTCTATCATTATGGAGATAAATCATTTTATAAAAATGTTGGAGTTAGCTATTAATGAATTAAAGATTAATCCTTCTCATGAATATATGAGTTTTATTACAGGAGTGGAGAGAGCGAGACATGCTTACCCTGAAGTTCAGAGTCTCTGAGAGTAGATGCTGTGGATATGTGGTAGAGCAAGGGTGATAGATGGGGAGGCATTTCCACTGCCTTTGAAATAATATTGCAAAGAAGAAAACTTTGATTAAAAATTGTTAGTAGCTTGCGGGCTGGGGATTTAGTTCAGCAGCATAAGTACCTGACTGGCAAGTGCTAGGTCATGAGTTCAATCTCTGGTACAAAAAAAAATCCAAAAATTGTTAGTAGTTTGGATCACCCCATTCATTACAGGCTCTTTCTGAACAACCAAAGTAGGAGAGGGACAGAGGACAGTAATGGGTCCAGTAACATCAAAATACTTTCCAATTAATTCTTTATTTCCTGTTAAATTGCTACAGTGAAAAGGTAATAGGATTGTAAATCAGAAGTCCTGGCCCTATCCATAATTAAGAAATATTAATATTCCACTGTAAAGGGCTTTAGTCAGATATGCATGGGGATTTATCTCTACTGATGTCTCAGATATAAAATTAATTGTTTCTAGAGTTTAGTAATTAAGTATAACTTGGTAGCTGAGAGTTTTTTTTAAATGGAGAAGTGGGCATGTTTTTAAGTGCTGCATGATATGCTGCTATGGATTTCAGAAACAGATTAAGAAAGGGCCCTATAATTCTCTTACCCAGTGAAACTTCTGTTTACTTCATTTTCTTTCTTTGTCCTGCAGAACTTGTGGTTCCAAAAAAGTGAAAGAGACTGTTGTGAACATGAACAGTATCCTATTGGTAGCATAGGCTCTATTGCTGAAGGGCATGCCTCTCTTCTTCTATGAAAGAAAAATCTTACCCTTTATGTCTGGGGGAAAGTTTATACTGTGTCCACCCATATTATGTTTGGCAGTAGTTAGCACCATTATTTTTTCTCTTTTCAAGTTTCAAATGGGGTGAAATTCACAAGCAGAAAGGAAAACATAAGTCCAAGATCTTTCACTGTATATGTGTTTTATGAAAAGTAAATTGAAACCAAATGAATCAAAGCTGATAATTTCTCTCAATACCCTGAAGTAGAAACAAACACTGTTTCCTAGTTTTCTCAGCTTTACTATAGTTGTAGATACTCTCTCAATAAGCTATGAGTGACCGCTGGTCCTTACGGAGGAAAAAAAATTCATAGGATCATTTGAACATTCCCTTTGTTTTGCCTTTCTTCTTATGCGTAAGTTTTCCTGATCTTAGGGGCCAGATGTAAAATTATGAAAGTATGTTGGAAGGGGTGAGGTATAATAGGTGAATTTTCTAAGAGTAAGTGACCCTTCCATGTCTATAGACATGAAACTTACACAATGTAAACAAAACATCATCTATAAGTTCAGCACACACATAAGTGTGTATGTATGTATGTGTATGATTGTGTGTGCATAAGTCAGTTCCTGTGTACATGGCACCACTCAAAGGGTGCCTCAGAAATGTTCTGGTACTGTCAGTGCATTCTAGTCAGCCACTCTAATTTTATAATCAATTGGTTTAGGAAAATTAGCAGTCATTTTTTCTCTCAAGGTTTTGGTAAAGTTTCAGTAAAAAATGAAGAGAAAGCAGCCAAACTGGATCTAGCAGAGTTAGGAATATTCTTCTTCATTCTGTCTTTGGTGAGTTAAGAGGTTAAGCCTAATAAACAAGGAGGATGAGATCTGAAGACTTATCTTCTCCCACAGGAGAAGGTATTAAGAAACTTACTGTTCTTCCAAAATTGTGTCTCCTCCTTCCTTGTTGGCCCAGAGGAGAGTGAATGTATCCATCGACCCTGAAAGTGCAGGATGGCCTGCTGCAGTTCTGAGAGATTGTGGCACACTTTCACAAGCCTGGACCTCAGCTTTCCTCTTCTGTATAAATGAAGGTGTTTGATATGATGATCTTTGTAGTTCCCTTATGCCTTGGTTCTCAGAGTAGCAGCTTCTGTGTCACTTGGGAATTTGTTAGAAATGCAGTCTCAGGTCTTGCTCTAGATCAACTGCAGCAGAATCTACTTTTTCACGGCACCCTAATAGATCATGTACATACTAACTTTTGAGAAGCATTACTTTAATGTTCTTTTTCATTTATCTATTTCACTGATAGTAATTTCAGCACACATTTTAAGCATGACTCTGTATTGACAATGGAAATATTGTTTAATCCATATTTCAAAAGTATAAGAAAAATGCATGTGTATGTATGGAAGAGAAAGGATATTTGATTAAAATGGAGAATTAACTTAATTAAAAAAATAATTTAAAATGTTTTCCCAGGGAGAAGCTAAAGATGGCTGATCAGTGAGCAACAAAATACAGAGCCTCCCAGGGAGAAACAACTCATTTGCCAGAATAAAACATCCTGGAGAGATCCAGACAGAGGGAGACGGATCCTTTTGACACAGGAAGAAATTAAAATGAAAAAAGCTCATCAAACACACAGTCTTGGGGCTGCAATTGGAACAGCTAAAAGTAGCAGACATGGTGCTTTTACTGTGACCCACCAAGCTGCCCAAACTCGCACTGGCCCTGACCTGCCACAATCTGCAGAGCCGCAAGGACTCGTTCCTGCCACAACTCACAGGCGCCACAGCCACGAAGTCAGGGGAGGGTGAGCCCAACGGAGAATGGAGCCGGTGAAAGGGCCTTCATTAATCCATGGTCAGTGCTGCGAATAAGACCCCCCACAGGAAAGATGCAACTAAAGGGGCTAAATGTTGGAATTGGGCAGGAGGAGCCTGAACTAGGAATAACAGTGACTTCAGTTGGTTACTCCCTCCCCAGAGCAGATTCATGGGATTTGCTTGGCCTAGGTCACGCCCCTAGCCAAGACCTAATAAGCCATCCCAAACCAATTCCCTACACCTACCACACACTAACCTGGTGAAGGCCCCTGAAGTTTGACTGGTCCAGTGGGGAGAGGCCAGCATATGCAGCCCCTGTTTACACCTCAGTGACAAGAGCAAACAGGAGAGGGCAGAAATCTCTCACCAGAGTGCTTCAGAAGAACCATAGCCAACAAGGAAAGGGGCTGAGACCTCCACTATACACTTGTATCATAGAAACCATGATAAGAGAGAGAAATAAGAAAAAGATCCCAACCCCAAACCCTGAGAACACTGATCCAGGAAAGGGAAAAACAAAAGAGACTGAGGACAGCAAACATGCAACATCAGACATAGCTTCAATGGACATTAAGAGATATCTTCAGGACCTTGTAGACAAGCTTAAAACTGAAATATTAAATCACATAAAGCAAGATATAATTAGATTAATAAAAGAAATGCTAAGCACCTCTCAAGAAGACCCAGATGGAAGAAGGGAGGAACACAAAAAAAGGAGAGAAACATTTGATAAAGAATATAAAGAAAATCTAGAATACATGAAGCAGATTCAAAGAGATTACCAGGAAATTAAAAACTCCATTGAAAGCTGGCAAAACAGCTAGAAAGAAATTAAGGATAGACTATCAAAACTTGAAGAGAAATTTGCAATGTGTGATCATGAAAGCAAAGATCTCTTAAAAATAACAAGGAAACAGGCAGTAACAATACAAAGGCTAGAAGATGACAAGAGAATCTACAATTTAAGAATAAGAAATGTGAATGAAGAATGAGGAATACATACAGGTGAACTACAAAGGCTATTCACAGAAATAATTAAGGAAAACTTCCCAAGCTTGGGAAAAGAAAATGATATTCAGTTATGTGAGACATACAGAACTCCAGCCACCTACAACCAAAACAGAGCTACACCTAGACATATAATAATCAAGGTACCAGAAATTCAGTATAAAAACAGAATATTAAAAGCCATCAGAGAAAAGAAACAGATTACCTATAAAGGAAAGCCCATCAAGATCACGGCAGACTTCTCGACACAGACCATCAGATCAAGAAGAGCTTGGAGCAAAGTATTCCAAGCCCTGAAAGAAAATAACCTCCAGCCCAGATTGATGTACCCTACAAAACTGTCATTAGAAATTAATGGAGAAACAAGATACTTCCATGACAAAGAGGAACTGGGGGAATTTGTGACCACCAATCCAACCCTACAGAGAATACTGAAGGACATTCTAGAGAGAGAGAAAAAAAATACCAGGATTTTAGGAACAGTGGCAGAAAGGCCTCAATGAGTGGGGCAAGCAGTGGAATGAAGTAGAAAAGTAGACAAACAAAGGCAGAAAAATAGCATAACAGAAATGAGGCAGAGAAGGATGGCTATAATCTCTAACATAGATGGCCTTGATACACTATATTGTTAATAGTTTAGCAGGATTTAAAACCCACATTACTCACACCACTCTGCTTAGATGGATTATATTCTGTTCCAGTCATTCGACTTGTGCTAGATTTGAGGGCACAGATAGTTATCCCAAAAATAGCAGGAAATAGTACGGTAATCATCCTGAGTTTCCTAGTAACTTAATCTGAAGCTCTGTATAACTTACACTGTTTTACCATGACTGATCTTAATTGAATCTAGTTTGTTAGATTGCTGTTTTGTATTGATAGATTTTATTCAGAGCTGTTATGATTGATAGTATCAAGTCTGAGAGTATAGGCAACTACACTGAAGATGACAAGATTCACTAGAATATCCACTCTGGTTTGATTATTACCTGCCTTTTGAAGTTTTATACTGTCTACAATGTTTTATTTTTACTAATATTGTTATGTACTGCTATATTCCGTTATACTGCTATAATCAATTTTATCTGATTATATAGACAATTCTATTGAAGATAAGAGACAACACAGTAACCATTGTAGATCACCTTGTACTGTGGTTTTATACGACTTTTGGGTTTTCATGTTTTTATAGGAATTTGTTTTGTTTTGTCTTGCTGTTTTGTTTTTCCCTTTAATACAGAAAGGATAGAAATACATGTAGAGACTCATGCATGCATAGCTGTTTACAGTCTTACTGTTTGAATATCTACTTTGTATGCTTTAATTTTGTAACTTGAACAACTATTTCTTAGAGGACAATATGTATTTTATCAACTAGTGATTTCTTACTGTTTATCTTTTTAAAAAAATTCTGTATTATTTCTACCCTTTACATGTTTTTTTCTCTTTTGATAAAAAATAAAATGTTTTCAGTTAGATTTTTTTCTTAGAGTGGAAAATTAACTAAGTTTTGATTAGAATGGTGAAAGTGTCATGCTCAGAGTATAACATATTTGAGAAGGTAAAATAAGACTAAGAATGAAATATTTATATTTCCTTTCTTGGTATCTTCCCTGAAGAATTAAAAGAATCATACCACAGTTAAATATTAAAACTCATTTTTTATAACCACACAATATAGAATAGCTACATTTTGAAACAGCTTAGGTGCATATCAGCAAATGAATGGATAAATAAAATGTGGTTTTTATATACAATGGAGTACTATTCTGTAATAAAGACAGATAAACTTGAGATACTTCTGGTTTTGTAGGTACATCTTGAGGCACATTTTAAAGTAAAATAAATTGGACATGCATGTTTAAATACCATGTTGTTTCTTGTGTGAGAAACCAAAAGCAGAAATGATGACTGAAATGGATGATAGATATTGGGATGTAGGAAGAAAATGTTCAAATAGGAATGAGAACAATGGTAGAAGGAGGTTGGAAGCAAAAGAAAAGAAAAGGAGAAAGAAAAGTATAAGGAAAAAATAGAAACAAAGCTTTTATAAACAAGGATAGGAAGAAGGGTTGAAGGGAGAAGAGGGGAATGGGGATAAAAAGGATTAAGATAGGTACAGATACAAATTCCCTATGGTGAATGTGATCACTACATATAATGAAAAAGTACCAATAAAATTAATTTTAAAATTTAAATATATAGAGTATAAATTGAAGCAGTCAGATAATTTTTCAACTGGATCTGGGAACTGTTACTGAATTATATTTTAATAAAATGATCTTTGGAAGGCAGACTGGGAGCACTGAAAATCAATTCAAAGACTTTGTCACATTTATTTATGTAAATATTAGTGAGAGCTTAGTCAAGAATGGGTGATATGAGTGAAGGAAAGGATATAATAAGAGAAATGGCTGAAACAGAGGCTTCAGGATTTGATGTGTAGCACAAAATGCCCTCCCCCAGCCAGTATACTTCAGTTTCTGTTAGTTGCCCAGGTAACATTTCCTGTTACTTTCCTTTCTTACAAATGGCTAGTCACTATGATGCATATTGTAAGAACCAATCAAAGACTGCCAAATATGCTGCTTATGTACCTTCTGCTTGCTTATTTCACATAGGCCCCAAACTATCAAGGATCATGTCCTACCATTTTTTTCTTGGTCAGTGCCTGTGGACATAAATAAATCTGCCTGCGAATCCTAAGTGTTGTTTCAGTTCTGTTTGCTGTAGCAGATGTTCCCTCACTATAGGGCAGTAGTGAAGGGGAAAGAAGAGTGTTTGGTGACTGCTGAGTTTTGACAAATGCTGTGGAGAGAATAGTATTATTTTAAATGAAGTTAGGGGGTTTTGTAAGGAGGGCTTTTAGTTTGAGCATTAACCACGTGGAGAAATCCAGAAACTAGTCTTTTTAAAGTATTCTGTGAGTGATAGTTGTTCCTGCTTTTCCCATTCTATCTAACTTTGGCAAAGAACCTTCTCAACCTTGCTAAATTTGACTTGTAATTAATGACTTTTTTCTTCTATGGAGACTTCCTTAACTACAGAACCTTACTCCACTCTTTCTTCTAATTCCTACAGCTCTGTATCATTCATTCATTACTTAATTTTATACAATGATAAATGGTATATTTATTTATTATTAACACTGATTTTCATTTTTTAGCAAATTCTCTGTTCTAGGCACTGGAATCACCTCTTCTATAGAATATGCATTGTAGTGTGAGAGATATATTATAAATAATATATATACAAACAGTAAGTAAATATGCAAAGTAATTTCAGATGACAACAGTGCTATAAAGAAAATAAAACAGTGATGTGATAAAAGATTGGGAACTACTATCATATTATTTTTAATGGAATGACTTAACTTTTAATTGTGCAGTTTTCATAAGGGTGGAGATCTAGCTTTCTGTCCTTTTTTGTTTGTTTCTGTACCAGGGATTGAACTCACAACCTTGCACTTACCTGACAAGTGCTTGAGCCGCTGAGCTAAATCTCTAGCCTAGCTTTCTGTCCTTTTAACATTCTTCGTAACATAGTGGCCTCATTACAGTTTATTATTAAATTTCTTTTTGAATCAGTAAATGTTTTGGATATTTACTGTACTTTAATTCTAATATTGCTCTTACATAAATATCAGTATTTAGAGCTGGCCAGGTAGTTTTAATGCTATCAGGGTGGGGGTGGGAGGATAAATTTCGTATGAAGAGCAGTATAATTACAAGTAGATAAAATCAGATGTATATCCACAAGTCCTCTGGGAGAGATTGTGCTTCCAGATGTAAGCAGCTGCATTGAGTTTTAAGCTCTCAAGCTGTTTGATTATCTTTTGTTAGTGAGAGTTTATACCCCTTATTGTTAGAATGTGCATTTCTCAAACTAGAGTTGCTCTTAGGTGTTGAAAGATTCTCAAACCACCTCTCTAGTGCCAAAACATTTCTAGTCAACTCCCTAAAACATGCTTTTTATCTTAGCTTCCCCCATCTCTTTAGGGGAATGCCAGTATTCTAAACAATTTGGTTGTTTGCTTTTTAACTTCCTAATCTGACTAATTTAATTCTGAGTCATAAACTTATAAAGTTTATTGAAGATCTAATCCTCCCAGAAGTTTCTTTATAACAGCTATTCTTTTAATGTCTCCTGTAGTTAACAGGAAATATTTCATAGCTCAATTAGACATTTGGATTTTTTGTGCTATTTTGTATTTTTATATGCTTTAGGTGTGGATTATAGCAAACTAACTAAATGGTTATGTAGTATTTTTAATGCAAAAATTGAAGTAAAAACTGGGTTTAAAAGGGAGAAGGTGGAACTATGACAAAATAGATTTGAATCACTTATGCCTAAATCTGTCGTACTTATTCCAAAATAATTCTCCATTTTTTATGCCTCAGTTATGATGTTGAGGTCTGGTAGCCAGAATCCTGTCTGAGTCTGATGGCTGATTATAGTTTTTGTTATGGTGGTGCTTTTATTTACACACACTCCTTGAGAACTACTGAAAGGCTATTCAGTGTATCTACAGAAGCCCTGGCCACCAACCACTGGCCAAATCTAAACCAGTCTGCAATGGCACTGGGCCTCTGCCTGTCCCTTCATAGCATATTTCATTATCCTTGCTCTTCCATCTTTTCTTTTACTGTTCTACCCTGCTTCAAGGTCTTCTTTGGAGGTATCCATTGGTGGGTGCTCAAAGTGAACACATCCTGACTTTCTTATCAGTTCTCCTCAGCCCAAGCTTCCCTTGGTAGAAGTTGTAGCAGATCCTTCCTAGCCCTGAGGGTGGGATCTGTACAAGTTCTAAATCTTATTTATCTTGAGAACACTTGGAAGAAAGAAGTTATTCTTAAATGCTCAGGAATGGAAAGTGTTACAGAAGTTAAAACATCTGATATGTTTACTCTTTTTGTTTAGTCTGTGCAATGTTAGGATAAAAATATTTAGAAAGCTAAAGTGAATTATTAATAAAAAAACTCTTTACCTTTACATTGACCTAATTTATTCCTTACTTTGTTTTTTAATTCTTTTTACAAATATTCAGTGACTCGTGTACTGGGCAAAAGCTCAGGTATTCTGGATAACACTGTGAACAAGCCCTTTTGTGCTAGTCTCATAGAGTTTATAGTCTGTGGATACATGTGAAAAGGACATCAACAAATGCCTGAATTACAAATTGTGACAACATTATGTTAGAAACACAGAAAATTAGCAGGGGGACAGCAGTAGGGAGAAAAAAAAAGGAAGGGAGAGAGAGAAAATGGTTCTCTGATTTCTAATTATTTCAATGTAATTTTTAATTTCAATTTTTTGAGAAATCTGTGCTTTATTTAGTTTAAAAACTTTAATTCTTTTTCTCTAAATTCTAACCATTTTGTCCTAATCTTTTAAAATTAACATACTTGGAGACTACTATGGTTAACACAGAATATTTCATTAATTTTTATTTTGATTATATTGCAATAATGTTTCAGAATATTGGATTAAATAAAATGTATTCTCAAAGTTAATTTTAACTATTTCATTTTACTTTTTAACTGTAGCTGCCAGAAAATTTATAATCATATGTTGTTGTCATATTTCTATTGAATAGTACTGGAATACAATCTTGGGATAAAAATCTGGACTATGTCTTAAGATGAATATTCTTAACAACAATTAATATAAAAAGAGATAAATTTGATTGGGGAAAATGTACATTATAGTGTCACCACTTTTTATAAGGACTTGTTGCAATTTTTACTTCTGCCAACAATAAAAGTTTCTTGAGAAGAAGGAATAAGCATTTGCTCAGCTTTTAGCTCCCTGTTCACAAGGTGCATATTTTTATTATTTGGGAAAACATTATAAATCATGTAATCTCATCACTCTGAAGAATGCTGATCAAAAAGTCATATGGAGACCAGGGATATAACTCAGTGGCACAAGCTATTGCCTGGTAAGTACAAGGTGCTGAGTTTGATTCCTGGTTAAAAAAGAAAAACCATACAATTCTGTATAAGACAAAGAAATTAAGAACAAATAACCCTTCAAAGTTACAAATGTTTACGGGCAGCAAAGAATTAAAAAATGGAAATGACACGATATTTTTCAAGCATCAAACAATACTAAAATTAATTTTTGATTAGACACACTTATTTTGACCATTCTATAATCATGCTGTATACCTTGAGGGAGGAGAAAAAAAATCATTTCAAAGAGTAAACAGGAACTGGGTGATTATTTTTCTTTGATTAAAATACAGTGCTTAGGAATTTTTTCCAGGCAAAACTGGAATAACCTTGAGGTAAACTGAAGAAACTATTTAACTTAAGTCAAATGCAGTGTGCTCAGCTGCTTATTTAAATGGTTTTGTTATTGTTCTTCACTTTGGTAGTACTCAATTCCCTTGCTTTTGAACAAATGTCAATGGTGAAAAAGATGGGAACAAAGTGAAAGTGAAAAAATTGCTCCAAAGTGAAAAGAGACACTTGTCTTGTGGGGAATATTCATATGTTCACTACACACAATACTGTGAATACTGGTCAAATTTATTTAAACATGTCTGTAATATTATTGTCTCATGTATTATTCTTCTGTGACTGTTTTATATATTTATATATCATAGGTTTCAGTTGTTTTAGATAAGATAGTGATGATCACTAATGAGATTGTTGGTTAAAACTGATCAATCTGTACCAGGGACTCTGCTGTTCTAACATTGTTTATAATCGACTAACACACAGTAGTCACAGTGGTACCTGTGGCATGGTAAAGTCAGTTGTGAGAAAGAGAGAGCAGGCATTTGCTTCAATATAAAGGCTTTCCTACCACCTGTAACAGGAACGACACAGTGGTAACTTCACTCTTTTTTAAGTACTTTCAGGAATAATATAATTTCATTAAAAGTAGTCATTTTTAAACTTCAAAGAGAGGCTTTTCCACAAGAAGGAAAACATTGCTATTCATTTGTTATAACATTAATACTTGGCAATTTTGTTTTATAACTTTTTGTTTAAAAATACGATCAACTCATTGGAAAAGTAATAATGAAATTTGGATTCTATTCTTATTTAGCTGTGCAGCTTTAGAAAATTAATTTTGCTTCTCTCAGCTTCATTTTTCTTACCTGTCAAAACTGAGAGTGTGGATTATGAGAACTTTTGAAACAATTCTTTCTGAGAATTTTGACCTTAGAATGAGGTGCCAAGAGGATGGTTCTGTGTTAGTGGAGGTAGGTTAGGAAAGGTCCAAGGTACTAGGAACATAGAAAATATGTTCTAGATCACTTGGTAACCTTGTAAAAAGGCAGATTCTGACTTAGTCTGTCTGAAGTGAGGCTGAGTTTGTACAGTTCTAACTAGGTCTCAGGTGAAGCCCATGTTTCTGGCCCATGGACCACACTTTACATAGTAAAATGCTGAGCAACCCCCAACCCTCACCCTTAACTTAAGAACAGAAAATATTCTGGTTAGATCAGCATTCCCCAAAATACATTCCTTAGAATGCTAGTCCTATGAATGCTATTAGAAAAAACTAAATTTTTTTTTACCTTTGATCATAACATTATTGATCTGGGTTTATTAACAATAAATCTCTTAAGAACATTTTCTCTTTTGTTTCCAAGTATAATACATATTTTAAACTTAGAATAAGTAAGTATAATTAGGATTGACTGATTAATATATTTGATACACAGTGGAATATTAAAACATCATGCAAATCTTAAGTCCTTTTAAAAATCATTTCCCAAAATTAGTTGACCAGTTTTCCCCCAGTCTCTGTTCATTTCATGCGATACCTATTAAAATCCTGTAGAACTAATGTTCTATGGAATGCTTTGGGAAACACTGATCAAGATTTTGTTCTCTATTTCTTTTTTTAGTTTGCACTGTTGTTACCTGGCTAATGTCTGATTTTAAACATTTTAGTACAATAGGTAATACTTTTCAAGGGCATACATTTTAACTATTATGTATTTTAAAGCAAAATGAAAAGGAAGTTTTTTTTTAAATTAAGGAAAGTGTGTGACATTACAAATAGGGCATTCCTTTGGCCTTCACATTTCTCTGTTCTTTTTGTCCAAAGTGTATTTGTTGTCTCTGTCTGTGTCTATCTCTATCTCTCTCTTTCCTCTCCCTTCCTTTCTCCTTTCTATTCCTTCTTCTCCTTCTCCCCCTTTCCACTCTTCTGTTCCTATACTGAGAATTGAACCTAGGGCCTTCACATTGAGTCTTTTTATCTTTTAACTTGAGGTGTGATCTTGCTAAATTGCCAAGGCTGGGGTTCAACTTGCACTCTTCCTGCCTCAGTCTCCCAAATGGCTTTGGATTTTCCTAGATGAACAGTTATAGAGGCCAGCCAATGTCATTATAGTGATCACACTCAGCATCTATAGTGGGAGTGTTTCACTATGTGATCCAGTCAACTTGTTCCTGATGTTCTCCTACTTTGAGGATTTTGTCTGCCAGCATGTGGGCCTTGGAAGGATAATATTAAAATATTTATCAAGATCAAAATTAATTCTATAGGATACTGAAAAAAAAGATAAAAACAATGATTCAAACAATTGCCAAATTCCCAGGCAGGTACCTATATGAATAAGGTTGTCCCCCACCCTTTTTTTTAAATCACAGAGAATGCCATGTTGGATGAATTATCATTATTATTATTATTATTATTGGTACTGGGGGTTGAACTCACAACATGGTGCTTTCCAGGAAGGCACTTAGAATTATCATTATTATTAAAAATTTATTCTATTTATTACTATATTACAGACCTACGTAAACACAATCATGACATGGCCATAGTCTTTAGTATCCAGAAGTAAATTCTTCATGTTTGGATTGAAAATAGAATAATGTACTCTGTGTGGGAAACTATCAGAAGGAGATTTACAATGTAAAACTAAGATAGAATTTTTCCTATGTTTAAACTTCTATGGAGGAGAAAATATGTATTAACTTGGGAATACAGACTGTGTAGTGAAGGATGAGTTTCAGTTCTTCATATTGACATTTTTATTTGATCAATTTATAAGATCATCAGGAAACTGAACAAGGATTAATAAGGATGAAAATAATGTATTAATTATACTATCCAGCAGAATACGATTAATATATAGCATATATTTACATGTGAAATTCTAAACAAAAGACTGAAATACATGGCATTTGGAAGATATTCACATTTCCTTACAATTCTTATTCTCCTTTTCACCACTTTTGATGACAGTAAGAATTAAGTAGTATTCCTTTCCATCAGCTTTTACTTATTTATTTTTCAATTAATTTTGTTGGTATACTTTTGATATACATAATGATCATATTCATCATAGGGGATTTGTACCTGTACATAATATATCTTGATTCTTTTTTTCCTTATTTCTCACCTTTCCTTTTAAAAAAAACAGCAAACAAAACAAATTACAACAATGAAAGCAAAGAGAATAGACAGAAAAGAATGGAAACAAAGCTTTTTCAAATAAGGAGTGAAACAAAGCTTTCCATCAGCTTTAATGCCACATTTTTGATTCATTTGTTTTTTTTTCTCTCTGAGCTTTCATTTTACTTGGTTGAAGTCATTTTTTTCCTGCGTATTTATCACACTGAGAATAAATTTACTTATTCCTTAGTGTGAGACAGTAAAGTGGTATATTAACCCTTTTAAAAGACACAAAATACTTGGAAAGATTTTCTTTCTGAATACTGCAATTCAATTTTAAGTATCACTGGAGAAAGGAGAGAGAAAAACAATGTTTTTTTCACTCTTCCCTTTCAGCTACAATTATATAAACAAGTACATAAACAATACAGTCATGCTAATCCAGTCCAAAAATATTTCCATTTTTTTAAATAGTGAGAACTTGAGGTCCACTTGAATTCTTCCACTACCTCCTCTTCTAAATGCCTTTTTGAATTTTGGCAACATTTTGCAATTAGGTAATGGAAGTACAATTCTCTTTCAGAAAATTACTCTACAAGGTGCCAAATTCAGACATTATAAGGAAAACATACAATTTTACCTTAAGAAATGATTCTCTCATTAAAATAAATACTGACAATTTGAAAATAGCAATGGGAAATGGATAATTGTGTTCTGGAAACTCTCCATTCAGTAGGATGAAGATGTTCAACTAGACTGAACTCAGTGAAAGGCTCTTGTTAAAGAACACCACTGTTCATTCAACAATGCTTTATTTTTCTGGTCTGTGTTTTCACAGCTTTTAGGCTCAAATGCTAGTAAATGATCCAACTCTCCAATTTTAGGAGGGAAAGTGGAACAAGAAAGATTTATAGCTGGACAGCCATGGGCAATTTACTTAATTTCTTCTATACATTTAAAATTAGAATAATGACCCCTGCCTTCCAGGACTAATTTTAACATGATAAAGGATGTATATAAAATATCTAGTAACATAAAGTCCCAGGAACCTAGAAGATACTTAACTCACAGTGATCAAATTTGAGAAAAGATCCTTTTTAGAAATCTATAGTGTAAATGTGGTCACAAGGGCTGTGTTGGTCTAATGTCACCTGCTATATAGCAGTCCTAAAAAAATGCTATGGAATTTTTAGGACTGCTATATAGCAGTCCTAAAAAAATGCTATGGAATTCCATAGCAGTCCTATGGAATTTTAGACCTAATGACACTGAGGCAGGGGGCAAGGACCTGGACCTATCTGACTGCTCTGAATAGTTTATTTAGTCAATTCACTTTAAAAAATTATTCATCCCATTATTTAGACCTTACAGAGATAGAATTCTAGTCCTAGCTAGCCCACATTCACAGCACTTCTGACAGGCTGAAACATGTGCTTGTGTAAAAACAGAATGCTTGCAATATGGCAATAGTGGGTTAAATATTCGGAATTTTAATCTGAGCTTGTTGGTGACGGGGTGATTGGAGTCATTTGGAAGGATTTCTAAAGGTTCATTTGAAATCACTGAGTCATTGAAGCACAGGCGAGAAGGACCACCCACTCCCTTTCAAAAACTAGAATTTATCTTGCCCAAGAGCTGCCAAGAAGAAAGTTCTGGAAATTTTAAATAATTATGAAAGATGCTTACAAATTTGCCTAATTATAGCTTTACCCATATCTAAATAAAGCCAAAATTATTTCCATATCAATGAATGTTTTATTAATGTTAATACTGATATATTAACAACTTGTGTTTTGCAGTCTGTGGTTTTCTTCTTTGTTTTCCAACTGAGAATTTTCACCCATTTATTTTCATCTACTCATTCATTCATCAAATATTTTATGAGCAGATACTGTATTTTAGACATTTGCTTCATATGATTTTGTTAAGTTTAGAAAGGAACAAAGGATCAGCTTTGTTTTAGAGAATCCAGACAGATTCACATGGAGGAGAAAAACAGAAGAATAATTACAAAGTATAGCAAGCACTGGAATAGAGTTATGAAAAATTCTGTAAGTACAAAGGAAGAAGCAACTAATGACTGCTGCTGATTTTTCTCTTGGACTTTCAAAGAAATATCTTTTGTTCAGAAGGTAAGAATTCTCTATTCTTTTTTTATTTTTCACAAAGGAGTATATTTCACAACACTCAATGTTATAGAGTTCTTTCTGCATCCTAGATCCCTTGTACAGATGGGAGAATTTTCAATGAGTGCTGAACAGAATACTGTGCAGTAGTTATTATTTTTCTCTTTTCAGATTTGTTCATCATTGAATTTTTGAGGTAGTGGGTGCTTAACAAACACTGTAGAATACAAAAAAGAAGAACCAGCATCAGAGACGTTAAATGAGATGCCCAAGATTACCAAGCTGGTAATTTCTTATATAGTGTATTCTTTTTGTATAACTCCAAGCCACTTAAGCCAATTTCCAATTATTTAAGAATTGGAGATGGAAAACTTTAGATTATATTTCTTCTCATGAAAAGGTCTTCCTACACTTGAAGGTCAAATCCAATAGCTTCCCTTTCTTATTCCAAATAAAACTACAAGTAACTATGTAAAAATCAATCCACAGCACAAAGTAGTACAGTCCACTAATGAGATCTAGCTCTGGAATCTAACTCTTTGGGTTCATATTGTACTCCTCTGCTTAGTTTTTCATCTTTAAATAAGAATAATAATAACACTTCTCTATAAGGCTGCTGTGAAGATGAAAGGTGATAATATGTGTAATGTACTCAGCACAAGCCTGAACAGAGAAGACTTCCATAGGAATGAGCTAATGTTAGCCTCATGTCTGCCTCAAGTCCCCTGTATCCGTAAGAGCTGGTGAAAATCTTCCTTAATGTCTTATTTCAGGGATCCAACCAGGATATCATTCTTTGGGTTAAACCCAAAGTTCCACCTGCTGTTGTATTTGAAGGAGGTTTCCTTGGGTGCTAGTCTTTGAGGAAATAGACAGCAGCTGGTTTTTTATAATTTTGATGACTTTACTAAGCCACACATCAAAGTTTTTGCTTCTAAACTAAATACTGTCTCCAGTTAGAAACTTCCTATCTCCTTTAAACTATTTTTTCTTCCTTTGACTCTTTCAGTCTTGTTCAGATTCTGAGAAACAAGGATACTGCCATGAAAATTTTACAGATGGAAAACACGAAAGATTTTTCTCATAAAATAAACAGAGTCTAAAATTTCTGACCTAGAGTTGCTGAAAAATCTCAACTGGATGAAGTAACAGTTGCTAATGAAGTCATCCAGAAATAGGAATTTCTGTGGACATTCAAAATGCACCCTAATCCATATTTATGTATTTTTCAACCACATTAATTAATCTTGTAAATGTGTTGGCCTGTTTTTCTCATTATCCCAAACAGAGATTCTGACTTCACCATTGCCATGACAGAAGGAGATCAAACCTTTTCTACAAACACAAACTGATTTACAAGAAGAAAAAACTATTATGGAAAGATCCTATGGAAATAATTTACCTGATCTCTTCAGTTTGACAGATGAAGCAAACATGACTTAGAGAGATTAAGTGACTTTCTCAAGATCATAAGACCAAGTTAATGAAAGTGAAGTATTCTGACTTCCACTTTAAAGCTCCTTATTCAACATGAAGAACTGCCTTTTGTGCTGTTGATTTCCTCCAGATACAACTGATATGTGAAATTTAGTTGCCTAAAAATGAATGGAAACTATATCTTAGAAACACATAGTGAGACTTTCTATAATTTATTGAAAATATTTTCTGGAAATTATAGAGAACAAACTAATAACATGCTACATAAAGACGGGCTGGGGGAAGTCTTTGCTTCCTATTTCTCCTTTTCTTTGCTATTATATAAATGCCACTTTCCATGTGTCTAGTTTCCAGTTGGATTAAACACAGAAAAGGGAAGTCAGTAGTATTATTGTTTCATTTTCTTAAGCTGATTTTCCTGGGCTTTCACAATTACCTAACTATTTTTTTCAAGCACATTTTGGACATAGAAGATTGCAACCTTGGCTCAGAAAGGAACATTCTTCAGACTTTTTCCCAGGATCTGTAAATTTTAGTAAAATAATGCATTATTATGCTTCATATGGTGCTCATCTCAGATGATTGCTAGAAGCTACTGAATTTTTTAACTACAAGGTATAACTTTATGGGAAGAATGAACAGGTGTGTCAGCATTTATGGACAGAGTAATCTACTTTTTTGTCTCACCATTTTTGAGACAGCTTTATTTCTAATTGGAAAAAGAAAAATCCAAAATTTTAAAGTGTAGATAATAAAATTTGTCCTAAAGAATTCAATTTTGAATAAGTTACTGTATTTTGTATTTTGTAATGTGAAAAAATCAATACATTTTTACAGTTTTATACTATCTTTTCCAATGACTTTTACTCAACATTCTAATTACTAGAAACTATTTTGAGGAGAATTTGAACATTTCTTCCACAGTTTTTATACCACATATAGGAAAGAAGAGAAGTAGATTTTGAGAGGTAATAGAGTTTTAGAAGAAATGAAACAAAACAAAACACCAGAAAAAGGAGATTACTATCTGAGAGAATCTCTTGATGGCTAATGTACTTATTTTTCCTGGTCTCAAGCTTTCTCTTTAGTGTCTACTGCAAAAGTATAAATGCCCTTCTGTCCATATTCACCATTGTTTATGCTTCTGTCTTTCTCCTCTGGGCCAGTGAAGGACAGGCATTTTGATCTTTGATTATGGGTTGTGTTGAGTCCAAGTCATCATGGACACGAAACAGCTGAGAAACAAAACAGCAGTTGTTTGAGAATTATCACTGGCCAATGACTCAGTCTTCAGCATTTCAGAAAAGTTGTTTTGGGAGTTGTGTGGCCTCAACCAAGGAAAAGCGTATTTGTTTACCCATACTGTGAGGGGCCAGAAGCAAGAAAGATGGTAATTTGTTCCCCTGTTTAAATTTGTTCCACCTACCCCTGCCCACAAGTGGGAGTGAAAGATGGGGCTTTGGCTTAAAGGGTGGAGTCAGACTTGTCCCCCTCATTTCCTTGTTAGGATGTTGGGGAGACCAGTGAGATCATGTCTATGAAGTGGATTGAGTGGAATGTGTTCATGTTGTCCAGTGAATTATGCTAGTAAAAAGACTTTTTTTTTTTAAAAAAAAAAATCTCTTTTCTCACAATTTTCACAAAACCATTGGCAACCTGTGCAGATTTTCCCATGTCCTTCTGCTCAAGTCTCTGCCAGCACACTCTGGGTAATTCATTTGTGGTCTGTGTGTACATGGCCAAATCCTAGTCTTTTGTCTTGTGAAGCCTTCCCATAGACAGCTGGAACTGTTCTAAGTGAGGAACTGTACAGAACGTCTAGGGCAGTAAAAGGAAGGATTGAAGTTCATTGTGGTGTCTAGAAAATTCATCATAAAATCACACAGTATTTGAATACTCTAAGCCTTGTCTGAAGTAGTATTTAGAAGTTATATATTAATTCAAAATTACTTCTGTAAACACATTGCATGTTTGCACATTTTCATGTTACATATAGTAAGATATTCAGACAGAAGAATTTATTTGATTTCATGGTTTATACTTCTAGGAGATTTTGATGGTCATATATTATTCTAACCTCATACTTTTTCTCTAAGAAATAAAACCAACATGAAACCAAGGAGTTTCATGGAAAGTTTTTGAAGGCCATTCCTATTATCTGATGTTGTCAGGGAATCACTGCTGAATTTTCAAATACCTGGTATTTTGCCTTTGAGAAATGTAGCAGCTAACAAACAAGGGAGAAGAAAGATTTAGACATTGTTTTTAGAGAATAATTATTAAAAATAAGCTTTATTTATATAGCTTTTGGATCAGTTTGACAGCGCATGTCCTGTTTGATTTTTGTAATTTAAAAGCAATCATTTTAAATTTTTCATTCTTTAAATTTCCTTGGACATATCTGCTAAAACTGCCATTTCAATGTTAAGGAGAGGTTATCTTTTAGAAAGTTTCAGTTATTTGTTTATTGTTTGTATAGAGAAATTAATTTAATTTTTGAAAATTGACCTTGTATCTAAGTAAATTTTTAATTCTAATGAAATTTACAGTTTTGCCTTCTGAATTATTGTGCTTTTTTATTTCTATTTCTTGTGTTTTTGTATTGATGAAAACTTCCATTACAATTTAAAAGTGATGAGTGTGGGCATCTGCGTCTCCTTACGATAGCCACAATTGAGTATCATATTTGCTGTAGAGCTTTTATATGAACTTTGTTTTATTAAGGAAGTTCCTGTAGTTTGCTAAGCACTTTTATTATAAGTAGCTGTTGAATTTCATCAAATGCTTTTTCTGAATCTATTGAATTTATTATGTGATTTTTCTTCCTTATATTGTCGTTACTGTAGTGAGTCATCTTGTTTTTGCTTGTTTTGTTTTATACAGGGATTGAACTCAAGACCTTTGCACTAAGCTACATTTCAACCTCTTTTTTATTTTTGAGACAAAGTCTCATTTTCTTGCTAAATTGTCCAATCTGGTCTCAACCCTGTGATTGCCCTACCTCAGCCTCCCAGAGTTCTAGAATTAGAGGGTGTGCCACATGCCTGGCTAAATTTGATGGATTTTTGAATCAAACTTTCATTGCAATCCTGGCGAGAAAATCCCCTTCATCATACTAATCTTTATGATTTTTGTGTCTATGGATCTTATTTTTTTACTGTAATAAAGAAAATACAAGATTTTGACATCAAGATTATGCTGAGATAATAATTATTATAAATGTTTGTTATCTCCTTGCTATTCTCTGGAAATTTTTATATAACATTGCTGTTATTTCTTCTTTAAATTCTGGAATAATGCACTGCTAAAGCAAATTCTTGATATGTAGTTTTCTTCATAAGAAAGTTTATAAAAGTATAAGCCTTCAGTTTATTCTGATTCTGTTTGGTAATAACATCATATAAATTAATTATATTTTCTGGCATAAATTAATATACTATAGTGATGTTTTAATGTCATATGATGCTTTAAAAATGCCATGATCCCCTTAACCAAAAAGAATACAAGTATGATTATTGGTTCATTGAAAATTTTCAAGTTGTCACATTTATTCATACCTGTAAATAGACAAAATAATACTGATATCTCTCTTTCTCTCTCTGCTCTATCTGCCTGTCTCCCTATCCCTCTCTCTCTGATTTTAAATGCTTATACTGACATAAAAGTATTTATTCAGCCACAGAGGGTATCAAAATACTACCTACATTTGTTTTTGGAGGCTTAGGGGAGCTGAGACACACAACAAATATCTCATTAATATTTGAAATGTCACTCTTCAAATGGCTTTTGTTCTTGATGTTATTCCAAGGGAGAATTGATGAATGAATAAACTCTCCAAGTAATGAGTGTGATGTTCAGTGAAAATTAGAAATGTATAATAATAAAAAATAGCTAAATAATAATAACTAGAATTTATTTGATATGAGACATTTCAGGTTCAAGCAGATTGACTTAGTAATTCTATCACAGAATCGAGTGTATTTGGCTGCATTAATAACCTACTGGATGACTTTGGCAAACAACTAAACTACTTGTCATGCTCTTTTCCAGTCTGAAAGTAGAGGTAACATTGTTTTCCCTTTACTGCATCACTGCCATTAATAGCAATAAACAGAATTGTTGTATATACTGCCTTATAGTCTAGGGAACAGCTAGAAAAGACATGTTAGCCTATGAAGATGTTAGAGGAACTCTTGATCTTTTTAATGATTTTTCATATGGCAAAAATAAGGCAGGAAAGTAATCATAAGAAAAGATCTCTGAGGAACCTTCAAAATATCTCTATGAGCTCTCTAAGCTATGCCCATCAAAACCGTCAGGCCAGTTCTATTATGAAGCATTAAATAGAGCATTGCAAGACACTGACAGTAGAATCATGTACTGCCCTAGACTACTGATATTGTAAGAGAATAAACAATAACCAAATGAGAGGGAATACATTTGTCCTTAAACTGCTTTTGTAAGATAGTGAATTTTGAGTTGTAAGGGATTGCAAAGGTTACTAAGCCTTAATATTCTCCAAACTGAGTAACCAGCTAGATCACATGTGGAGTAGAGAACCTAATGCTATGGGCATGCTTTTCTTTAAGGAAAACCAGGTTCTAAAATTCTAAATGTGAAAAACAGATAAGCTAAAGGGTTATTATTACTTTATAAGGAAATTTTATTGTTCAATAAATAACTCTCTGCAACATTCATTAAGTAGCAAATTCCCAATGCCTTCAAGTGATTCAACTTGCAAGCATTCGACTTTCAGGCAGCTTTTCAACAATACATTTGTTTAGGAAAGAAAGGTGTGCTGATATTCTTTCTGTGACCTGCCATTGTGAACTCAATCACATACCGGGGATATTGCCAGGGACAGTATCTGGCATTTTCCCAGGTGCTGGGTATGTGAATATTGCTTTTACTGGACAAAATTTGGAGACCGAGCTGTATAGCCAGAAAAGCGAGAGTGGGTCATGAGCTGGGGCTGGAGGACCTTTTGTATCTGAGGCAGTGACAGGATATTGCTTTCCTTCTTGTCAGCCACACCTTCATGAAATTTTTTTAATGGATACAATACACTTTATCACAAAGGTATATTAAAAGTGGAACAGAAGTTGGGTGGAGTAGCCATACCAAAGTCTAAACTCTTTACCTCCTAGTTGACAGGGTGGAGTAACCAAGGCATTCCTTGCCAAGCATGTTTATCTTGGCCCACAGGACCAGCAGGGAGGTAAGGGCCTTCTCTGGCCACAAAGCTGAAGGCTTCTTAATTTGCCTAAGTTCCCTCCATTCTCAAGATTGTTAAACAGTCTCAACAAGAAACTTCATTGAAAAAGAGGTAATTTGGATTCATTGCTTTCCAGGCACATATTCAGTTAAAAAGCTAGAGATTATGAAAGGTGATAATGTAGGACACTTTTTTTTTCTATGTCTCAAGATATTGTAACTTGAAAATTTTCCATAAAACTATGAATAATTAAGCTAAGTTCTAGATACTTGTGCAAAAAAGCCTCATAGAAATCTGCAATATAACTAACATGTATTGAAGGCTTTTTAAATGCCTTTTGTGTTAGCTCATTTAGTTTTTGAACCATATGGTAGCACTATGATCAACATGATCATTCTTACTATTCACACGTGAAACAGGTTAAAATATAGCCCATGGTTACATAATCAGTAGTGAATTTAAGCTCAGGTAAGCTGATTCCAGGACTAATAATGTCAGTACCTATGCTCTGTTACATCTTTAGAAAAGGCACATAAAATTGTATTTTAAAAGAAATACCATCAAATCAATAATTGTCTCAGAATCAGATGAAAGGAAGCCAGCAAAGTACAATAATAATAAAAAAAGAAAAGGATTTCCTCCCCAAATTATGTTCAAAACTTATTTTTATGCAAATAAACTGATGCTGTTCAGCAAAGTGAGTAAGAAGCTCATGTCACTCATCCAGAAACAATAAACTCTTTTAACATATAAAGGACTATAAAACATTTTGAACAAATTAATGGGTGGTAGGTAGTCTCATAACACATTTCCCTATTATCTGAGTCTGAAAAGACAGTCAGATCCCTTTGGCTAGAAAATACAAGGATTTTCAATAGAGGAGAGCAATCAATCCTTTCTCCTTCATATTTTGGTGCCAAAGCAAAGAATAATGAGCTGTCTTGCCTAATGACTAATCACATGTAGTAACTGTGATGGATTTATAATCTTGTATCTTTTTATTTTACTACAAAGTTTCTTAAACATTAGTCTACAGAAAAAAAGAGTAAATTAAATGAAAGTTTGACTATTAAAAGAAGTGAACCTATTTCTTCCTTGTAAAGGATTATTTTACTAAGGCATATGATTATAAAATCAATACATTTATTTTTTTTTAAGCTCCCAAACTGATTATTAGGAAAGTTGGCTGACCAAGCATATGTGGTAAGCACACCATCTAACTCAAAATACAAAGTAATGCCAGCTACAATATAACTTAAAAATAAAAAAGCTACAAAGCTGAGTTCAAAATCCAGAAAGGGAAATTACTGAGTAGCAGGAAATAAAAGGAACTTAAGTGATTGCAGTTGAGTTGTGGCTCATGCCAAACAGAACAATGCTAAGAGCATTGATATATGTTTTAGAAGCTAACATCTATAACTCTTTGTACAATGGGAAAATATATCTACAGAGTTCATGAAGGGAGCTATAACATTCTACGTCAGAGGCAGTTTGGGGCTATAGCATAAGAATGTGCCATGGAAACAATTTGTATTTTGTGGGCCATGGGTGGAAAGACTTCTCTAAATTAGAAACCCAAATCTAGACTCCTGAATGTGCAAAACCAAGCAATCCATAAACATAATACTAAGGCAAAACTGCCTTAAAATCAGTAAAACTTGTATGACTCCAATAGGAATCCCCACAGATCAGGGGGCACTTAGTATACAGATGGGAAATTATGCTGTCTGAAGATGGGTTCAGAGAACAAAATCACAAAGTATGAGCAGAAACTCACTGTGTGAGTTAGGTGAGGCAAATAATGGAAGAATTCAATCAGATGAATTAAGCTATTTATAATGTAGTTATCTAAAAGAGATATAAAAATATTTTTAAAGAATGATCAGTGATGGCAAAAAAGAATAAAATTCAGAAGAAAAACACATACTAAAAAGCTTGTTTTTTCAAAGAATCAAATATAAATTTTAGAAATGACATGTGTTCATTAAAAAGGAAATTACATTAAAGAAAAAAATCTCAAGCAATGATGAGTTAAAGGACTTAATAAATGATAGATACAAGAAAAACATTCAGAGAATAATCCAAGGAAATAAAACTTAGATATTGAGATAAAAATATATGTTCTTTCTTTCTGAAAATGAGGAAGTTACTAATTACCTTTTGCTTCTTCGAGTTGTGGAGAACCCTGTGGATTATTAACTCTATGTTTGTCTTTAAAGAATAATTTAAATTTGATCATTTATGAATTTATATGTCTGTTATCTCAGAATTTAAATAGGTAAACTCAGCATAATCCAACTAGTATGTTCTATAGAAGACAATCAAGTTGAGTAATTGAAGTTCTCTAATTCATTTATTTTCCCATTGTGACAGTTTGGATATATTCTGCATAACTTACTGTGTCTCAAAATTGGCTCTTGGGAATTATACTGCAATTACCACAGGAGTGCAAATCTCTCTTTGACTTACTAATTCTTTCCTTTGGCTATATGCCCAATAGCAGAATTACTGGACCACATGATTATTATTTTTTAAAATTTATTTATTTATTTATTTTTGGTGCCAGGGATCGAACTCGCATTTGCCAAGCAGGCACTTATGCTGCTGAGCTAAACCCCTGGCCCGACCATATGATTATTAATTTCAAAGTTTCTTACTTTCTTCTCCATAAACAATGTGCAAGGATTTCTTCCACATCTTCACTAACACTTGTTATCATGTAGACTGTAAAAAAAAGCTGAACTAAAAGAAACAGAATAAAAAGGTGATTATCAGAGGCTGGAGATAGGGGGCATTGAGAGATGGTTGAAGGGTACACAAAAGTTCAGTTAGACAGGAGGAATAAGTTCAAAGGAATAGGTTCATGAGGGCTACAGTTAATAAATAATTTCTTTCTGAGAATTGATTTTAATTGTTAAAATATGAAGTAGTTCATATGTTACATACTTTGATTTAGCCATTCTCCAATGTATATCTATGTCAGAGCATCACATGGCACATCATAAGTACATACAATTTTTACTTGTTATAACACTGATGTACATAATCAAGAGTTTTCTACTTTGTAACATCCTGTCCTCAAAAATACTAAAAATATTTCTAACTGCTATGCATCTGGAGAATTGTTTTTTGTACAATTCTTTCAAAGAATGTTTTGAATCATATTTATTTTTACAGTTTTGTCCCAGTTTCTTTGAAATAATCCTCTCTAGTAGTTCATGTCCCATATTCTTTTAAAAATATTTTCCTCAGGGATTAGCAGTCTGCGGGATACTTGTAGATGACTGGCAGAAAAGGACTATATTTTGAACACCCTACTCTATCCATGTCTCTCTCTCTGACTCCTCCTCCTCCACACTGTAGGTGAAGTTAGGTGAAGTTGGGTATGCCAAACGAAGGACAGAAGGACAGCAAACAAAAAGGCAGTGAAAGAGAGTATTTTAAGTAAACACAGAAAGACAAATGCTGCATGATCTTATTTGTGGAATTTAAAGAGTTGAACTCACAGTGGAAAAGAATAGAATGGTGGTTACCAAGGCTAACTGGATGGGGAAGGAGGAAATGGGTAGATGTTGATCAAAGATTATAAGAATCAGACAGACAAGAATAGATTTTAAGATCATGTGTACAAAAATGACTATTGTCAATTCAAATAGTATACTGTATATTTGAAAACAAGAGTAAATTTCAAATGTCTTATAAAAATGATAAGTAATTGAGGTGATGGATATGTTAATGAGCTTGATTTATTATATATTTTATTCATACATTGAAGCTTCACACTGTTACCTATTAGTGTATACAATTATAATCTGCCAATAAAATCATACTAATAATAAAAAAAGATTCCTAACCATCCCCTGCTTTCACTCAAAAAGTTGGATGTAAGTGAACAAATATATTCATCAGTACATGACAAGAGGATAACTAAATTTGTGTCTGAGTTATTATGAGTTATTTTGTTTTCCCAATTTAGAGTTTTTAACTCTAAAATTTGTTGATCATAAACCAAGAGTATTCTTCTCAGTTACCTAATCTCATGCCACTCCAATTTAACTTAAAATGACATAAATGAGGTGGTGCTTTTAAATGCTCCTGTGCATTTGCAGATGCTGTACCTCTCTGGAATGGCCTTCATCATTGATCTGCTGACTCACTCTCCTGCCCCCTTTTTAGAGTGAGGACTGAATTTAAGGCCTTCACCTTGCCCTAGCCATTTTATTATCGTTATTTTTCATTTTGAGACAGAATCTTACTGAGTTGCTTAGGATTTGAAACTGTGATCTTCCTGCCTGAGCCTCCCAGTGTTCTGTGATTCCAAGAATGTGCACTACAACTTGCTGGCATGTCATTCTTTAAATTCCACTCAAATGACAGCTTGGCTGTCTTCATCTGGTTTACAGACTATCCCCTGAGCTTTCCCTAACCCATGTATTTATCATGCACTATTTCATAGCATTTGTCATGTACTATAAAATGTACTATAAAGTATTATGGTAGACAAACTCTAAAATGGTCCTTAATTATCTCTGTCTTCATCATGTTAGCACACACTCTCAGTTGTCTCCTTGTTTGAATGCTTGTTGTACATAAGCCAAAGAATTTAGGGTGACCTTCACATAACAGTCAGCAAGAAACCAAGGACCTTAGTCTCATACACCACAAGGAAAAAAAAAAAAAAACCATGGACTTGTGGGTAAATGCTTCTCCTGTTGAACTTCAAATAAGATTTCAACCCTTCAAAGACCTTGATTGCAGTCCTGTTAGACCCTAAAACAAAGGACTCAGCTAAGTGTGCTTTTTCCTGACCCTCTGAAGTTGTGATATAATAAGCATGGATCTTTTAAAGCTGTTTCTAAGTCACTTGTTACACAATTTACTTACTGATTTATTTCACTCTACCTTAGATTATCACTTCTTTAGGCAGACATAATCTTTTATTCACCTTGTAACAGCATCTGACATATAGTGTTAGCTAAATAAATTTTGTAAACAGCATGATAGTAAAGCAGGTTCACAGGTTTCTACAGAAAGGAAATTTGCTGGTATCAACTTTACGATGTTTATTTCATTTAAGTTCTGAGTCTCAGCATTTTTTTTTTAATGTGAAATGCTAAAGGATGAAACTTAATGTGGCTCCATTCAGTATTAGCAATTTTTAAATCTTGGTCTTTCTCCTTACAGATAAGTGTTGGCTAGGTAAGTTAATGCATGCTTTCAATGCCAGCACTGAGCAAACCTGAGGCAGGAGGATTCATTTTCAAATCCTACCAGGGCAAATAAGTGAGATTCTGTTTAAAAAAAAAAAAAAGAAGCAATAAAGATATAGCTCAGTGGCAGTACCCCTAGATTTGATCCCTAGTACTGCAAAAAATAATATTAATGAAATGTTTGAGATGTATTATATTTTAGTACATGACTCGATTTTCAAGTATTTTTGTACTTTTTAAGTCTGATATGCAAAAGTAGTCATGGGAATAATAGTGGATCTCTGATTCTTAGAAATGACTCCACTACAAAGAAACTCCCAAAGGATTGGAGAGAACACAAAAGTTGGAACGAATTTATGAAAAATTGAAATCAGTTTTTAAAAGGGCATTTGATGACATGTAGCACGACATTTAACAGCTTTCTTAATTAAATGGACTAAAAACCAGATAAAACAATTTTAGACAGGAATTTCTTTTTCCATTCCGACAGGAAACATTTGTTTTGTTTTAGCCAGACAGTTTTTTTAAAAATACAATTTAAAATAGCTTTGCCAAAGTTAAAAAAAAGAAGTCTACAAATTCTCATTCTCATTCATTTCTAGCTTTTTTTCCTATCATTTCAAATACTTCTTTCACTGAATGTTTAGCTGTTAGGAAAATTATAATTCACTGTTTCAAGACCAATGTTCAAGAAATTTTTTACTTTATGAGACAGCATAGAGAAGATAGTCAATATTAAGCATATTAGATAATTCCTGATAAAATCAATGTGTGTGTATCTGTTAGAGCTACCTTTCCTTCCTCTCCACCCTCTTCCTTATGTGTTGAGAATAAGGAAAACATCCAGGCACAGATGCTACTAAATCTGTTGTTTAAAAAAAGGGTGAATGATAATATTTTCTGTTTTCTTTTATGTAGGACTTAAATTCCTTATCTTTCCATATGTGGACATTGCATTCCTTGTACTTCTAATCTATGCAAACAGATGATTTCTGAAACATTAATTGTGAAAAATAATTAAGATTCCTTATGGTATCTCCACACAATGCTGTATATATCCCCTAAAGTGCATTCTGTCCCATCATTTTGCACTTAAGAAAGAGTAAATGATAAAATGTACTGTAAATAATTGACATCATAATAATAGAATAGAAAGAAGCCACATTAGACAGGGGAAAAATTCTGCCAAATAGTAAGCACTATTAATATAAGTATAATATGTATGTTGGGAAGTATTTAAAATAAAAATCATTTGTTTAGATATTTCTTTAAAAGAAAAAGACAATAGAGATGAATCATTCTGGTATTTGTTTTATCTCCATCACTTATAACACAAAAGAAGCTGCAAAAAATAAAGTATTCTATAAGGTTGAGGGGTGGGAATTCCATAGGTTCTCTGGTAAAAGGTGAGGATGTCTATGAGAAAGAAAGATTGCATCTGCTCCTCAGCCTTCCAGTCTGAAATGGTAGTAACTATGGGGACAAACAGGCATCTAGTGGCTCATGGTCCCACTGTATAGAACCAAGAATAATAACTTCTCTTACACCTTCTTGCAATGAAATAAAATAGCCCATGTCTTTGAACATAGAACACAAAGATTTGTTTGATGAAGCTCAGAGTTCACTGAGGATAAAATCAAATTGTAGATGTTATGAGCTGGGCATCTTGAACTAAATACATGAGGGTTTGCATTCTTGTTCTACTGAATCATTGACTAGTGAGGCCATATGCTGTGATAGCTACTTAATCTTCCTGATTCTGTTTCTTCATCTACAAAATGCAAATTATATATATATATATATATATATATATATATCTTATAGAAAATGTTTTCCACAAAGTTTGTTTATTATAGCATAAACAATAATTGAATCATAAATTTTCCTGGTTTTAAACTGGCAGTAAGGAAAATGAAGCCTAAAGGTCAAGACTTGCCAAAGGAATTGAGTTAATTGAGAACTTGTAATAGAATAGGAGTTTCTTCCCCAAACTTTAAATTTGTTATTCACATATTGTACTTCTCATAGCATTTGTTTTTGAAAAGTAGATGCATGTATCGTGGCCAAATGTTTCTGTTTTGGGACTCTGATGGCATTAGATTCCAGTGGCTTTTGAGACAGTTTAAAGCCCAAAGACCTTGCAGCAAGTACAGATAGAAATCTATCTCAACAAGTATTTCTACCTTTAATTTCTCCTTAACCATTGGTTTAATCTTTAAAACACTGCCCTTGCTATTTTGTCTTTGGGGAGAGTTTCTGGCATTTGGAGAACTTGAGGTACTATCTAGCCCTACATGCCATGAAAGTTCAGATTGGGGTTTACACATTCTCATAGAGGTTTGAAGCGATCAGGATTCAAGATGTGATTTCCTTAAGTTTCTTCTAGCACCTTTCAGTTGATCAGAATTTCTGATCGACATATAAAATACCTAAACCTATATTAAGAATATAAACCTACAAGGATTTATTGTCTCCTTCATTGTTTGCAGGACAAAGTACTCTGTTGGCACCTGAGAAAGCAGTGAATACAAAAGGTTGTATTTTGTGTAGCATAAATAAAAGTATGTTGACTGGACACTTTCTATGCACTAAAATTGGAATATGGGGTTCCAGTCAGCCTTCCAGTCAGAAATGGTAGTAACTATGGAGACAAAAGGGCATCTAGTGGCTCACAGTCCTACTTTTAGAGGAGATGATCATGTGTAAATTTGTTGAGAGTCAGAAAGAATTCACAGAAGGTAGCTGGGTTAGACTTCTCAGTAGAGGGCAAGAGGCAAGGTAAACACTTCCCTTCATTGGTCCCAGCATCCTCTAAGAAACTTGCAACTATATCTTATGAGAGATACAGCACTAGTACTGGCTGCCTATACCCAATAAAGATTCATGGAAAAAGCTCTTCAAATATAGTAAGTTAAGTAAAACAAAGCAAGGTTAAAAACCCAAAAATCTTGTTGATTTCTTCTCCCTCCTTTTATTCCCTGAGCTTGAGGACTGAGGTCATCACAAATGAAATTAAGAAAAGAGGTGACAGAACCAGTGCTGGACATATGCAGCATCCAAAACAAGATACTGAGGTGTGAGGATGGATAAAAGCAGAGTACAAGTCTGGCCACTGGTGGGATGGGAAAAAGACTAGATATAAAGTTGAAATTTTTGACTGGTTTGTGCCTTTATTGAAGGTGACCAAAAAGTTATAGAATCTACTCAAGATACTATTATAAGAAAGAAAAAGATATTTCAGTGGAGCCAGTCTGAATGCTGTGATTGAAGAAAAACACCTTGTTATAGTCCTTAATTCAACAAATAGTAATAGTTCCTGGCCTTTCTCTAGACCTTGGGACTACACCAAGCCAAAACAAAACAAAATGTCTGCTCTTAAAAGCTTACATTTCATGTAGAGGAAAGGCCAACAGTAAACAAGAGTACAGCTGCTTGTTGGAATCTCTCTAACTATATGCTATTTATGATAGGAGAATACCCTTAGAATTCTACTTTGGTTCTATGGGTAGATCTAGCTCTGAGTTGGTTATTATAACTATGGGTAAGTGTCTTGTTTTGATCCTCCCTCCACAATCTCAAATCAATGAACTATGTGTAATGGAGCATCCATTGTATGCTGAGAATTATGGTATGGGAATTGATAGAACTGTAGTAATATATAATTTGATGGCATTCATTGTTTAACCAAGGGAGGAAGTAGATTACTTCACTGATGAGTGTCATGCCCTTATGACTCAATCATCTTCCAAAAGACCCACCTGTTAGTTCATTAGGCTTTAGGGAGACTTTTAGATGTAAACTACAACAGGCTGCAAAACTGAAATTTATAGAAATATTTAAAGATAAAAAGACAAATCCCTGTGTGGTTAAAGACCTAAAGTTAAATGGTCATTTAGGTCTAGAAGTGAAACTCTATTTGGCTCTCTGGAATCTAAGTTTAATGCAAATTTTACTTTTCCATGGACTTAAAAGCCCTCACCCTTTAAGAAAATGTATAAAATATTACTGCTTAGAACATTGCTATCTGAAAAGTTTTTTGGTGATTTTGGAACACTTCATCATGGTCCTCATTCTTTCCAAAGTGGTCCTATATCTATTTTAGTGGGTACCTATAAGTGCATTAAAAACTTTCCAAGTTCTCCCTTAAATTTTAAATAATTACATATGCTTGCTGGTCACTTTTCAATCAATTTAAAAGTATAGATATCAAAATACTGCTTATTTACCCTTATCATTTCCCACCATTTTCAGAGGTAAGTAACATCAGTTATCAGTTATAGTGTCAACCATCCAGTCATTTATATGTTACTCATACATGTACATGTATTTAGCTTTTCTAATAATAAAAAGTGAGATCATTGTTAGGGATTGAATTTGTCCTCCCAAATTTATATTTTGAAATTCTAACCACCAATAATGGTACATAATCTTATTTGGAAATAAGGCTTTTGCAGATGTAATTAGTCAAGATGAGGTCATATTGGAGCAGGGTGGATCCCTAATCCAAGATGACTGATGTCTTTATAAAAAAAGGAATTTTGGAGAGAGACAAACATGTATATAGGGAAAACACTATGTAACGATGAAGACAAAGGCTGGGGTGATGTGCCATCTACAAGCAAAGGTATGCTAGAGATTTCCAGAAAACCATCAGAAGCCAGTAAGGATGCATGTAACAAATATTTCCTCAGAGCCTTCCAAAAAAACCCAACTTTTCCCATGACTTGATCTTGGACTTGAAGAGTTCAGAACTTTATCTGGGTCAGCTAGTTATGGTACTTTGTTACATCAGTCATAGCAAATTCATACAATCATTATAAACATTTTGTTCTTGAAATTGGTCTTGCAGTCAAAACATAGATCTATTGCATGCTTCTGAATTAATACCTGTATATAGATAGCATCTTTTCAATGGATTCAAGGAATTCTATAGAATGGTGATTTTCATTTGAAAGATTTAATCTATCTTTTTTCTATCTTGTCACTATTACTGTAACTAGTATTCTTCTTTTCAAAAATTATAGAAAATATATAAAACTTAAGAGTGAACTCTATTATAAAGTAAGACATTGGTTCATTGTTACAAATGTACAACTTTAGTGGGGGATATTGGTAGTGGGGGAGACTCTGTCAAAGTAGGTTTATCAATTGTAATGTATGTGCTGGTCTAGTGGGAGATGTGTTAATGAGTATATGGGAAATTTGTATATTCTCTGACTTTAATTTCGCTATAAATTTAAAACTTCCCTAAAAAACAAGTTGTACTCAATAATAAAATTAAATGACAAGTACTTATTGCTGAATAAGCTAGGCAAGAATAGAAAACTATCAACTATTTTAAGTGCACAGTTCAATATTAATAAATATATCACTTATACAATCTCCATAACTCTTAATTTTGCAATACTGAAATACTATTTCCATTAAACAATAATTACCTATTCCTTCCTCCCTCTAGTCCCTGGCAACTACTATCTTACATTCTATTTGTATGAATTTAACTCCTTGAAATAAATAATATAAATGTAAAGATTTTCTTTTTTAACTTGTTTTATTAGCATAATGTCCTCAGAGTATATCTATGCTGTAACATGGGACAGAATTTCCTACCTTTTAAGATGGAATAATACTTGATTGCATATATTCACTACAATTTGTTTACCTATTCAACTATTGATGGCCAATTGAATTGCTTCCACCTTTTGACTATTGTGAATAATGTTGCTATGGACATGGGTGTCTGAAAATTTGTTTTCACTTCTTTTGGGTTTATACATTGAAGTGGAATTGCTGGGTCATATTATTATCCTATTTTTAAGTTTTAAGGAACTGCCATATTTTTTCATGGCAGTTGTACCATTTTAAATTCTCACCAACCATTCACAGGATCTTAACTTTTTCATGTGCTTGATAATATTTAGTCTTTTCCTTTCCTTTTCCTTTTCTTTTTCTTTTGATATTACCCATCCTCATGGGTATGAAGTTGTTTTTCACTGTAGTTTTGATTAGCAGTCCCCTAAGTGATGGCAAGCGTCTTTTTATGTGCACACTGGCCACTTACGTTTTCTTTGAGAAATATTTAAGTATTTTGTTTATTTTTAAATTGGTCTTTTGTTTTGAATTGTAAGAGTTCTTTAAATATTCTAAATATTGATCCCTTGTATATGCATAAGTATTTTTCCATTTTCCAGCATAGATTCACACTGCTGATTGTGCCCTTTAGTGAACACCATTATTCTTATATCCCAAGGTATACATGTAAGTCTATACTATTCTACACACACGTAGGATAGATTCTAAGGGTGGAATTGTTACAGGCAGCTGAGTTAGAAATATTTTAAACACTCAGATAGTGCTAAGCCCTCAAAGAACCCAGGGCAAAAGTTTGGATACCTTTGGAGACAGGCACCTCCTGCTGTGGGCCAAATCTCAAGACAAAGGATCAAGCAAATACACCCACATCCTAAGGATTGATAGTCTAGACAGTTTTCTATTACCCTGAGGAAGTCAGGAGTCACCATCCCAACCCCCTACAGGAAGGGTCATTGTTATCAAGCATGCCTGCTTACTATGTGACTGGCTTCCCCATTTGTTCTTAATTTAATCAACTGTACCCAAGCAATTAATCTTATTGGTTGACCACAATTCTGTCCTACCTTATGCTCACCTTGTGAGTTCCCAGGTTTTCCACACCTTGCACCTGTTTCACCTTGTGGCTTTACTCTGTAAAAGTCCGTAGAAAAGACAGTCTTTGGTAACCCACTTGGTACTCTTTCTGTCTCTCAGACAGATGCTTTCTTTCTCTCAATAAATATATTCTGCTCTTACATTCTGTTGTTCCTAAAATTCATTCTTCAATTTTAGAGAATAAGAACTCATACCAGATATCTAGTAGGTTGGGAGTTTTATTTCCCTATATCAGAATGATTGGTTTAACCTACAAAAGATGTAACAATTTAGACTCTTAGAAAAGCATGTAACCATTTTCCTATCTTCATTCCTTTGTCAGCACATAGAAGAGATGCATTTTTAAAATTGACATCCATGTTGTAAAGGATATTTTTAAACATACCAACTCTCTTCTGCACAGTAAGAACCTATTACATCATGGTTAACTATTAAACAATGTTGAGTCAAATCATGTTCCTTGGAATTTAATGCGGTATATATTAGATAACAATATACAACTTAAAAGTTTGGCTTATATTCCTAGGGTAAAAAGATTTTATGTGTACTTTATTTTTATTAAAAGCTCTATAATTAGCTTTTTAAAAACCTTTAAGTGATTTCCTTTAATGAATGGTACCATTTCATAAATTGAGTAAACAAATATGCTCCAATTAATAGCTAGAGAAATAGGAGAAGCCAGTATGCCAGTAACATTCAGTGTGTGCCAAGGATGCATTTTGCCAGCCAGAATTCTTTCCATTGTCAGCAACACTCTGCCACCATGCACATGGCCTAGGCTGGACTGACTGCATGGATGATGGGAGATGATGTCTCATCAATTTGGTGGGAATTATTTCATTAGAACTGAGAACATGACTTTGCTCAAGAGGATATTTCCTTTGTAGTTATACTTTAAAATGATAATAATTACAAAAAGATAATCATGCTGTTAGAACTTGAGGCCAAAGAGGAAGAAGGTAGTGGCATTTCTCCTCTTAACTGAACCACCTGTGTAAAGGAATATGCTAACATTAAGGAGGTAGACAAAGCCATTGTGTTTATATTTCTTCTTCTTGCCCTGCTGAAACTTTGTGCACAGAGCATATTTGATGCACCATACTTACTCATTCTGTATGATTCTGCATTGAAATGTAAATATCTTACTGTTCCTAAGTCTCTCTATTGCAGTTTATTAAAAACTAGAAAAGTTGAGCCTGGTGTTTCCATATGGTTTTTCTAGTTTATTGGCTCAATTTGCTTGTAAAAATATGTTTTCAATTACACTTAAAACATTTGAATCAAACTATTTTTGGAAAGTCAAGATGTATTGTTTTTCTTGCCCATATCACATACATTCTGGTTTATCAGAATTTAAGGTCCAATACATTGATGTCAAATGACCAATGAGAGAATGGAGTCTTGCGAAGATGGTGAAGGATAATCTTAAGATATAAATAATAGAAGAACAGCAGAAATCAAGTGTTTATTCTGGATCTATTGTAAGCATTACAGATTTTGGGCATAACTATAAATGACAAAAACTTATGTAAAACCCAAAGGAAAAAATGAGACTACTTGGAATATGAGATCAAAATAGGAAATGTTGGTTTGAAGTGAACTTTTTTCCTCACATAGAACTTTCTAGATGCTTTTGTCAGTTAGCCATATCTAATTATTTTTCTTTGACAATCATGCAAAATTGGGGATGGCTTTAAAACCACAATTTTAGTGGGACTAAAGGGGAGGTTTTCTTTTCCTCAGAGGAGTGATCACTTATGATGAGTTAATAGTTATTATTATTAGCACTTTGTCCAGGTCCTAGACAAGAGATTATTGTTTTATTCAATGCCAGTTAAATGTTCATCTGCCCAGACAAAATTCACAGATGGATTATACTGGGCCATGCTCCAAACAGGAAAAAGGAGACAGCAGTGAGAAATTAAGTGGGGGATGTGACTAAAGTACTGTGAAAACACTCCCTACCCCCACATGCAGATTACCCTTATGGGAATATCTAAGGGCCAACCATGAGTCAGCTGTGCCTTAGCTGATCATAGATGAAGCAGCAAAGGTGGCTTATTAGCATTCAGTCTGCCTCATCACATGTGCAGCAACTCAGGGCTCATGATGTCGAGTTGACTATCTTTAGGGAAATGTATCTGCTCCTCCTCATTGATTTCTTTACTTCCCAGATATTGCCATTGTTCCCACTTCTGGCCTTAGGATCTTAAGGTACACAGAATGCTTAGAATAGTGATCACAAATGTAGATTTCTGACTCCAACCCCTGAGATTCAGTTTCAGTAAGGCTAGTTGGGGATGTAAAATATGGTGAAATAAATTGACCCACAATTTAAAACTCTGGGAAACTCCCAGGATGAGAATGAGAGGGACCAGCTGGGTGTTGTGATGACCATTTTTGACTACTCCATTGCTAAGAGCCTGTTTTAGAGCTTTTTTCTTATCTTATACTGTTGATTGTCAAAGTCTTGATTTTTAACTTCTTTGACAACTCACATTTTTATAATCTCCTGATTGACTCCTGAATGTACTATCTTGTTTCTGTTACTTATACTTTTCTGATTTTCATTGGTTTATCTTTACTTATTTTTTGTCTAGCCATGTTGATACTTACCTTAGATTTTGCACTCTGTGCTGGAGATACACTGCTTTGTAAGGCAGACTAAATTCAAGCCATAATAGAATATATAGACTAGAAAAGGAGAAAAATCAGATAACTGAACAGAAATACTGGGAGCATTAGGTGCCACAGAGAGATGTTGGCAATGTGAGAGCACATAGTAGGACCACCTTCTCTGGTCAAGAGGGTTAAGAAGGCTTCAGGGATTGGTAAGGACTGGAGGAGGTGATGAGAACACAGTGTTCTAAGCAGAAAGAGTAGAACAATATGAGTGAAAACCCTAGAACAGCTATGGAACTTTTGAAAAGAACTGTATCTGTCATGTAGAATGAAATTAAAAACAATAGGTGACGTGGCAAAGAATGAGGCTAGAAGGATGGGCAGAACCTGATAATGAAAGGCCTTTTAAATCCTCAGATATAGTTTGGATTCTAATTGAGTACTGTGAAATATCTTTGAAAGGTTTGATACAGGGATGAGTCACAATCTAGTGCAAATAATTCAGAGTAAAGTCTCAGAAGGACAGCAGGTTGAAAAGTGCTCAGAGAATAGGCAAGGGGTAACTTATGGAAAAAAATATTTGTTTTTAATGTGACAGTAAGGAAGGAACAGAATGGCCTGTGGATAGGATGCATGTGTTAATAGTACACTGAAGTTGTTTCTTCCTCCTAAGGAGAATAGAGAAATGATCTAGAGATGTTCTTTAGAGCATTTCAGTAACGAGATTTGATGCTGACCCAAACTTCTCAATTGAGTGATATGTAGCTAAAGCATGACACTAGCTATTTAGAAATGCACCAAACACTATTACTTAGCCACTCTCTTTAACAATTAAAACACATAACAAGAAATAATGACAAAACATTAAGAAGCAAAAGGCATCTATTAAATGAACCAATGTACCTGAGAATCCTTTGTACATTACAGTTATATGACAGATTGTGACTATCTTTACAAAACTAACATCTCAGAAGACCAAAGGCATGGCATATGATTGGCCTTGGGATGTAAAAACCTATTTTAACATTAAAAGTCTCTTAATGTAGACTCAGTGCCTCTTCCAACTTCCTGAAGCACATAGAAATTTTCCTCCCAAAGAATGGAGTCAGATTTTGTAGCAGAAAGTTATGCTATTGCCCTATTTATCCTAAAAGCAAGTTCAAGCTGAGAAACTGTTTTAAGGCTTGAGTGAGAAATATAAAAAACAAAAAAAATCAACTCAAGATTTCATTGAAAGGTAAAGTTCAGTCATTTACTTTTCAGAAAGTTTAGAAAAAAGCAAAAGGCTTCCATTGGGACTGCATGCCCTACTGGACTTTCCTCCCCTGAATGCATAACACTGGATAGATTTGGAATGTGCTATTCTTTTTGCTAAATACATTTTTCCACACTAGGCCTTCCAAAACCAGAGTTCAAAGCTTCACTACTACTTTTTTATGCAGAAGCAAATTGACCACAACACTATTAGAAAAAGACATGAGTCAGTAGGTTTGGCTCTTTGCTTCTTTGTTGTGTTCTTTGGAAAAGAAAGATTGTAAAGAAGGAAAATCAGGGAAAGGACTGACTTCCTTTGCATCTTTTCCTTGAAGGGTGTTTGTTATTAGAAAATAATAACCCCAAACTAGTCTATTATTAGGATTTAAGTGTTTCTAAGTTTTGAAATAGGAACAAAGCCTACCTTACTTTTTGGAGACCAGCTTTTGCTTTTCTCATATGCAAACAGATAAATGGAGTCACTGAGCAGTGATATAATTTCTTTGCTCTCAGTTTCATTAGGTAAAAAGAAAACTTAAGGTTTAGATTTCTGGTAACTGCTTTGATCATGCTTTTATTGGAAGCTGACAAGCAAAGAGTTAATAATCTGTTTGACTTCATATTAGGGAGATGAGGTTTTCTAGCTTAACAGTAATTCTGTTTTGTATAATTTAAATGTATATGTGTGGGACCCTGTGTGTGCATATGTATACATTAAAATAATCTCAACGTTCCAGATTCTTTAGGGAATGAGACATTTTGAATGCTGAAAATTCTCCAAATAGCTAACATTTGGAGACTTTTAAGGATAACAGTTATTCTTGTTTTGATACATTTAAAACACACAATTTCCTTCTTAAAAGATGATTCCAAATATGTCAACAAGTTTATGTAAGTTGTGATTCATTGATTTCATTAGAAATTTTCTGAGGTTGTATAACTATTTGTCTCCAAAATAAATGCTATTATACATTAAACATTCTTATATCTTTAAAGCTTTTATTTTCTCTTCATTTACCTTTAGGCTCCATACTTCTATTTCTTCCTCCTGTCAGTGCCCTGACTTGTTGATGCCACCTTGCCTTTTCTAGTATGTGCTTCAAGTGTGCTCTAAAAAAGTCTCTAGAACTCTTTAGAACTCTTTAAACAAAATAAAACCAAAAAATCTATGGTTTTTAGAATGATTTATGAAGCAAAGGCAAGTAGGTTTGAAGTGAGGACTTCATGTGCTTAAGAACACCTTAGTGGCGTGCATCTTTTATCTCTGAGCACTTTTGACTTATTTTTTTCTTAGTTGACTCTATTATAGAGTTGAAATGTTCAAGAATTAGAATGCTATAAGTTAAATTCTACCTTTAGTAAAGTTTATCTCTAAAGCTCAACTTGAAATAATTTAATCTTTCTCCAGTGATTTAGTATTCATTTTAGAAACATTTGTTGAATGCTAAACGCCTGGCTTTATCTTAGAGCCTAAGAAGCATTCAGTGCTTCAGTTACCCCTGAGACCAGCAGAATCTATTCTGGCAGAAAACTGAAGATCTCAATTTTAGTAGAAATATTATCAGATCAAAGACAGTCTACTGTTTTGTACATTTTTATATATGTGTCTTGAATGTCTGAAAAGACATACATGAAATTGTTGGCTTGTTATATATATTATAGCCTCAGACAGAGCCTTCTATTGGATGGGGATGGGTGTACTGTGAAAGGTCATAGGCCCTAAGGAAGGCTCAGAGCAGTGTGACTCACAGAAAAACAACAAAGACAACAACTACAACAACCAAAAGTGAAAAGTGGCCTTCCTTTTGAAGAAAAGATAAAGAAGCAATTCTCAACATTTCTTGTATATTTATGTCCCATGTGGCTTTTTATTGGTTTCCATGCCTTTCAGCAGAAAATCATAGGTGCAGGTAAAACAAATTTTGATGGTGACTGCATAGAACTTGGCATCTGATTGGTTTCCAATTACTATTTGTTGAAGGAATAAATGAAATTAAGACTGAAATCTTAACAAAACTGGGATAATTGAACTTGAAGGAAAAAGTCTTTTCTTCCTTTTTTTTCAGCTAAAATGATTTCTACAACTTCAATTTTTCTTATTCTAACAACTGGTCTCAAAACAATTTCTCAAGGAAGCCTAGATTGGAAGAATTTTTGATAATCAAGGCACAGAGATAGAAACCTTAAGTACTGGTAAATAGTAAATAAGGTAGGATTCTAGTGTGCTGACATTACAGGTTGTAGGGAGTATACATATAATTCTAGAAGTTCGGCTAGGTTCTGCATCAAAATGGAGAAGTCAGTATGTATGTACTTGGGATGCTGGAGGCTTTAATAGGAATGGTATAGAGCACAGAATCATAAAAAACTAGGAGCCTAGGGGATGAGCTATGATTTTACACAGCCCAGACAGCCATCTTTTTCCAGCATCACAGCTACACACACACACACACACACACACACACCCTATGCACAGGTATATATGTACATGCCTAATAGGCATTGACATGATAGAGATGCCCTTGAACTGGGAAGAAACTATGAAATCATGAAAATTTCTTTCTTGAAGGACTAGAAGGGCGATTGAAAAACAAAAACCAGCCATATTCATTTCAAAACAAATCAAAAGAAAAAACAAAACAAAACAAAACAAAATGCAAGAGACATCAGCTTATACTATCAGCATGACCAGCTCATAGCAGGCCCCGGAGTGGGATTCTAGAGTTCCCTAAATAAGCTGCAGAATAAAGAGATCTTTAATGCTCTTATTTAAATATATAGATGCCTACACTCTTTTAGACGTCCACTATGCTGATGCTTAAGTAAACACTTAATAGTTTATCATCATTACTGTGTTACCTTAATAGTTTATCATCATTATTGTGTTACCTTAATTAACTCTCATGACAATCCTGAGATGCAGACTTACTTTGTGCAACACAGAGGAAGTGAAGGGTTCCTTTGTGCAGGGTTGCTATGCTGTCACATGGTGGAAGTAGGACTTATCTTAGGGTTTCTTATGTTAAAATCATGGCCTTTTTAAATTTATTACTCTATAAGGGCTTCCCATAGATAATTTAAAGTTGCTTTCTGTACAACAAAAGCAAATTTGCTGAAAAGGAAATCATGAAAGCAATCCCATTTTAACAGCCACTCCTTCAAATACCTAGGAATAAATTTAACTAAGGAAGTATAATTTTAAAAAACCTGTATAATTAAAACACCAATGAATGAAATTGAAGAAGACCTAAAAACCTCCCTGTTCATGGATTGCAAAGACTAGTATTGTTAAAATGTCATACTACCCAAAGTAGTCTATTTTTCCTGAAAAGCTCCTTCTGAATAGGAGTGACCTTTGCAAATCATTCTGCTTTACTCTGTCACAATTTTTTATGTAAGCAACTACTATGAATTATTCCTGGATATGATATTGTTGAGGCTAGATTGCAGAAGAAAGGAGCTTCAGGGATGGCAAGATCATATTCCAGCTTCAATAGTAACTCTTTTAATGACATTGAACAATTTACTTACTTTCGCTAAGCTTCCTCCACCTCAGATAAAGTTCTTTTCTATGAAAATCAAATGAAGGAAAGTATATAAAATGCATAGCATAAACCGTATGTTTCTCTTCAAATGTTAATTATTATTAACTGTACTATTACTAGATTATGTGTATGTTAAAAGGTTTTTTTAATTAAGATCTTTACTTATACTCTTTGGCTTATGTAGTGAGAATGAATTTCATAAAATGTATTTCATAAATACAAGATACCAAAAATCTTCATTGTATTTGCTTTGAGGAAAATGAATCACAAATTCTTTCTTTAGCCACTGGATCATATTTGCAGATGAAAATTTTATGTGTATGTATTTAAATGTGATTTAAACACATGGTGATTTTTTTATAGCTAAATACAAAAAATTTACAAGTTAAATGCTATTGCTATCTTTACCATTGTCTCCAAAACTTGCTTATACTACAATTTAAAAATTTTACAAAGCAGGGGAAAATTCACACCCATAATTATTTCTTGATATTGTCTGGCTCATAATAGCAACATAAATTCTTTTATCTTATTATTTTATAAGAAAGTTTTCATTGAAGGCTTTTCCAGTCTTTCCAAATAAACTTAGTTTTGAATGGAAAAGATACAGCTGATTGCTTGGCTTCTCAAGTGGCTCCTTTGCCCTGGTCCTGCTCTTTGCTGAGTCAGAAGGAAGGCATGTGGTGTGACTGAGTTCTGAAATCATTAAACATCTCTGTAAACTTTTACTATTAGAGACTCACTCAGGTTCATTTTTTAAAGGTTTATTAATGAGTCAGAATTTAATCTGCATCTAGACCACTTGATCACTTTGCTCTTGGCTTTTCTAGGCACAGAATTTTATTACATTGTTGGTCTGTTGACATGATTATTCCTGAAGGGCTGTGGGTAAGCTGGAATGTGCCAGGGGCACATCACCATCAAATTCCAAAGACATGCTACCTCTCCTGACCTGCTGGCAGAGGGCTAACCTTCCTTACCCCACCTCAGGTTTTTCACTGGCAAACACACAAATAGAGATGACAATGCTCTGGGAAAATATTTGGTAAAGAACTACTTCAGAAACTAGTGAGATTTCAGGGGAGAAATAAAGCAAAGATTTGTTAGCTGAACTTGTTTCATTTTATCCAGAGACAGGACATTCTTTTTCTGTAGAAATACTCTTACTGAAGACTGAGGCAATTGCATGTCTCAGTAGGTATGTAAACCATGCTTTTCCCCCAGATGGAAAAGAGAAGAGATGATAATGAATAATGGAACTTGCTTCTTCAGAGATTCAGTCCAAATCATTCTCAACCTTGTTTTGTTTGTATAGTGATGAGAGGTCCAAGTAGTGATATGATGCAATTCTGAGAGATTTATACTACTAAAATGAAGAAAAAATGACACGAATATTATTTGTACAATATTGTTAAAGTTATACATGTAGGGGCAAGACTCTTTAAAGATAATATCACAGAAGCAAACCCAGCAGTCAAGCAATGCATTAAGCACAATATTTAATAAATACCACTGTAATCATTAAATACACTGGATATGCAATAAAGTACTGACTCCTTCAGTCATAAATATATTCTTACCAAAGAATACAAGCCCCAGAACATGAACAGTTTAATTTTAAATTTCAATAATTTAAATAAAATAAAATTTAGTATCTCAGTTACAGTTGCCACATTTTAAGCACATAGCAACATGGCTTCCATATTGAGCATCTCAGACATAGAATATTCCTATCACTGCAGAAATTTCTATTTACAGCCCTGATGACTATGGATAGACAACATGTTACTGATATTTATAATAATGTCAGTTAAACCATAAATGGATCACTATAGACTACAATATTTAGCAAGTTTTTAAAAAGAACTTGAAATTATGATCATTTTAACATGTGAAAAATAGAGTAAAGGATATTTTCAGTAAAGAAAAGAAAAAAGAAATATTTGGGAGTATAACAGCCCATTCCATTTAGGTCACATTTCTGTTATAAATTTGATGGGAAGGCCTGACATGGTTAGTGGTGCACGCTTGTAGTTCCATTACTGTGGAGGCTTAGGCAGGAGGATTGCTATGAAAATGTGTTCAGCCTAGGATACATAGTGAGTTCAAGATCAGTCTGAACTTCATAGCAAGGTCTTGTCTCAAGAAATAAAAAACAAAACAAAATAAAATAAACCTGAGCATGAAATAGAATGATAGACTGAGGTAAGTAAATTGAAGGACTTGACAGTCAAGCTAGGGTGCTTTTCTATATTTCATAATGACATTTTGGAACTGTGATATCAGCCAGCAAATAATCTTTCTTTGTGTAATTTGGTATATAGTATTCAATAGTATTAGCCTGCCAGTAGGAGTTCATCTTGTGGTCCATGGTTAGCTTCAGAATTGAGTCAAAGCATAGTAATACTCTCTCTCTCTCTCTCTCTCTCTCTCTCTTTCTCTCTTCTCTGTGTGTGTGTGTATGAGAGAGAGAGAGAGAGAGAGAGAGAGAGAGAGAGAGAGAGAGAGAGAGAGAGAGAGAGAGAGAAAGGGGAGAAGATAAATACATATGAATGTGTACATTTATGGTATGGGATGGAGAAGAAGGGAAAGTATGGAAGTTCAGTTCTTGGTCCTCTCAGAAAAATCATAGGAAAACAAGGGATTCATTTTTTATCATTTCATGAAGTCTAGAGAATCAGGACATTATTGATTTTATTTAGAACTTTCTTTCTAGGGTGTTTATTTTGGTTAAGGAACTTTACCAAATAAGAAGTAGTTTTTATAAAGTCTGGAAATACTCTGATTATACCAAAGTTTCAAAAATGGACTTAGACTAAATTGTGCCCTCTTAGAACAACCTATCAAAACAGAAAAAAGTATGTTTAGAACATTGTCTTTCAATACCCATCTCATGTTATTTCCTCATTTTTACTTTACTTTTTTTACATTTATTATGCTCTTATCATGTGCCAAGATTGAAGGTATAGAGATAAAAAAAACACAAATCCTTCTCTAAGGAGCTAAATATATAAATAGATGAAAATAATCATGACAAAGCTGTGGACAGAATACTAGGGAACATGGACAAGGTAGTACACAATAGCAAACTGGGAAGGTTGGCTGAAGGCACGTCTTCATGAAGGAAAAGAGATAAATTTTGGAAATAAGCAAATTGATCCCAATAGATTAAGTAGGGGAATATTACATGAAGAATGGGAAAATCAAGTACAAAAGCAAAAAACAAAACAAATGTATGAAAGAATGTGACCACAGCAAAAGAGCTTTGATCTCCTCTTTTGTCTCTGGTACAGCATAAAGGAAGGGCTTGAGCTGTATGTGTGATTATATACACTAACTGCAGGCTAAGCAGCAAATGTAGACAACATATGTCTAAATGACTCACAAGGCTGGGGAGAATCATTTAAATTGTCATGTCTTTCATCATGTGGGTATGTATTTAATATAAGTAGCTCCAAAGAGAATGATCCAGGGAGCCAGATTCAAGTTTGTTAGTCCCTTACTCATACAATCATGGGAATCTTTACTGCTTTAAGAATAACACATTATCATATTCCTGACAAGCAACTTGTGATAAATTGGAATTCATGGAGAAACAGCAATTGAAAATTACCCAAAGGAGAAATAATAGCTTGCATTTCCTTTTTTGATAAAACCTTTGTACTTTTGCCTTTGAAGTTATATGGCTTGGTTACTTTTCTCATTGCTGAGAGAAAATACCCAATACTAAGTTAAGGGAGGGAAGGCTTATTTGGTTTACAGTTTGTAGAGGTTTCAATCTATAATGGGCTGGCTCTAAGGCAGGGTGGCCTGCCAGAGAGGCAAATGCTCATGGTGGTGGAAGATACCAAAAGCAACAAATGAGGAAGGGAGAGCAAGCCTCTTTCCTTCCTTTATATTGTATGGAAGCAATGGTCTGGCATACCCTAGATCATGAATTAATCACAATGTCTAGATTCAGCCTCTCTGAAAAGGTCACCCCACCATGATCACATGAGGCTTTGGGGAGACATCTAGATACAAACCATAACATGATACCAGGCTTTTGGGAAAAAATATGAAAACCAAAAGAAATTAAAATCATAGTATTAAACAGGAAATGAGGCCAGTAAGCAGTGTCTAGGAACAGAGCCACTGAAATTCTCTCACTTTATGAGTCAGTGGTATTGTTCCAGGAAGTTGAAGTTTTTCTCTCTTTTAAAATAGGAGAAGACATCATGAGAGATTCACAGATAAGGAGAAAGACAGTGGTTTCTGGAGTGTGACCTGGATAGAAATAATGGCTCTGGTGTTTCCTAGCTGTGTGATCTAGGCAAGTTGCTTGACCTAGGGAGATTCAGTTTTGTTACAGTTAAATTGGAAATAATTAATAGTAGCTATTTTTATAACAATGATGAGTTTGAGTTTCTCTTTTCTCTCTTGAGAACCATAAGCCACTTATTTCTTAAAGATAGGGTGCTTAGTTCTGACACTTTTGGAATACTGGCTTTTACTCTACTAACTTTGTGAATGGGAAAGAGAATTCCCAAAGGAAGATCCTAACCCATATCATGAATTTATGGGCCTGCATGTCTGAGTGTCATAGATAAGATCAATAATTCCAGATGTAGTAAAGTTATACCAGAATATCAATCAGTATGTTTCCTCTATGGAAATCAGTTCTCTTGACAGTAAGAATGAAAATATTTAAAGAAAATATCTGGCTAATGATCCAGGTTAATTAATGATGGTAAGACAAAACAGAATTGTCAGCTCAGAAATTGATGAGATAGTCACAGAATTATCTAAGCTTCTTGTTTATTGAATTTAGTGCTCATTGTTGGCCACTTCTGTGTTTATAACATGATACTCAGAAAATGAGAAAGAGAAAAGGGAAAGAAAATTTCAATATGTCTAATGTTCTGAAGATTTTGCGGAGAAGGGTTAGGAATGGAAGTTGAAGATGAGAAAGAGGAGAAATTCTGGCATTCTATATTAACATTATAAAGGATAATCCATCACTGAATTTGTTTCTTACTTTACAGTTTGTCAGAGTACATATCCTGTACTGACATTTAATGTGCATTACATTATAAGCTGCAACGATGTATGTGTCAGATTCTCAGAAATTTTTAAGTAATGAAGTAGGATGTGATTCCCAAATTGTTCTCAAACTATTCTATATACTAGCAATTCCATCAAATATTAATGTAAATACATGACGATTAAAGATAATAGTGTTTTGAAATTCACTCTACAAAATGTTGAAGAAGGGGAATGCAGAGATTTTACCAAATCAATAGCAGCTATTAAAGTCATCTTTCTCTAGTTGAAGTATAATTTCTAGATTACAAAATCTTGCATGAGTGTGAGATATTGTTCTTTGCTGGTGTCAAAATAGGGATTGGTAAACATATAGTCCTTCTGAGATTCTTTAAACCATAATTTAATTTTTGATTCTTTTTCTCTTACCATAATTCTTGACCTTGTGTGCCCTTTTAAGCCATGTGAGATTATCCTCTGTATTCTAAGAAACAAGAGTGTTCTTGCTACATCTTGGAAGTTTATGTTCCCTACTTGAAACTTTATGCCATTTGACTAGGTCTGCATAAATACTATAAGCCAGGTGTTGTGTGCATAATCTGTTTACCAAACCAAATAGATAACTAACACTGAATGCTTAAATATCATTCTGTAAAGTACCTGGCAAGATCCCACATGCTTCTAGATGATATAAAGTAGTTCTTTGAAAATTGGTATTCTCTTTTAATATAAATAATCACAGAGATGAATGCCCCAAGACCCACAGAGATTAAGGTGTTTTTGAAATTAAAATGCTGAGGAGTTCTTGGAATGATGAATTCCTGAGCCACATGCATACCAACTCCATAGCTTCATCACTGTTGACATCAGATATAGCCTTAGAGAGAGGATTGCTGCAAATGTCAAAATTTTTATAAAGCAAGCAATTTTTCTCTGGGGTGCCAAGGATATTTTTTATGATACTAATTGATCTTTATACCCCAAAGGGTTCTGAATTATGCAAGTATCTCAAGTCTTAACAAGTCATCCCCACACAGCTGTGCAATGGAAATGTTCAACACAAAAGTATTCACTTTAGTCTAGGCAAGGCTCTGGCTATCCTCTGGAGTGACCCAGATCCAGAAGAGCAGGTTCTGGGCCATCTTGGTTGAGAAACTTATCTGGTCCATTGTTATTGCCTCTGCTATCCCAACTCTCCTCCTCCTAGCTTGCCTACAGAGGGGATTTAGGCAGATCTTCTGCCCTCTTTGTGCTTGTTTCTCGTTCACCCTCAGATGCCACAGTTTGTTTATTACTGAATTGAGCATTTAGATTTGGTCTTGATTGGTGGTGGCCTTGGAAAGAACATTTTCTAAGATTGCTCTGGTTTTCTTTCAAATAAACTTCTACAAGCCCAGACATTTCTGGCATTGCAGAAATGTGGATGATTTATTCTCAGAGGCTTAAATTAGGATTTTCTTTAAAAAAGAAAACTAACAATGTGAGATGTACTGTAGCCACAGGTTATAATATATCCTTGTGCATTTTATCAGAAAAATTCAAATTTGAAACTGGCAACAGGTCTCATTTTTATTCTGGGACTCAGCTTCTTCGCTCCCTCTACTGATGCACAACCTCTGTCCCCATTCATTCGATCATTGGTGGATTAGAATAACCTGGGAGCTGGGAGGAAGATAAGACAATTCCTAATTTTTAAAGTAGGAATTGCAGACCCAAGAGTATATTTTACTGCTGATTTCTTTCTTCTCTCATTCTTCCAACTTCAACAATCTTGGCTACCTAATTACAAATTCTTAGCTCCCCCTAGTGTCTACCTTCATGTACTTCTTGGCCTTATCTTGTGCCAGCCTTTTAAAAAGAGGCAACTTGGGGCCAGGGATTTAGCTCAGTAGCATAAGCACTGGACTGGCAAGCACAAGGTCGTAAGTTTGATCCCTGGTACCAAACAAGTAACATAAAGTGAGGCAACTTGTTTGGGTTGATCGCATTAATGAATGTCATAATTACTAAATAGTGGGCATTTAAAAACTTAATTCATCCTTTTGAATTTATGAATCAAATTTAGATTTATTGTTAAGATTGTGTATGGTATGATTTTGGAGGTCTACATTAAATGGGATGAAGACTAAAAAATGTGTCCCATCTGCCTATTTACATGCTCTTTAGCCAGTTCTTAAAAGTCTTATTGAATGGAAGCCAGCTGTGGCTCTATTCCTCTGCTGCCAAGTGGCAAAAGTTCTCCATAAACCTGCTTCAGTTACCCTAGTACATGAAGTCTCTATTATGGAGGCCATAGGCCCAAATTGCCTGAAAAATAGCTGTTTTATCTACTAAAGGGAGGAACAGAGAACACTCCCCAATGGGCTGGATACATATTGTCTAGAGAAGCCAACAACTGACACCTATACTCAGGCTTATTCAGTTAGAGTTGGAAAAGTAGCATAGGAAGTGATACTCTTTAGTCACAGCACATCAAATGATTCAATGCTTAAATGTCCTGTGATGTAAACACATCAATTGGGAGCTCAAGAGAAGCAGTCTTCAAGAAAGACTTAAAAGAATGTTTTCACAGTGATGCTTAAACTTAATCATAGACTATGTAAATTTTAACATACAATAAATCAACTTCAGAAACATAATTACTGTTTCAAAGATATCCAAACAGTTGTCAGGCATGCTTTAGAGGAAAGTGAAGAAGCATCTTGGGTAACATCTGTCCATTCATTCAGGGTAAATTGTTTCCAGAAATGATACAAGAATATTATTTCCTACTGTCATCATTATATATTGGAGCTACTTTATGTTTTCACAATAATTGTGTTGATATCTCAGCAGAGAACATTTTGATGTCCTGACATCCATAAAGTTATTATCCTGGGTCAGGGCCAAGTCTAAAATGAGGTCAAATGAGGCTCTTTTCCCAGATGAAATCCAGTCAAGGATAAACAGAAGTGTTTAAATAGATGTAATGCTTATAAATCTTTCACCAGAGTGATCCAGCTCTCAAATGGTGCTTTCCTTAAAGGATGCTGACATATCTCCCACATAGAAGGTCTGACTTCAGACAGTCATGAAATACTCCTTTCCAGCCCTTCAAATTTCTCTGGAGTCTCTTTCCTTTCTGCCTCAGAGACACAGACTGATCCTTCACAGGATGGTGAAGTTTCTATACTCTTGGCTCCTTGATTATCCCTCCCCTTTGCCAGAACACCTCATGTCTGCATCTTTCAGTCAGTGTGTTTAATGTTTTCCTTAATGGTTTCTATGATTTACCACTATGCGTATTTTTGCCCTTTCTCTTTTAGAAGGTTTGGGAAGGTATGAGGTGATTAAATTGCTAACATATTGTCTGCTGCATGGAAGAAAAAGAAGATTATACTATGAGTCATCACATATTAATATATTTGTTCTGTCATGTAAATATTGGAGTTAAATCTTAATTGTGTTGTAAAAAGAGTATAATTTCAAGAAGTCCGATAAAGGTACAAAGACTAACAGGACTATGTGGGCAGGAAAATGGCCTAGCCATTGGTGAGGCTAAATAAACTCTCTTACATTTCCTAAAGCAAGAAAAACTCTTAAATATGATACATCTGAGATTTGAACCCATTTGAGCCCCTAAAGATAGGGACTTTTGATAGGGGCTTTTATGGAAGGAGTTAATAAAGATGGACATTTTATACTTAGGCTTCTGTTTTTAACTCATTTCTCCTCTCAACACAGATTTACCAAACAGTTACTGTATACCAGTTTCTGGAATGGGAAAAATATATAAGATCCCTGTAATAATAATAATCAGTGACTTTACTATTCATAAGGGTTTTCATTACTGTTTGTTAGACATTCCACAGTAGAGGATAGCTGCAAATCAAACATCTACCCAGCTGTGGTTTTTGAGAACCATCTGTAAGTTCATACAATGCTCAGTATAGTCAGAGACACCTTAGACTCACATTGTGTGAGGATCCACATCATACTTATTTCAGATTAAGCACTAAATAGAGAATTTGGCTCTATGCCTCTGGCCTTGGTTCTATGATGCCCATCTTGGTGACCTTGGAAAAAACTTCAACCTGTCTGACCTTTTCCATCTATAAAATGAACTTTTGTTAAAATTACCTTCAAAGTATCTTTCAGCATTTATATTTTGGATTCTTTAAATTCTTTTTAATCTTCAAGAAGTTAGAATAGGTATTGAATAAATAAAAGTGCTTAGAAGCCTCATCTTGGAGAATTTACCAGAGGCAAGGAGCAATTGCAAATAACCTTTCTTCTAGGGATATGAATTAAGGCTTAGAAAAAAATATGAAAGGCTTTTATTTGATGAAGTGAAAATTTATATCCTGTGAAGAGAAGTACGAAGAGAACTTGAGTAAAGAAAAAAGCCACAAAGTATGTGTGGTACTCCAAAAAATTTGATCTATAAGAATTGAAGAGATTTCTTCTACTGAAAAAAACAAAGGTAATGGTACAGAGGCACTGTGACTGCATCTGAAAACCCTGAAAAGATTGTGCTGAAAAAGGGCTGGTTTTTGTTTTCCAAGAAGAACAACAAAAGTGAGCCCCAGGTAAAGAAATGACAGGGAAGATGAATCATAAGATATGTTTTAATACTTTACCTAATTTGCTTCTGCTTTTGCTCTTGAATTTGATATTGAGAAATCAGATTTTTTTATTATTATTTTAGGTAATTATAATCAGCTTTCAGAAATATCCTTGTTTCATCTACTTTAGTTTGATCAGATGCAGTTTTAATAGCATTATGAATTTGAGTATACAGGGCTCTCAAGATGCGCACGTTCCAATCTTTATGACTCCCTTCCGGCAAATCTATTTGCTTGAGGAAAAACTATAAAGATTCCCGCTCCCCTTACTCAAACAGCAGTTACTAAAGCTGTCCGCAGTAGGGTCTTTTGACTGTGGGCTTCTCTGTTGGTGCTAAAATGTGGTTAACTTTTGTTCCCACTCCTTACACCTTGTCTCTGTAGATAAGGGGAGTTGCTATGATTTAGTACTTACAGTGTATAAGCTGCTGTTAATGACTGCCAGATCACTGGAATTTCTTTTTCATTATATTCTTAGCATTCAGTAACAACTTGTGGACAAGTGCTTGAAAGATCTTTTTCTTTAATTCCTAGGTGCTTTGGTAGTGAAAGGTCTTTTCTACACAAGACTAAAGATTCTCCAAATTCCAAGGGGATTCCTTGTCCTCCTTAACCTTTTCCTCTTCCTTCCTTTCCTTAAACAATCTGTCTCTCTCTTTCATAAAAAAACTGCTTTCAAGTTTCGAAATCCATATCTTCCTCTTGTTATGTGCATGTATGTTTATGGGAGGCTGGTTGAGTAAAGGGAAGCCAGGCATGAAGAATACTTGTTTCTTACGAGGTTCCTCAGAGGAGCATAAACTGGGAATCATGGTTGGGACTTAACAGCTTTGCTAGTTGCCATATCAAGGTGGGTGACTATGGAAAAGGAAAAGCAAATTGTTCCTTCTAACTTGCAAATAATTACCCAACATTTTACTTTTCAGGAGAGTTAAGGTTGATAATGTTGAGGATGACCTACCCATTGAATAAAAATATATTTTGAGAGTTTTATATCCACAATATAGGTCTTAAAATTATAACTGGCAAGTACTGTATTTTTAAATGTGGAACAGACCTGAAACCATTTTTGTCTTTAAGACCAAGCTGTTCTCATCTATTGGAGGAGGATAAAGGAGAATGATATGGTAGAGACAGACCTTAAATTACTAGAGGCAGACTCTTGTTTATTTGAAAATGAAACACAAAAGAAATGAATAACCAAGAGCAGACATGGAGTTTTGCTATTCTCCATACCTTCAGACTCCACATAAATGAAGGCCAGAAGAGGTTGCTTCATAACAGAGATCCTGATCTTTCTTTTCTGGGACATTTTTGTGTTCCCCAGCTTCCCTTTCAATTCTTTATTCATCCATTCCTATGCTCTTGTCTTTGCTTTTTGTTTTTTTTAAAGTGGAAATAAAGTAATGTATGCCTTTTAATCATGGAGAAAACACCATTTTAAAACTTTAACAATGTAAAACATCTAAAATGTATGTTTTACTAAGTATAGTGGGCCATCGTAATCAGCTGGGTACCCCTTCTGTATCTCTAATGAAAGTGGCAGTCACTTATCTTCTCTGTTTTGGGATCATTCAAAGTCTGCTACAATGTTTTTGGGTAGGTATGACCTCTGAATCTGATCCAGAGTCAACTATATCATGGCAAAAGGGAAAGATTCATGCTATGCTCTGTAATTTAGGTATTAGGAGCAATATTGGAGGCAACTACATAAGACCTCACCACTGATTTTTCTAAAATCTTAAAAGGGAAAATGCCATCTTGCCTGATAAGAGCTCTATGGAAAGAATCACTTGGTCTTGGCTCCTGGGGAGAGTTAGATTATGAGCAATTTCAGTTGATCTTACCCAGTTCTTTGGGGGGGTTAAATCTTATAGCACATACAGAAAGCAGTTTCTAGTAAATGATTCATAGCTTATCAATTAATAATTGCCAGTAATAACAGGAGCAAATCCTTAGAGAACACTTTTTATCCTCCAAATTTAGGAAATATATATATATATATATTCCCCTTAGAAAAGATAGAAAAACTTAAAAGCTAACTACCTACAAGGATGTCCATGAATGAGGCAGTGTATTTGCATTGTTGTGATGCTGGGCAGGGGTCAGGCACTACCATAAAGGAAGAATTAAGGTGGACATACCACACACTTGGTTTGGTCTTGTCCCATACCTGTATTCATTACTCACTTATATCATACATAAAGCAAGAAGTATACACTATGACTAAATATAAAGGTTTTTTGTTTAATAGGCTCAGGATACATGGTATCTTGGCCAACAGTAATTTTATATCATTTTGTTAAAGGAAACTACACTCTTTGCAATAATTTTTCCAATGAAGAAAAATTTAAGAAGACAGAAAGTTTTACCTATAACTTGTTCATTTAAATGATAGTATTGAGTTCTTTCCATTCCAAGTTGTTCCAATACAACTTTAAAATGTCTTTGTTATTTCTTTTGATTAGGTGAAAGATAAAGAGAAATGATTTGAAAGACAGTTAAATTTCTAATGATTCTAGTTTGTTTAATAAGAGAAATTTTTACAGGTTTGTTGAGTTTTCCTTTTTTCTTTTGCAACAATATAAGCCAGTAAACAAAAAAAGACAAAGTGAACTGTCTCTCTTACTTTAAGAACCTTAAGGGCTAAAATAATGGTTTGGTTTCCTGACTGGTAGCATCAGCTTGCCTGCTTTAAGCTGGCTTGCGTAATTCCTCAGAGGAAACATTTGAAGAGATTTTTTTTCTCCCACATGACAGAGTTTTATCCCACACAACCCACAGGCTTTAATGGCAAATTTTGAGGACCAAGACTCTGGTTTTACAGAAGGAGCTATAACTTCACAGGTGCATAATACTCATTTTACCTCAAAAAGGGAACAGATCAATTTTCTTTCAAGAGGATAGTTTAAACATTAGACAGCTCTGTGAGAATCAGCTGCCAATCAGGATTTCATTTGCTTGATGAGAGAAGAGGTGGAGTGGGAGGACTGAAACTTCCAAAGCTCTTCTAGCTGATCTTGCTTTACAACAGACTGGTATTCACAGGAGTATTGTATAATCTGGACTCTATTTTTCTATTACTGTGAAACATATTGAAATGCTTCATGTTTAGGTGTGTGTATAGAAGTTCATGAAGTTCTTTTATGCATTTAGTTCCAACACGATTCTCATTTTAGGACATGGTGAAAAGGTAGCTTTACAAGGGCTTATACTGCCTTGGCTTGTAAATTTGGATTTGTTCTTTCCTATTGACCAGCCACTTGATTATTGTCCCTGTGTAAAGGGTGCCCATTCACATAATTTTTTCCAAGCATTTGAACCTGGAAAGATACTTTTTAAAGGACTCACAGAAGCTGTCTTGGGGGTTTGGAAAACATTGCAAAATTGTTAGCAGACCTTTTGACTGTGCTATTTTTAGCAAGCTAATTGTGTTCTTTTAAAGTATACTTTTCACAATGGGACAAAGTTTTCCTTGCCCCTACTGATATGTGAACTATTTAAAATGAAAAACTTCATTAAAACACTCCAGACACATTTTAACCTCAGCAGCAGTCGGCAAGAGGGAAAACAGTGATTTAAAAACAGAAAGGTTGTAATATTTTATGCTTCTGTTTCTACCGAGGAGTTTTTATTTTACTGTTTAAACAGAAGTTTGTTTTCATACCGGTTGCTAGTTAAGTAACCAGCAGCTGACCAGACATCCGTTGGAATCCACTGTAACCAAACAGTACAGATGTGACTTATTCCCCCCAGTAACCCCTAGGAGCTCTGCTGCCTGCAGAATAGTTATCTTACCTTGGGCTCCTAAGGTCAGGGAGACAGGATCACGGGCTTCCCACGGAGAAGACCGACAAAGTGCGCTGATCCGTTTCTGGTAACATGCGCTTGTCTTTTATGGGCAGGTGGGTGGAGCTGCTCCTCAATAGTAGGTGGGCAGGGAAGGAGTTGAGGGCTGTAGCCCCGGGAGGAGCCGGACACTTCTCTGGGGAGGGGCAGAGAAAGCAGAGCTGGGAATCTGCAAGAGGGAGGAGAGACAAGGATGTATGTGTAGGAGCGGTTAACAGCAGAGGAAGAGAGGAAGAAAGGAAGAAATGGAGAGAGAGAGAGAGAGAGAGAGAGAGAGAGAGAGAGAGAGAGAGAGAGAGAGAGAGAGAGAGATCACAGAAAACTGAATAAAAAGAGCAGATACCGAGAGACATAGGGAGATACAAGTTCTGGCAGTAGGGGGAATGGGATTCCCCCCATCCCGCCCCCGGGTTTTGAGTGATTGATAGGGTGGGGGGATAGGTGACTGTTATTACTAAAGGTGTTCTCTGTGAATTAGATTAGCCATGTGACGGTTCCAGAGTGCTGAGAGTTTAAAAAGTGAATCAAAGAAGAAAAAGCTGGGCTTCCGAGGGACCCGACCTGGAGGTGAAGGCACCCAGGCAGCTGGGAGCCCGCAACCCCTCTGTCTGCAGCCTTGTGCTACCGCCCGCCTGCCTGAAGAAGGCGGCCCCACCCCTCATCACCCAGGCAGTGCTGATTTGACAAGAAAGTTGTCCTTGCGTGGTCTGAAGTGTGCAGGGTCCAGTGCCCCTCTGCACACTTGCGCACCTTAAGGTGTATCAGCCCACATTGGCTAGCAGAAAAAGGAACGTTAAACTCGGTGCGTTCCTCCAACATCTGCTTATGTAACTGAGGATTTCAGGGCTTTTTGCCTTCTGGTTATTTTCGGTATTTTAAAAAGCTCTCCTTCCTAACAACTGGAAAACGTCTTGGTGCCATGGCTCTTTTGCTGTGTGTCTTAAACATTAAAAGTGGATTCGGTCGACAAGTGGTAAAGGATCAGGCTGAAATTATTAAGAAATGCACTCAGAGAAAGAAAAACAAGCTCTTTTCGCTGCTGAGCAGTGACTCACTTCCCAACCCAAGCTCAATTTTTGCCACCAAAGGAATCAAAACACTTTTAAAAGAGAGAGTTTGAGACTCAGTGGTGGGGGTCCTAAGAGGGGAAACAGGGAGGGGGAAGGTGGGTGGGCTGTGAAGAATAAGAGCTAACATTTACAGAATACATGTATACACATAAACTTGATCAGTGTTCACCACAGCACTTTAAGGTATGTTTGATCTTGTGCAGATTTATTTTTTATGTTGAAACAATCTCAAAGGGGTTTAGTAAGTAGTTGGTCAACTTTTACAGTTCAGTACACCGTGCAGCGCAAGTTAGATCCTAATGACTTCGGGTGATTCTAGGCTCCAAGAGAAAGAAAAATGATGGTTAAGAGCTGGTTTTCTCAAACTTACTATTGACATTTTGGGCCATATAGTTAGTCCCTTGTTGTGGGACCTCTCCTGTGTGCTCTAGAATGTTGAGCAACATTCCGTGCTTCTACTCACCAAATGCTAGTATTATCACTACTCAACCTGCACCACATGCCCTCCAGTTGTGAAAATAAAAAATGTTTCTTGACTTAGCCAAATGTCTCTGAAGGGAAAAATTTCCTCCTTTGTTTAAGTACAATTGATCTAGGAAAAATCCACAATTATAAAATAGAAAAATCTATTAAGAAAATACTCAATAGTGCCAATAGGATAATAATAGTTAATAATAATAATTAATAATAATAATAATTCTTGCCATCATATGTGCAATGTTTACCTTGGACCTAGTTTTTTACAGACATATTCCCATCTGTCTGCCTCTAGAGCCCAAAGCCACAATTGATTCCTTTGTAACTAAGCTCTTACTCAATTGACTATATCTGGAAGTCAAAGTTGAATCCCATGTGCCTTGATTTTGAAGGAAGATTCATGATACATGAAATAAAAAAATTTAAATTTTTATCATAAATAAAATTTGGCATTAAAACAGTTATTCAAATTTATTCATGATGATTTATGACATTGCTTATCTTAATTTTTAAGTTTCGGTCTGCTTTCCAACTTATATTCAGTAAGCTTTTTGATACAAGTTTTTTATAGTGGTTTACAAGTGAGAAGAAAATAAATGCTCAATGAATATGCAGATTTTGACTGATGAATAAATAACACTAATGAGTACTCACAAACAGAAAATTCTTATGTAATGAATAAATGAATTGATGCATATGTAAAAAACTAAAACATTCACATTAACTTTTCTACCCATTTGTTATTTGAGCTTACTCTTTCCTTATCCTAACTTAGTTTTCTACTGTGTAGCCAAATCCTTTAGGTGAAGTCTATGAAATGAATAACCCTTGCTACAAGACCTAGAAATAGGACTATGTTATCTATTTTGGGGATGAACCCTGAAATCAAATGTGATTTTACAGCCAGGAACCACATCTGGGACTTTTTCAGTTTAGTAAAGTAGTATATTTTGAACAAAAGAAACAGGGTCTGGTTAAGAAAGCATATTAGTAAATATCCTCATCAGATTATAGAAATCATGCTTTCAGTCCTGATTTAATGCTTCTCAAACATTCCAATTCCATTACATAGTTGTGAAAAATAAAAAAAAGGGGAAAAAAAGCATGTTAGAAGAGAAGGCAATTGACAGCATTAGGCTGTGCTTTCCTTTTCCTTCCCTCCTCCTTTACTCCCTGTTTCAAACCTGAATACCCAGCCAACTTAACAAAAGTAGTCCTTTCATTTTATTTGGATGGTGCAAATGATTAGTTCATTTCTCGAGTTCACACTTGTCTCAATCTGATGCAGTAGCTGATCCGGACAACAAATTGGGAATCCAGGAATGCTATCTCTGTGTTGATCCTTGGTGTCTTCTTTGAATTGCTCTGAAGGTGACTAAGGGTTGAAATGACCTAGTTTGGTGGAAAGAAAGGAATCCAATGACAACATACTAGATTCTCTGAAGTTTCCATTGTGTGGCTGTAATAGCTATAAACAATTACCTTACTTTCAAGTCCTTTGGAAACATAAATTTTTTTTGAGGGGCTAGCCTTATATTGAGTTAGTCAATTAGCAAATATTTATGAAGAATAGATACACAGCATGTGGAGTATTTAAAGCAGGGGAAAAATAATGGAGATTTGTTTCCATGGGGAAAAAAATCTCATGAAATCCTATTAGTTGAGTAGTAAAGAGACTTCAGAGAGGGGGTAATATTTGAGCTGAGCCATGGAAAGTAGCATTTGGACAGGTGTATAAGGAACAGTAGATCATTACAGACAAGGAAGGGAATAGGCACACCTGGGGAAGCTTTAGGAATATTCAAAAGATGATAGATTAGCTGGCATGATCAAGAGAAAAAGAGTCCAAGTAATAGAACAGTAAAGCTAAAAAGCAGGAAAAGAATGATGAGACAGCTTGTGGAAAACCTTAGCACAGTTAAGCTGTGTTCTAGGTAAGAGTGAGGGGTTGAAGTCTTGTGCACGATAGAATGACATGGTGAAAGTGACATCTTGTCAAGATTTCATTTTTTTAAAATATAGGTTTCTATCCTAACATTGCAGATAAATGCTTTCCTGTTTGTCTTGAGGCAATTAGCATACTCAGAGAAAGTTAAATGTGTTCAAAGTTGGAGTCCCAAGGGAGGCAGCAGAAACAGTGGTTGCTCTAGCTGTTTCCCTATAGTGTTCTAGTGGTTGTAAGAAAGAGATAGGAAGGCAGGACTCCCTTTGCATGTGACTAGGATCTCAGATGGGATTAATGTGAAGGGTGGTGTCTATGTTTTGTGTCAGAGGACCCTGTCTTTTCTTCACCTGCTATACTTGTAAGGTTATTCTCAGATAATACGCCTGATGCATGAAATCCTTGAGTGTTCATGTGTTGGAAAACAGTATAACCTGGTTTTAAAAGCTTCATAGTGACATCAATGTTCTTGTATTAATAACTTTCATTTATGTGTATGTGTTACCCTTGTCAAATTTTAAGCTTCAATTCTTTCTGTCAATTTTAGGTGCTTCAAAGTATGTAAATATGGCTTTGGTCTAAACAAGAATCACAAAGCATGTTCCCTTAAAGCAAGTCTGACAATTTGGAATACAGTGCACAGAAATTTGCTTTGCACATGTTAAATGATCCATGAGTCAGTCAGTCAACACCTGTACTATGCATCAACAAATATGACCCTGGCCTATGAGGTTCTTAAAATTCACAGATTTTCTAGGGCTTTTGAAAATAGCGTTTTGTCCACAAAAATTGAAAATGCATAGAGAAAAAACACACCTCTTATGCATTTCAGGGACCATTGGATTTTGTGAGTCACTGTTTTTCTCTTGGTCAGGATGGAAGTTGACTGATGGGGATGATCCTATAGATGACTGCTACATAACTCCTGCTGGCTTTGTGAAGAGTATTAGATAGAAAGCCAGGAAATCTGGGGTCTAGTTCCAGCTCTGCTGCCACTGACTACACGTGAAAAGTTAGGATAGATGTTATATCCTTTTTGGACTCAGTGTTCATATTTGTAAAACAAGAAAACACAACTAGACACTTTGTTAAATTCTTTCACTTTGCAGAAGAATACCTCTCTAACTCTGCATGCCCACAAAATCAATTCAGTATTCAATGATATACATGATTAGGAATGGGAGTAAGAGCTCATAATATATTAATCTAGTGTTTACTACAAGGAAATATACTTTCTCAAATACTAAACCTCATCTTATTCTAGATACAGAATCCTAAATGATAGAGTGTACTACTATTACTTATCTGCAAACTATTGCCTCTTTAAGTTTCATGGTGATGTGAGTCTTCCAGACTCAGCCATTAAACTTTGAACTCTCTTTCTCCGAATCAAGTAGTAGTGAAGTCTGCTTTGATCCAGATGCATGGTTTCTGAAGATTGTCTTCATGAGTCAGATTTATGTGATGTCTAAGTACGTTGGTTGGTTATCTAAGAGCTTCTGTAAATGGCTCCTTCTCCCCAGTGCTACTCACTTTTATTTAATTTAGAAAATATAATTTTTTTGCTATGTACTAAATTATTTTAGTTCTTTCTAGTTTTGTAAACTACTAGACTTTTATTAAGGACTCTGAATCATTTCCTAACTCTCATCTTTTTTTTTTTTTGTACCAAGGATCAAACTTACGATTTCACACTTGCCAAGCAAGCACTTACACCAGTGAGCTAAAGCCCCAGCCTCATCTTTCTCTTGACAATTATCACCTAAAGTTACTCCATAGCTATGAACATAATTAATGAGACTTTATAATGTTAGGTAAGAGACTGGGAAGAGAAATGACTGGCTAAGAAAGGAGACTCAAATTCTTCTATGTAAAATGGTCATATTCCAATCTCATGAAATTTTGTGGGTTGTAACTCATAATTTTGGTACCATTAGATTTTACACAAGGAGTCTGTGTCATCCTGTCTTAGTTTCATCTTATGTTTCTTATCATCATATTTTCTGTGTGGCAATATTTTTATTTTATTGTTTTTAGTTTAACTGACCACTTACGCATTTTTCATATTTTTTGGAATTTCATTTTTGTTAGACTTTCTGTTCCAGAAAATTTCAGCTGCATTCTGGCCAGGTGGCAATGGCAGGACATTGTTCAATGTATGAGATGAGTTTCTCCAGTCCCTATTTTCTCTTTGAGTAGACTAGGAGGGCTTCCTAATGTTTTGGGTGATGTTTTCCAAAACAATGCATATTTGTATTTGCATATATGATTATTAATTATGATTTTATATTGTGCTATTTTATCCTTACATCTATTTTCTAGATCATAAGTTTCTCAAATTGAGGAGACAAATAAACTTGCATTTCTTGAAAGCTAGAAATTCTTTGTGGCTCAAAGTACTAGTGTAGTGCCAATTGCACTAAAATGTATTTGTTGATTTGTTTCCATTTTGAGTTAATGTGGGATTCACATCTTTAAAATACATTATTATATTTTCCTATGATTTTTTGTGGCCAAAGTACAATAGACATCTATAAAAAGGACTAAATGGTAGATTTTGGGGACATTGTTTTTAGAACCCAGTTATGGTTATTAATTTTTGAAGGGAGTCAGAGTTAGGAGCTTTACACATAAATTAAGAATCTCATGTTATGTTAGTATAGGAAAGAGTTGGGGTCTTAAGAGAGCAGTGAGTTAGCCTATTGCCGTGGGTAGTTGAATGAGGTGAGCTTCTAATTCACTCTTCTCTCAATAATAATGATGCTCTGTGGAACTCTAGAGTTGTGGAATATTAATAGGTGTTATGAATAAAAATATTTAGTGTCACTTATGCTTCCTAAATTCCTAAATTATTAAAATTAGACAGATTTCTTTATAGTAGGACTATGCCAAGTTTGAATGGCTAATGTTCTTTTGCAATTCCTGAAGAGTGGATATTCTACTTAATTTTTTTGACTATAAAACTGACTCCACACTCTGCACATTTTCTAAGGAATTTCTCATAGAAGTGCTCTGCAGTACTAAACTGGAAAACTATGCTGAAAAATTGCCACAAATATCAACATTACCACTCCCTCTGAAATAGAGATAGTGCGTTAGGCTTTTCTAAGCATTTCCATTGTATTATCTCATTTCACTTGCATTAACTATGGTTACTAGGGAGCATGTATTGTGTTTAACTTTGCAGATGAAAGAGAGTCATACCAATGTCAATAGTTGCTGCCTTAGTGTGTCAGAGAATTACTGAGTTCCACACAGGTAAAAGAACAGATCCACAGCTGGAGAATCTTTTAAATATAGAAAGTAGAGTTTTTTTCCCCCATTTTGTATTTTGCAAACAAAATCTTTTTCATTTTAAATCTGTCCCATGTAGAGGTAGAAACACTTCAGATAGTTTAACTTAGGATCAGTGTGCCAGTGCATTTACCTGAAAAAAACAAACAAACAGATCAGCTAGGGATCTAAGGGATTGTAAGGGAATGAGGGATTAAGGGAATAAGGGAAAAGGAGTCCTTATTGCAAAGAATTATACAGAGACTTTTTTGGGAAATTCTGATATAGGAAACCCTTTCAGGGATCATTTGGAAACTTTCCTCTATTTTTAGTTTGCATATGGAAAGGAAATACAGTAATACTTTGTCCACAAACTTTTGTTTGCACACAATTCAGTTCTTAAAAGTATTCTGCAAAATTTTGTCTCAATTCACAAACTCTGCAGTGGATGACAACATGCCTATGGCCATCTTTCCCATACAAAACACAGTCATATTCCCCTAAATTGTAAAAAAAAATTAAGTTAATAAAACAAGGTACCAATGTAAATGGTACCAAAGAGAGTCCTTTTGAGATTTTCATAAATGGTACAGATATATTCAGTCATTAAACATACAAATAAAAATAACTACAGTAAAACTGTAATAGAATTTTTAATCATTGACCTTTAAGTGGTTGCAGACACTAAGCAATTATAAATGTATTATAGTAGCTATCCTACCACCAGGAAGAGACAATACATTGTGGTTGGGTGCAAAAGTGCCAAACTAGGGTGGATATTCTGACATAGTGAAGATCTTTTCTATTCTCCTGTGGGAGAATCAAGGTCAGCTTGGCTGGGATGTTCATTTAATATTCTGTGCTAGGAGATAGGCCAGAGGGCACTTAAGACATTGAACTCTTCAGGACTCAAGAGATGCAACAAGAAGAATCAGGTTGTCACTTTGTTAGGGAAATTACAGTGTCAAACATCTGTCTTTTTTTGCCAATCTATCTTTGGCATCTTCAATAGTGCCTTTAGCATAGAGTCATGTTTGATAAAAATTTATAGAAAAATATGGGCAGATGATAATGATAGTGGGATCAGGTGTGACAAGGACAAGCAGGGTAGAAATCAGAATGTGGTTCTAAGAAGTCAATAAAAATAAAGAGATAAATCTTATAGTTTTATGAGATTGTGATTGGATTAAAAATGATATAGTGGTTGAAAACAGAAATACAAGAGAAGGAAGAATGTGTAGAATAGACTCTATCCTTGTTAAATGGTAAGTGGATTCAGATACACATTGTCACAATTGCCTGCTATAGACATAGTATACTATATGTTTTTATTAAGTTTTCCATAGCATGGAATCAGTTCTTGACCATGCTATGTTAACTGGTCTATACTATAAACCTCTGTAGCTATGCACAATAAGGTAAAAAGACCCAATAGAGATTTCAAATCTGTTTTCATTTCCTATCTGAGTAGACATACAGTAAATGTGCCTGCTTTGGGTGAAAGGGAGGTAAAATATAAATTTTAAATTTAACTAGAAACAATCTGCATTAGTGTGGTAGTCAAAATGAAGATCTGAAGAACTGATAATTCAATTGGCAAACCAAGTTGGTTCTTTCTGGTCCTTATTTGTCATAATTTATTAGGTTTCGAGATTAAGTTTCAAGAAGCAAGGAGTTTAAGACATGTCATTCTCATCAACTTTCACATTTCATTAGTAGTGGTTAAAACCCTGGTTTCTATTTTTGCCATGGGTCTGATCTAAGCAAATTCAATGTATGGAAGTTTACCCATTATTTACATTTTGGTTTAAAGCATACTGGTAATAGAGAATGAATGTCTTGTTTTTCCAGAAATGAGAATATAAATGTCTGGTTTATCATGGGACCAACCGTGCACACACTTCACTTGTCACCATCTCATTAAATCATTTTCCAAAAAGAAATTACCAAATTGCTTGGCATGGGCATGTATCATCCCTATAAAGGGATCATTGCACTAAGTAAATTCTGTCTTTTGTACTCATTTGTGCTTTATGTTCATTGAGTGGAGTTATACGGTAATATAAATAAATCACAGAGTCCTAGACAAAACATTCTTTGGATGGGGGAATAATGCAAGTTTTCTTTTAAATGTGTTTGCTACTTCCATATGTGTTTTTGTTTATGCTTTGGATTATAGCCATTGCCAGATTGTGTAAAAGCCAGAAAGAAATTTAATTGGGTGTTGCTTGTAGAGGTAGTACTTTTTTTACTTTTTAGATTTTACTATATGTTACTGAAACAGCTGACATGGATGTAGCATATTTTCCTTCACTGATCAAAAGCATAACCTTTCAAATATTGTCTGATACTTAAAACATGGTCTTATCTATTTGGATTCTTTTACAGATTAAAAACTCATTAAAAAGATGCTACTTGAACTTAGCGGAAGTCTGCATCAGGGGTAAGCTGCCTGGAACCACAACCGAGGGCCCGCCCTGCCACCAGGAATTTAGCAGAAGCCTGCATCGGGGTAAGCTGCCCGGAGCCTCCACCGAGGGCCTGCCCTGCCACCGGGAACTTAGCAGAAGCCTGCATCAGGGGTAGGCTGCCCAGAACCTTCCCCGTGGGCCCACCATGCCACCGGGAACTTAGCAGAAGCCAGCATCAGGCATAAGCTGCCCCGAACCTCCATCTTGGGCCCACCCTTCCACCAGGAACATCGAGGAGGCCAGCCCAAGACTGAAAACTGCCCTGGACTGCTTCAGCTGCGCCCACCCTCCCAAATGGAAGATCAGAAGATCTCAGCAGGATTCAGTTATTGTGAGAAAATTCGGAATTTTGCCCCCAGGTGGCGAACTTTGGACTACACCGGATTGACTGTATCAGTGTGGTGAGTATACTCCTAAAATAGAGGTGTACAGGGGATAAATAGGGCCAGTAGTAAAACCCCCTACAACTAACCGTATGACCTTGTTGTGTCTGAAAATAGTGTGTGTGATCTCCTCCTACACATAGAAAACACCAGGCAGAGTGAAAATGACAAAACAAAAAAGCAAAATGCAGTCTCAAACATATAGTTCACCAGAAGCAAGTATAGGAGACATTGAAATAGAGGACCCCAAAAGTAACACACCAGGAATCTCTGAAAAGATAGTGAGTGAAATAAAAAAACAACTGCATCAGGCTATAGAGGAAATCAAATTAGAAGTAGTCTCCCATGTAAAGATAGAAATAACAACTTTAGTAAAGGAGTTGTTGAATGCAGCTAAAGAAGAACTAGAGAAAAAAGTACATGAGCATGGGAAACTGATTGAAACTTTGAATGAACAATATAGAAAAGAATTCATGAAACAAACTGAAAGAGACATCCAAGAAACAAAAAACTATTGAAAGCATGCAAAACCGCCTAAAGGAAGCTGAGTATAGGATTTCGGACCTTGAGGATAGGATCACAGGTAGTGATCACGAAAGGATAGAATTTTTAAAAATAACAAAGCAGCATGAAATGACAATCCAGAAGCTTCATGATGATGCCAAGAACAACAACATAAGAATAATGGGCATTAGTGAAGATACAGGAGTCCAGGCAAATGACATATGTAAAGTATTTACAGAAATAATAGCAGAAAATTTCCCAAACATGGGGAAAGAATCTGATATACAACTAAGTGAGGCATATAGAATACCAAACAGTCACAATCAACATAAATCCACACCCAGACACATAATAATTAAGATCTCAGACATACAGCATAAAAACAGAATATTAAAGGCTGCCAAAGACACAACTCACCTATCAAGGAAAGCCCATTAGAATCACGGCAGACTTTTCAGCACAAACCCTCAAGTCAAGAAGAGCTTGGAGTGAGGTATTTCAAGCCATGAAAGAAAACAACCTTCAACCCAGACTGATGTACCCAGAAAAACTTTCATTCAAATTTAATGGAGAAACAAGATACTTCCATGACAAAGAACAACTGAAGAAATTCATGTCCACCAAACCAACCCTAGAAAGAGTACTGAAAGACATATTAGATAGAGATAAAAATGACCACAATCCCCAAAACAACAACAGAAAGAAACCACCAGGTAGGATAAGCAATTAAATAAGAGGAAAAGCAGAAAGAAACAACTGGAACATAACATGGCAAAGTCGAGCCAGTACATAGAAATCCATATGGAGAATTCTCAGAAGGCAAGGATTGGAAGCCCCATTCAGTCCAGCTATCCCCCTCCTGGGTATTTTCCCCAAAGAACTGAAAAGTTCATATCACAATGATATATGTGCACCTATGTTCATTGCTGCACAACTTGTGATAGCTAAATCCTGGAAATAACCAAGATGCCCATCAACTTCAAAGTGGATGAAAAAGATGTGGCATTTTTATACAATGCAATATTACTCAGCTATAAAAAAGGATGGTCTTGAGGCCTTCATAGACAAATGGAGACAACTTGAGACTATCCTCATTAGTGAAATAAATAAGAATCATATTTATAAATATCATATTGTGTCTCTAGTATAAAAAGTAAATTAGAGCTACAAGAGTAATAAAACAGAAATGTTTAATTGCTCTTGTAAAAAAGAGAGGAAAAGAAAGTTCTCTAAGGGATATAACTGCATGTATGTTTGAGTGTGTAAAATAGATGCCCATATTGCTGAATCTTTGTTGGATCTTTGAGCAGAACTGTTTGTAGTCTGACTGAATATTTACTATGTACCCTTTAACTTTGTAACTTGAACAACTACATCCAGGATGACAGTACGTAATTTATAAATTACTGATTTCTTAGTGGGGCTTTTTCTCATTCTCCTTTTTCTTTCTTTCTTTTAGAATTCTGTATTGTTGCTACCCTTTTTTCTGTATTTTTTTCTTTTCTTAAAATTTTAAAAATTTATAATTGCTACTTTAAAAAAAGAGGAAATAGGAAGCGCTATAAAAGATACACCTGCATGTATGTTTAGATGTGTGGGATTGATGACCATATTTCTAGGTTCTTGTTGGATTGCTGAACAGATCTGTTTGCACTCTCACCACTTTAGTGTCCACTTTTTGTGCTTTAATTCTGTAACTTGAATAACTATTTCTAAAAGAACAATATGTAATGTATCAACTAGTGATTTCTTACTGTTTATCTATTCTTGAAATTCTGTAATATTTCTAACTTTTTCTTGTTTTTTTCTCTTTAAATAAAAAAATGTATAATTGCTATTGTAAAAAAGAGAAAATAGGAAGTGCTATAAAAGATATAACTGCATGTATATTTATGTGTGCAGGATTGTTACCCATATTTCTTAGTTCTTGTTTGATTGTTGAACAGATCTGTTTGCAGTCTCATTGAGTGTTTATTTTGTGTGCTTTAATTTTGTAAATTGAACAACTATTTCTAAAAGAGCAATATGTAATTTATCAACTAGTGATTTCTTACTGTTTATCTTCTTTTCTTGAAATTCTGTAATATTTCTCTCCTTTTCCTGTTTTATCCCTTTAAATAAAAAATTTTAAAAAAAGATGCTACTTGTACAATTACAAATGCTCCCAATTATTTTTGGCAAAAATAATATGCCTAGGTTTTAGTTTCCTGAGAAAACCTGGCCAATAATATTTTTCTAAACATATGATTAATATGATTTCTTACATTTCTCTAATTTACATATATTTTCCATAATGTTTAATCCCTCATCTTTATAAGACAAATTACATTCTGAAAAACAATGACATTTTTAGAGCACAGTTAGAAAGACATTTCATCCAAACCTCTTTCATGTTTTTTTTAAGTGCCTAGCTTTGTATCTCTCCTAGCCTTTGAAGTTTAAAAAAAATCTTCCTCCTGTCTTTCTGTGTTTTGATTGTTGTCAATTCTTATTTAGTTGACAGCTCACTAATCCATTTATTTCATGCATTTATTGATGCAAAAGGATAATCTCAGAGCACTTTGTGAACCACTATTTGCAATATTCCACTTGCTATCATTGGCAAGGTTCAGGTCCTCTCATTTAGGTCACTGAGTCTGCCTTTTAAGGCCTACAAGAGCTGCTCTAGTTAGGATTGGACTTTAATTCTGAATACATTCAGATGGTGCTATTCTCCTGTTCTGGTATCTTAACTGTATTCCTTGCTTTTAATACTTGAATATAATGGTAGGAAAAATATGGCCCCTCAAGGATGGGAGATCTCCTTCTCAAAGGTGGTAGCCATTGTTAATTCCCTGTTATCTTGTTTCAAAATCCTGTATCATTCTCATTGGATTTTTTGGGGGGGTTGGGTTTTATTCTGTTTTATTTTGTTTGATTTTGTTGTAGCTGATGGCATGGGCAGCTACTTTGAAGATAACAAGATATATTATGGTAACGATTTTGGATTTACTATTATCTGGTTTTGAAGTCCTGTGTTGAATTCATTGTTTTGTTTTTTTGGTTCTATTCTGTTTCTGTTCTGTTTGATTTTACTATGTTTGAAGGTAGTAGTGCTTTCAAATATACCACTCATTGATTTTTAGTATATTCACAATGTTTTGAAACCAGCTAATTCCATAACATTCCATAACATTTCTTGAACCTCCCTCCCAAGAAGTGACTCTCCTACTCACTAGAGATCCCTCCATCACCTTTCTCTAGTTCTGTTACCACATTTCTGTCTTTAATGATGTGTATGTTCTGAACATTCTATGTAAATGGAATCATATGTAATGGCTTCTTTCACTTAGCATGTTTTCAAAATTCATCTATATTGTTGCATGTATCAGTACTTCTTATATTTTTCTCACCAAGTAATATTCCACTATATGAATATGACACATTTTATTTATTCATTCATCAGCTGGTGGACATTTGAGTTGTTTAGCTTGTCTATTATGAATAATGCCACTTTGAAAATTCATGCATAATGCAAAATATTCATCATCGTATGTTTTCACTTATCTTGGGTAAGTCCCAGGAGTTATTTCATGGAAAAAAGTAAAACAAAGTTTCATAACAAAATAATAGAATAGCCGTAATTAAAATGTTGTATATTGTTATCTTTAGAGTATTTACTCCTAGTACAAGTTTTGGTCGTAAAAATTCTCCAAATGATATTAGCAGAATCCTTTTCTACTATTATATCTTACTAGTAGTACATTTAACTTGCAAATTTTCCCCTTTTCCCTTCCTTCCTTTTCCCTCTTCCCAATCCTAGTTCCTTCTTACTTTTGAAAAATTTCTTCTCATTTCACAATATTTATTGTAAATTTTAGACCTTATTTAGTCTTTCAGTTTTCACACAAGGGAGACAATATGATTTTTACTCATGTGAATCTGACTTATTTCACTTATGAATATGGTCTCAAGTTGTATCCATTTACCTATAAAAGTCTCGGATTTATCCTTCTTTGTGTCTAATACTCCATTTTATAAAAAACATATCTTTTTTATTCATTCCTCTGTTGATGGGCCTTTGGGTTGTTTCCAAGATTTAGCTATTACAAACTGTGTTGCTATAAAAATGGGTGCACAAATATCACTATTGTATTATATTTTTAATTCTTCTAGAAAGATACCTAGGAGGGGAATAGTTGGGTTGAATGGGACCTCTAATTCTACATTTTTGAGGAATCTCCATGCTGATTTCCATAATGCTTGTAGCAGTCTTCATATCCACCAACAGTGGAGAAGGCTTCCTTTTCCCCCACAACCCTGAGAGCATTTGTTATTGATGGATTTCTTGATGATAGCCATTCTTTCTGGAGTGATAAGCAATCTGTGTTGTTTTAATTTACATCTCTCAGATAACCAATTATATTGAACATTTTTTCATGTATTTATTTGCCATTTGTATTTCTTCATCTGAAAAGTTTTGTATGCATCTCAGATGTCCATTTTTTATTGGGTCTTTAAATTTGAGGGGTCTGTTTTTTTCAGTTTTTATATGTTCTAGATATAAGTCCTTTGTCTGAGGGACAATTGGCTAAATTTTTTCCATTCCATGGCTTGTCTTTTTCCTCTGTGGATGATTTCTTTTGATTGTAAAGGCCTTTAATAAGATAATATCCTAGTTGTTGATTCTTTGAAGCATTTCACAAGTGGTCTGGGTTTTGTTAATGAAGTCTCTGCCTACACCCATGTCTTCAAGATTTCTACCTACATTCTCTTCCAGCAGATTTACTGTTCCTGTTTAATATTTAGATCTTTGAATCATTTTGACTTTAGTTTAGTGCATGGTGATAGACATGTGTCTAGTTTTAGTCTTTGGCATATAGGAAACCAGTTTTTCTTCTGTGGATGATTTCTTTTGATTGCAAAGGTCTTTAATAAGATGAGATCCTGGTTGTTGATTCTTTGAAGTATTTCACAAGTGGTCTGGGTTCTGTTAATGAAGTCTCTGCCTACACCCATGTCTTCAAGACAGTTTTTCCAGCACCATTTATTAAAGGGTGACTTTGTTCCAGTTAACATTGTTGCCCCCTTAATCAAAGATAAGGTAAGAGAGTGTCTTTGTTGTGTTTGCATCTTTTAATCTGTTCCACTGATCCTCAGGTCTGTATTTTTTTTCTTTTTGCCAATACCATGTTGATTTTATCATAGTACGTTTGTAGTATAATTCCAAGTTAAGGATAGTGATATATTTTGATTTGCCTTTGTTGCCCAGAATTGATTTTGCTATTTTAGGTCTCTTCTGATCTCAAATGAATTTTAGGAATGTTTTCTATAGATATGTGAGATATGCTAAAGTTATTTTGATTGAAATTGCATTAAATCTGTATAGAAGTTTCAGGAGTATGGCCATTTTTACAATGTTGGCTCTTCCTATCTATGAGCAAGGCATATCTTTCCATTTTCTGAAATATTCTTTGATCTCTTTTTTTAGAGTGCTATAATTTGTAATGCACAGACATTTTATAGCTTTTTAAAAACTACTTCACAAGTATTACATTTTTTGGGACACTATTGTGAAGGATTTGGTTTCCCTAATTTCTCTTTCAGTGAGCTTGTTGTTTGTGTATAGGAATGCTATTGAATTTTGAGTGTTGGCTTTGTATCCAGCTATGCCACTGAATTTGTTTATCAATTCTAGAAGTCTTTTGATTGAGTATTTGGGATCTTCTATGTAGAGTGTCTCATAATCTGTCAATAATAATAGTTTAACTTTTTCATTTTCTATCCTTATTCTTTTTATATCTCTCTCTCATAGAACTGCTCTGGCTAATGTTTTCAGAGCTATATTGAATAGGAGTGGTGATAGAGGGCACCCTTGTCTTGTTCCTAATTTTAGAGTGAAAGCTTTCAGTTTTTATTTATTTTGTATGATATTGGATGCTGATTTTTCATAGATGACCTTTATCAAATTGAGGTAAATACCATATAGTCCAATTTTCCATAGGTTTTTTTTTTTTAACATGAATGAGTGTTGGGCTTTACCAACAGCTTTTTCTGCATCATCTGAGATGATAATTTGATTTTTGTCTTTGGCTCTGTTGATACAATATATTACACTTATTGATTTGCACATGTTGAACCATCCTTGCATTCTTGAGATGAATCCCACTTTGTCATGGTTTATAATCATCCTGATGATTTGTTGCATTCTTTTTTCTAGTATTTTATTGAAGATTTTTGCATCTCTGTTCACTAAGAACATTGGCCTATAATTCTCTTTTTGGTTGGGTCTTTCTCAGATTTGGTAGCAGTGTAATACTTGTACCTAGGAATGGGTTAGGAAGGATTGCTTTCTTCAGCTTCATTAAAGAGTTTAAGAAGTATTGGAATTAAATCTTCTCTAAATTTCTTTTAGACTTCAGCTTTGAATTCATCAGCACCTGGGCTTTTATTTGTTGGTAAGTTTTTTTTTTTATTTAAAGAGGAAAAAAAAACAGAAAAAAGGTAGAAATATTGCATAATTTAAAAACAAGGAAAAACAGTAAGAGATTACTGGTTGATAAATTATGTATTGTCCTTTTAGAAATAGTTATTCAAGTTACAAAGTTAGTACATACAAAGTAGACATACAAGCAGTGAGATTGCAAACAGATCTGTTCAACAATCCAACAAGAACTTAGAAGTGTGGTTACCAATCCTATACACTTAAATATTCATGCAGTTATATCTTTTATAGCACTTCCTATTTCCTCTCTTTTTTATAATAACAGTTATTCATTTTTTAAAAATTTTATTTAAAGAGGAAAAAAAGCAAAATAAAAAGGGTAGCAATAACACAGAATTCTAAAAGAAAAAAATAAAAAAAATTAAGAAATCACAAGTTGATAAATTACATATTGTCATCTTGGATGTAGTTGTTCAAGTTACAAAAAAAATGGATACATAGTAGACATTTAAACAGACTGCAAACAGTTCTGCTCAAAGATTCAGCAATATGGTCATCTATTTTACACACTCAAACATACATGCAGTTATATCCCTTAGAGCACTTTCTTTTCCTCTTTTCTTTACAATAGCAATTATACATTTTGGGTTTTATTACTCTTATAGTTCTTATCACTTTTTACACTAAAGACACAATGTGATCTTTATAAATATGATTCTTATTTATTTCACTAATGAGGATAGTCTCAAGTTGTCTCCATTTACCTATGAAGGCCTCAAGATCATCCTTTTTATAGCTGAGTAATGTTCCATTGTATAAAAATATCACATAGTTTTCATCTACTCTGCAGTTGATGGGCATCTTGGTCATTTCCAAGATTTAGCTACTACAAATTGTGCTGCTATGAACATAGGTACACATATACCACTGTGATATGAACTTGTCAGTTCTTCTGGGAAAATATCCAGGAGGGGAATAGCTGGATTGAATGGGGCTTCCAATCCTAGACTCCTTAGAATTCTCCATATGGATTTCCATAGTGGTTGCACCAGTCTACATTCCCATCAAAAGTGGGGCAGTGTTCCTTTTTCCTCGCAGCCTCACCAACATATGCTATCAGTTGATTTCTTGATGACAGCTATTCTTTCTGGAGTGAGGTGAAATCTTAATGTTGTTTTAATTTGCATTTCTCGAATGACTAGTGACGGTGAACATTTCTTAATGTATTTATTTGCGATTTGTATATCTTCCTCTGAGAACTGTGTGTTCATCTCAGATGTCCATTTTTGGAGAGGGCCTTTGAATTTGGGGGGGCTTGATGTTTTTCAATACTTTATATGTTCTGGATATAAGTCCTTTGTCTGAGGGGTTGCTGGATAAAATTCTTTCCCACTCTGTGGGTTTTCTTTTCACTCTGTTGGTGATTTCTTTTGAAGTGCAGAAACTTTTCAATAATATGAGATCCCAGTTGTTGATTCTTTGAAGTGTTTCCCGTGCAGTTTGCATTTTGTTCATGAATTCTATGCCTATCCCTGTGTCTCTGAGACATCTATTTACCTTGTCTTCCAGTAGATTTGGTGTTTCTGTTTTAATATTGAGGTCTTTGATCCATTTAGACTTTAATTTTGTGCATGGTGATATGCATGGATCTAGTTTCAGTCTTCGGCATGTGGAGAGTCAATTTTTCCAACACCATTTATTAAAGAGGCTATCCTTCCAGTGAACAGGTTTAGCCCCTTTGTCAAATATCAGGTGGCTGAGTGTCTTTGTAGTTGTGTTTGCATCTTCTAATCTGTTTCATTGATCCTCAGGTCTATTTCTTTTCCAGTACCATGCTGATTTTATCACTGTGGCTTTGTAGTATATATTCAAGTCAGGAATTGAGATGCCTCCTGCCTTGCTTTTGCTACCCAGAATTGCCTTTGGTATTCTAGGTTTCTTCTGTTTCCAAATGAATTTTAGGAGTGTTTTCTCTAGATCTGTGAGGTATGTCAATGGTATTTTGATTGGGATTGTGTTAAATCTGTATAACAGTTTGGGGAGTATGGCCATTTTCACAATGTTGGTTCTTCCTAGCCAAGTGCAAGGAATATCTTTCCATTTTCTAATTTCTTCAATCTCCTTTTCAGTATAGTATAATTTTCTGCATATAGGTCTTTACATTTTTACAAGTTAGGTTGATTCCTAAGTATTTCATTTTTTTTAGATGTTATTGTAAGGGTGATATTTCCAAAATTTCTCTCTCAGTGAGTTTTTTGTTTGCGTACAGGAATGCTATTGATTTTTGAGTGTTGACTTTGTATACAGCTGAACTTGTTTATCAGCTCTAGTAGTCTTTTAATGGAGTTTTTTTTTGTCTTCTACATAGAGTATTATGTCATCTGCAAATAGTGATAATTTAACTTCTTCCTTTCCTATCTTTATTCCTTTTATTTCTCTCTCTTGTCTGATTGCCTTGGCTAGTGTTTCCAGAACTATATTGAAAAGGAGTGGTGATAGTGGACATCCTTGTCTTGTTCCTGATTTTAAAGTAAAAGCTTTCAGTTTTTGTCCATTTAGCACAATGTTGGCTGTTGGCTTGTCATAGATGGCCTTTATAAGGTTGAGGTAGACACCGAGTATTAGGAGTTTCTGTAGGGTTTTTATCATGAACGTGTGTTGGACTTTGTCAAAAACCTTTTCTGCGTCTATTGAGATGACCATGTAGTTTTTGCTTTTGGCTCTGTTGATGTGGTGTATTACATTTATTGATTTGCGGATGTTAAAACATCCCTGCATTCCTGGAATGAAGCCCGCTTGTAAAGGTCATGATGTATAATCTTCTTGATGATTTGCTGCATTCTGTTTATCAGTGTTTTGTTGAGAATCTTTGCATTAATATTCACTAGTGAGATTGGTTTATAGTTCTCCTTTTTGGTTGGATCTTTCTCTGGTTTTGGTATCAGAGTAATACTTGCCTCCCAAAATGATTTAGGAAGGATTGCTTTCTTCTCAATTTCATTGAAGAGTTTAAGGAGTATTGGCATCAAATCATCTCTAAATTTCTTGTAGAATTCAGCTGTGAATCCATCAGGACCTGGGCTTTTCTTTGTTGGTAAGTTTTTAATTAATTTTCAATTTCATTAGCTGATATTGGGTTGCTCAAAATTGCTATATCTTCTTGGTTGAGCTTTGGTAGTTCATATGTTTCTTGAAATCTGTCCATTTCCTCTGTGTTTTCCACTCTATGTGTGTAGAGATTTTCAAAGTAGGTATTCATGATCTTTTGAATTTCCATGGGAACTGTCATAATTTCCCCTTTTTCAGTTTTTATTGCATGAATTTGGGTTTTTTCTTTCTTTCTCTTGATAAGGTTAGCTAGGGGCTTGTCAGTTTTGATTATTCTCTCAAAGAACCAGCTTTTTGATTCAATATATATATATATATATATATATATATATATTTTAGTTTCAATTGCATTGATTTCTGCTCTAATCTTTACAATTTCCTCTCTTCTATGAGCTTTGGGTTTAGCTTGCTCTTCTTTTTGTAGGAGCTTGAGATGGAGAATTAGGTTGTTTAATTATGGTTGTTTTGTTTTCTTGATATGACAATTTATTGCTATATATTTCCTTCTTAAGACCACTTTCATTGCATGCCATAGATTACAGTATGTTGTTTCTGTGTTTTCATTGAATTGTAGGTATTGCTTTATTTCTTCTTTTTTTCATGTGTAGCCCACTGGTTGTTCAAAGGGTTATTTAATTTCCATGTATTTATGCAGGTTTTGCAATTTCTTTTGCCATTAATTTCCAGTTTCAGTGCACTATAGTCAGATACTATGTATGGGATGATTTCAATACCTTTTCATTTACTTAAGAATGTTTTATGGGATAATGTATGGTCTATTTTGAAAAATGTCCCATGCGTTGCTGAGAAGAATGTATAATCTGATGTGTTTGGGTAGAATAATCTGTAAATATCTATTAAGTCCAATTGCTTACAGGTCTGATTCAGTTCTGTTATTTCTTTGCTGACTTTTTGTCTAGTTGATCTATCTCTTTGTGACAATGGGCTGTTAAGGTCCCCTGTTATAATTGTGTTCTTGTGTATTTGGTTTTTCATGTCCGTTAGTATCTGTCTTACATAGTTGGGTGCTCCTGTATTTGGTGCATATATATTTACGATTGTTAGTTCTTCCTCTTGAATTTTTCCACTACCAAGTATGTAGTGACCTTCTTTATCTCTTTTAATCATTTTAGGTTTGAAGTTCATGTTGCCTGCAGTTAGAATAATTACCCCTGCTTTTTTCTGGGTTCCTGTTGCATGGAATACTGTTTTCCATCCTTTGACTTTTAATCTATGAGTTTCCTTTTGGGTCAGATGTGTTTCTTGTGTACCACATATTGTAAGATCAAGTGTCTTGATCCATTCTGTCAGTCTATTTATTTTTATAGGTGAATTGAGGCCATTTACATTTATGGATATCACTGATATGTACTGGCTTGACTTTGCCATGTTATGTTCCAGTTGTTTGCTTTCTGCTTTTCCCCTTATTTAATTGCTTATTCTACCTGGTGGTTTCTTTCTGTTGTTGTTTTGGGGATTGTGGTCATTTTTATCTTTGTGTTGTATGTCTTTCAGTACTCTTTCTAGGGTTGGTTTGGTGGACATGAATTTCTTCAGTTATTCTTTGTTATGGAAGTATCTTGTTTTTCCATTAAATTTCAATGAAAGTTTTGCTGGGTACATCAGTCTGGGTTGAAGGTTGTTTTCTTTCATGGGTTGAAATACCTCACTCCAAGCTCTTCTTGACTTGAGGGTTTGTGCTGAAAAGTCTGCCATGATTCTAATGGGCTTTCCTTGATAAGTGAGTTGTGTCTTTTCTCTGACAGCTTTTAATATTCTGTTTTTATGCTGTATGTCTGAGATCTTAATTATTATGTGTCTGGGTGTGGATTTATGTTGATTGTGACTGTTTTGTGTTCTATATGCCTCACTTATCTGCATATCAGATTCTTTCCCCATGTTTGGGAAGTTTCCTTTTATTACTTCTGTGAATATTTTGGCTATGTGATTTGCTTTGACTCCTGCCTCTTTACTGATGTCTATTAATCTTATATTGTTGCTCTTGGCATCATCTTGAAGCTGTTGCATTGTGACTTCATGCTGCTTTGTTATTTTTAAAAGTTCTATCCTTTCATGATCACTAATTGTGATCCTGTCCTCAAGGTCTGAAATCCTATCCTCAGCTTCATTTAAACAGTTTTGCAAGCTTTGCATAGAATTTTTTGTTTCTTGGATGTCTCTTTCAGTTTATTTCATGAATTCTGCATGTTTTCTGTATTGTTCATTCATGGTTACAATCAGTTTCCCATGCTCCTGTACTTTTTTCTCAATTTCTTCTTTAGCTGTGCTCAGCAACTCCTTTATTAAGGAGTTATTGTTATTTGTGTCTTTATGTGGGAGAGTACTTCTAATTTGATTTCCTCTATAGCCTCATGGAGTTGTCTATGTGTCTTTATGTGCGAGAGTACTTCTAATTTGATTTCCTCTATAGCCTCATGGAGTTGTTTTTTTATTTCACTCATTATCTTTTCAGAGCTTCCTGGTGTGTAACTTTTGGGGTCCTCTATTTCAATATCTTATGGACTTGCTTCTGGTGGACTAGACTGCATTTTGCTTTTTGTTTTGTCATTTCACTCTGCCTGATGTTTTCTTTGTGTAGGAGGTGGTCACCCACACTCTTTTCAGACTCACCAAGGTCTTTCAGTTAGTTGGAGGGAGCTTTACTACTGGTCCTATTTATCCAGTGTACACCTCTATTTTAGAAGCGTACTCACCACACTGGCACAGTTAATCCACTGCAGTCCAAGTTTTGCCTGCTGGGAGCTAAATTCCAAGTATTTTCTGTGTGGTGGTATTCTGCCAGAGTGCATGGTCAGGGCCTGAGGCTGGAATCTGGGTCCTCCTGGCTGCTTGGTGGTCATGGGCATGGCCCAGTTGGGCCCCTGTCCCTGTGTGTGGCCTGGGGTGGTCTGGTATGCTGCACATGGTCTTTCCACCTGGGATCAGGCTCAAAGTCCATTTATGTGTTCTGGGATTCCACCTGAGTGCATGGTAAGGACCCAAAGCTGGAATTTGGGTCCTGCTGGCTGCTTGGTGGTTGCTGGGCATGGCCCAGTTGGGCCCCTGTGTCTGTGCGTGGCCCTGGGTGGTCTCAGACACAGCACATGGTCTTATTGCCTGGGAGCAAGCCCAAAGTCCCTTTCTATGCACTGGGATTCTGCTGGAGCATGTGGTGAGGGCCCAAAGCTGGAATCTGGGTCCCACTGGCTGCTTGGTGGTTGCTGGGCATGGCCTGGTTAGGCCCCTGTCCCTGTGTGCAGCCTGTAGTGGTCTGGGATGCAGCAGGTGGTCTTACCGCCTGGGAGCAGGCCCAAAGTCCCTTTCTGTGTGCTGTGGGCTGGGATTCCTCCAGAGTGCATGGTGAGGGCCCCTACTGGTAAGTTTTTAATTACATTTTCAATGTCATTAACTTGTATTGGGCATTCAAAATTTTTTTATCTTCATGATACACCTTTGATAATTCAGAGGTTTCTAGGAATCTGTCCATTCTTTTGTGTTTTCTATTTTTTTAAAAAGTTTTATTTAAAGAGAAAAAAAAGCAAAACAGAAAATGGGTAGAAATAATACAGAATTAAAAAAACAATAAGAAACCAATAATTGATAAATTACATATTGTCCTCTAAGAAACAGTTGTTCAACTTACAAAATTAAAGCATACAAACTAGAAATTCAAACAGTGAGACTGCAAACACTTATGTTCAACAATCCAACAAAAACTTAGTAATATGGTTATCAATCCTACACACTTAAACATACATGCAATTATATCCTTTAGAGCTCTTTCTTTTCCTCTTTTTTTTTACATAGCAATTACATATTTTGGGTTTTATTACTCCTACATTTATTCATTTTTACACTAGAGACACAATGTGATGTTTATAAATATGATTCTTATTTATTTCACTTATGAGGATAGTTTCAAGTTGCCTCCATTTACCTAAGAAGGCCTCAAGATCATCCTTTTTTTTAATAGCTGAGTAATGTTCCATTGCATAAAAATATCACATCTTTTTCATCCACTCTTCAGTTGATGGGCATTTTGGCTGTTTCCAAGATTTAGCTGTTACAAATTGTGCTGTTATGAACATGGGTGCACAAATGTCACTGTGATATGACCTTTTCAGTTTTTCTTGGAAAATACTCAGGAGGGAGAATAGCTAGATTCAATGCAACTTCCAATCCTAGTCTTCTGAGAAATCTCCATACTGATTTTCATAGTGGCTGCACCAGTCTGTACTCCCACCAACAGTGGAGAAGTGTTCCTTCCTCCCTGCAGCCTCGCCAACGTTTGTTATCAGTTGATTTCTTGATGGCAGCTATTCTTTCTGGAGTGAGGTGAAATCTCAAAGTTGTTTTAATTTGCATTTCTTGAATGACCAGTGATGGTGAACATTTCTTAATGTATTTATTTGCCATTTGTATATCTTCCTCTGAGAACTGTGTGTTCATCTCAGATGTCCATTTTTGGAGAGGGTCTTTGAATTTGGGGGGCTTGATGTTTTTCAATACTTTATATGTTCTGGATATAAGTCCTTTGTCTGAGGGGTTGCTGGATAAAATTCTTTCCCACTCTGTGGGTTTTCTTTTCACTCTGTTGGTGATTTCTTTTGAAGTGCAGAAACTTTTCAATAATATGAGATCCCATTTGTTGATTCTTTGAAGTGTTTCCCGTGCAGTTTGCATTTTGTGCATGAATTCTCTGCCTACCCCTATGTCTCCAAGACTCCTATCTACCTTGTCTTCCAGTAGATTTAGTGTTTCTGTTTTAATATTGAGGTCTTTGATCAATTTAGACGTTAATTTTGTACGTGGTGATATGCATGGGTCTAGTTTCAGTCTTCAGCATGTGGAGAGTCAATTTTTCCAACACCATTTATTAAAGAGGCTATCCTTCCAGTGAACAGGTTTAGCCCCTTTGTCAAATATCAGGTGGCTGAGTGTCTTTGTAGTTGTGTTTGCATCTTCTAATCTGTTCCATTGATCCTCAGTCTATTTCTTTGCCAGTACCATGCTGATTTTATCACTGTGGCTTTATAGTACTGTTTCAAGTCAGAAATTGACATGCCTCTTGCCCTGCCTTTGTTGCCCAGAATTGCCTTTGGTATTCTAGATTTCTTCCATTTCCAAATGAATTTTAGGAGTGTTTTCTCTAGATCTGTGAGGTATGTTAATGGAATTTTGACAGGGATTGTGTTAAATCTGTGTGACAGTTTGGGGAGTATGGCCATTTTCACAATGTTGGTTTTTCCTAGCCAAGAGCAAGGAATATCCTTTCATTTTCTAATATCCTCTTCAATCTCCTTTTTTTAGCATAGCATAATTTTCACCATATAGGTCTTTTACATTCTTAGGTTGTTTCCTAAATATTTTATTTTTTTAGATGCTATTGTGATGGGCGATATTTCCATAATTTCTCTCTCAGTGATTTTTTTGTTTGAGTATAGGAATGCTATTGATTTTTGAGCATTGACTTTGTATCCAGCTACACTTATGAATTTGTTTATTACTTCTAGTACTCTTTTAATGGAGTTTTTTTGGACTTCTATATAGAGTATTATGTCATCTGCAAATAGTGATAATTTAACTTCTTGTGTTTTCTATTTTATGTGATAAAAATTTTCAAAGTAGGTATGGATGACCTTCTGAATTTCTGCAGGATCTGTAGTGATTTCTCCATTTTCATTCCTTATTGCATGAAATTGAGTTTTTTCTTTCCTTTTTTTTGATAAGGTTGGCTAGGGTTTTGTCAGTCTTATTTATTCTTTCAACAAACCAACTCTTCAATTCATTAATTCTTTGTATTATTTTCTTAGTTTCAACTGTGTTAATTTCTGCTCTGATCTTTATAAATTCCCCCCTTGTATGGGCTTTAGGCTTGACTTGCTCTTCTTTTTCTAGAAGCTTCAGTTGTAACATTAGGTTATGTATTTGTACTGTATTTTCTTGATATAAGAATTCACTGCTATATATTTCCCTTTTATTTCTGCTTTCATTACATTCCATAGGTTTCTATAAGTTGTATTGCATTTTCCTTTTATATATATATATATATATATATATATATATATATATATATATATTGTTCAATTTCTTCTTCAATTTCATGTTTGACTCATTGGTTGTTGAAGAAGATGTTATTTAATTTCCATGTGTTCATGGGTTTTTGAGATTTCTGTTGTCATTACTTTCCAAGTTTATTGCACTACAGTCAGACAATATGCATGGAATAATTTCAGTTCTTTTGCATTTAGTTAAGCATGTTCTGTAAGCTAATATGTGACCTATTTTAGAGAACATCCTGTGTGCAGTTGAGAAGAATGTGTATTCTGATTTTCTGGATGGAACACTCTGTAAATGACTTCTAAGTCCATTTGTCCACAGGTTTGATTCATTCCTATTATTTCTTTTCTGATTTTCTATTTTATTGACCTATGTTTTTGTGAGAATAGGGCATTAAAGTCTCCCATTACAATTGTTTTATTGCATATATGTTTTTTCATTTCTATTAATATTTGTCTAATATAGTTATGTGCTCCTGTATTTTGTGCATATGTATGAATGATTGTTGTTCCTGCTCTCAAATTTTCCTGTAACAAGTGTGTAATGACTTCTTTATCCCTTTTAATCATTCTTGGTATGAAGTTCACATTGTCTACAAATGGAATTCCTAGGCTTACTTTTTCTGGGTTCCTGTTGCATGGAGTATTGTTTTCCATCCTTTGACTATGAATTTCTTTCTGCCTGTGAATTTCTTTTTTTAAATTTTTTTATTTAAAGAGAAAAAAAAACAGAAAAAAGGTAGAAATATTACATAATTTTAAAAAAAGGATAAACAGTTAGAGATCACTGGTTGATAAATTACATATTGTCCTTTTAGAAATAGCTGTTCAAGTTACAAAATTAGAGCATACATAGTAGACATTCAAGCAGTGAGACTGTAAACAGATCTGTTCAGCAATCCAACAAGAACTTAGAAGTATGGTTATCAATCCTACACACTTAAATATTCATGCAGTTATATCTTTTATAGTTCTTCTTAATTTCTCTGAATTTCTTTTTGAGCTAAATGCATTTCTTTTATACAGCATATTGTTGGATCTTGCTTCTTGATTTGTTCTGCCAGTCTGTTTCTCTTGATTGGTGAATTGAGGCCATTTGTATTATTGGTAATAACTAATATGTGTTGGTTTCTCTTTGTCATGTTATTTTCCTGCTCTTGGTTGCCTAATTTCCTCTTTGTTTAGTTTTTTGCCCTGTTTGGTGATTTACTTCTGTTGTTTTTCTTGGAATTGTGGTCATTTTTGTTTCTGTATAGAATATCTTTCTGTAAACTTTGTTATCTTATTTTGGTGGTTGTGAATTTCTTTCATTGTTATTTGTCATGTCTTATTTTTCCACTAATTTTGAAAGATAGCTTTACAGGATACATCAATCTGGGTTTGAAGTTGTTTTCCTTCATGATTCTGAATACTTCACTCCAAGCTCTTTTTTGCCTGTAGGGTTTGTGTTGTGAAGTCTGCCATGATTCTGATGGGCTTTCCTTTATATAGATAATCTGTTCCTTTCCTCTAACAGCCTTTGATATTATGTTTTTGTGCTGGACTTCTGGGATCTTGATTATTATATGTCTGGGTGTAGATTTATTTTGGTTATGGCTAATTGGGGTTCTATAATCCTTGTTTATATGTATGTCAGTTTCTTTTGTCTTGCTTGGAAAATTTTGTACTATTATTACTTGTGCAAATATGTTTTTATGTTGTTTGTGTTGGCTTTTTCATTAACACCAATTATTCTTATATTACTTTTTTTTTTGCATCATTTTGTAACTGTTGTATCTTGACATTGTGTTATTTTCAAGAGATCTTTTCTTTCATGATTGCTAACCACGATCCTATCTTTGGTTTCATTCAATTGGTTTTGCTAGTTTTCAATGAAATTTTTGATTTCCTAGATATCTGCTTGAATCATTTCCATGCATTCTATTTTTTGATCATTGATGATTTCCATCCTCTTCTTATCATATTTTCTTATCTGTCTCTCCTCTAGATTTGCTGAATATTTCCTTTTAAAATGTTCATTTTTTATCTAGAGAAATTATTTCTGATCTGATTTCCTCTATAACCTCATGGATTTGTTTCTTTACTTCAGTTGCTATCATTTCAGAAGTTTCAGGTTTGTGGCTCCCATTTGTTTATGTCTCCTGTACTTGTTCTGGATGAGTTGGAGGTTGATTTGCTTCATTTTCTTGTCATTTTCTATTTCCAAAATATTTCATTTTTCTTTCTGTGATGATCCTTGTGATTTTTGTAATAAGTAGCTATATCACTAGTATCAAGGCTTCTGTAGGAGAAGTCTGTTCTTCAGGGATGTCTTCTGTCAAGTTTTGAATTCTTTCCAAGCTGGTTGCTGTTCCAGGCCTCAGTCACCTGTAGGTTCATATTGTTGTTGTTACATCAGTGTTTTCACACTAGTCTCCCATGTTCATCCAGTGCATCTTAGCTGAGACCTTGTGACAATTATGTCATTGGTGTTTCTTTTGGTTTCTGGGCTTTTCTAAGCAGTTTATTGCATTCCTCATGGCAGTGAATGGGGTGGTTGTCCTCCTCAGGTACCATTCACCTGGATTCTTGTGATGGTAAAAAGGTGATGGGAGTGGCTGCCACCTCAGGTGCCCCTCACCTGGGTTCTCATGAAGGAGGATAAGTGATGAAAATCAGTATTTTTTGTTTTAACTTTTGTTTTTTCCTCTTAGTTTAAATTTTGCTTTCTTTTGTTACCACTGCTAGACTGATTAAACCAAGAGAATGTCCAATGTGCAATGAGTACATTAAATAGCATTAATCAAATGCTATTAAAGTTAAGAACATTGAGCTATGAGTCTGAGAGATAAGGCTTAGCCCTGGACTCACTACTCCTGGCCTGCCTGTGAGACCTTATACAAATAGCTACAAACTTGAGCCTCCTCATCCTTTTTAGTTAAGATTCTTCTTCTCAGTTCACAAAAATATGGTGAGCATTGCCTATGATTAGGTGTGGTGCAAGGTCCTGAAAATACTGATGAATAAATCTTGGTTTCTCAGCCCAGGAAATAGAAACAAATGCTGCAGAAACTCCAACAAAGGAGTATCTTATTATACCCAAACTCATCTGAAGAGGCTTCAGGAAAGAAAGTCTTTGAAGTACCTTTGTTAAAATTCTCCAAACTTATGATCTTCCATTTCTGAACACACAGTTTATTATATTACATAAAGGGAGAGACTCTACAGCTGATTAAGATATGAAGTCTTGCAGTTATTTGTGCTTATTGGACTCACTATGAAAAAGTACTCCTCAACTCTTGACTCCAAGGGGTGTCAGGAGGCTTTATTTGTCTTAGTACCTCAGTCTCTAACTTATGCTGAATGAGTGAATAATTTAAGACATAAAGGGAAATTACAGACTACATTTTGGAGACCTCAGCAGTAACCTTTTTTTTGCACTAATATTCACTTTTAGTATATGTTAATCCATAACAGGAAAGCTCAATCTTCATTATGGAAAGTTGCATAATGTTTCCGGTTATGAGCATTTTATTGTTCCCAATTGCCTTTACATGTTCATCCAAACTGATTACAAATCTGTTTCTTTACTTTCAATCTTGATTATATAGTCCTTTAAAATTTAGGATTTAGAGAATTCTGTATATGGGGGCAGGAAATTTGGAATCACTTTAAAGTATCAGCTTTAATTTTATAGAAGACGAACTGAGCAGGAGGAATGCCAAGTGGTCTTGGTAAACAAATCCATGTGCATTCCCAGAATATGGTTTTTCCTCTTTCATATCTAGTTTTGTCTATTAAAAATAGTCAACGAGTTAAAACAAAAGTAGCATGAACGAAAACAAATTTATAACATCTTTTAAATTATGTGTATCAAATTTAAATAGGCAAGGGAGTGTTTTGATGTTTAATACACTCCTTGATGGACTGCAAAGATCAGTAAGTACTAAGGTACAGTTAGCAGTGAGAAGCTATGGTATGTTACTGTAAGAAATGATCATGTTTGAGCATATATGTTCAACAGGATTTCAATATCATACAATGTACACATGTATGGAAACATTACATGGTACTCCATAAACATATACAGCTTTTGTGGTTTTTATGTAATAGTTAAAATCAATTTAATTAAAACTTCTTAAGACTAATTGCATAAATCATCTTGTACTGCCATTACAAAATGCCATAGATTGGCAGTGCTCACCTGAATGGCATGTGTGCATTACTTCATAACTATTTGAAGTCGCCAAAGGGGTGTCATACTGTGGAAACATTTTTATGAGGCATACTCTCAAGCAATAGAAATTTATTTCAGGAGCTTGTAAATCTGATATCTGAGTGACAGTATGGTCAGGTTCTGGTAAAGGCCAGAGGGTCACTTTTTTTCTGTGTCCTCACTTGGTGCATGGTAAATAGTGATAGGTAGGATGATAGTAATTGCACTACTAATGAATTGATTGTTCAGTTTAACATTTTCCTTTCTCTCATCTCTCATTTTTTCTGCTTGAGTCATAAGAATTATTGGGAGTGAGACATTTTTAACAAAATATTTTGGAATAATTTATCTTCTTTTCCTTGAGAAAGTCTATAAGTAACCATAAAAATATAATGCATGTTACTATTTCCTAACCAAGTTTAAGTATTATTTTCAACCACCCCTCAGGGCTTCTATTTGAACTGCTAACATGGAAAAGCCTGTAAAATTTACAGTTGGAGCAAGTAAACATTAGATCTGTTATTCTTCAAAGTACTCAAGCAAAATCTGGTTTGGGTGAATATCTATTGGAGACAGGATAGTAGAAATTACAGCATCGAGTGAAAAAGATAACCTTAGAGGTTACTTCTGATTTTAAGATCTTATGGTTCTCAGCAGAACATTAGATGGATCTGAGTTTTATCTCCTCCTTTCTATTCAATGCCCTTGGTAGAGGTGCTAACAAGCAATGAAAAGCCCTCAGTGCAAGTAGCAGGAGAGTGTATGGGCCAAAGCCAGGTTTTCAAAAAATTCACTATGAAAAAGGTTGGCTGCATTTTCAGTGATGGTTAATGAGTAATAATGACTTTTGAATATTAATACACTAGCAGTAAGAGGGAAGATATTATTGCCACCTAATGAGCATATAGTTGACAAAATAAGAATAACAAAGAAACAGCTACTCAAGGAAGAACACTTTATATAAACAAGTTTTGAAAAATCTTTTATTTATTCAATGTTTTTAATAATTAGTTGCATGATTGCTGTACCTAATGATTACCTTCATCATGGGGAATTGGTATATGTACATAACATATTTTAATTCTTTTTCTTCCCCTTTCCCTCCTTTAACCTTTTCTCTCTTCCCTCCATCTTTAGTGCCCCTTATATAAAAACAATATAAAGAACATTAACTACCATCTTGCAAATGAGTATCATAGCTTACCATCCTTTATGGCATGTGTGTATTACTTCATAACTATTTGAAGTCACCAAAGGGGTGTCATACTGGGGAAACATTTTTACTCCCAGGCATCTAGCACAGTGCCTAGCTTGTGGAAGTCATATGGTACCTGTTGACTAAATGGATTAATGTCCATATCTGATTTTATAGGTTACTCATTTTCTTTCTTTATTTTTCACATTATTTTTGTGTATTTTAAGTGATATTAGTTATAATAGATAACAATACCCTCAAATATTTAGTGTATAATTTGATAAGTTTAGAAAGCACCATAATCATGATAGTAAATGGATATACTTTCCCCATTGCTCTTTGTAGTCTCTTTTTCTTACTCATGACCACATACTTTTTCTAGAAGCAACTATTAATCTTTATGTTACTAACAATGAGTTTTATATAAAAGTAATCATACCTTATACTCTCTAAGGTATGGCCAGTTTTACTTTGTATAAGATTTGTTCATGTCTTTATTTGTTTGTATGTATCAATAATTGATTCTTTTTTCAAAAGTTCACTGGTCATTATTTCTGAGTAGCACTCCATAGTTTTTTGTGTTAGCCAACTTTCTGTTATTGTAACAAAATACCCAGAGGAAAACTAATATAGAGGAAAGTTTTGTTTTGATACAAATTTCTGGAAGTTTTGGCTTATGAATGACTGACTCCATTGTTTGGGTGTATACAAGGCAGCACATCTTGGTAGAAACACATGGTGGGACAAACTGTATCTCATAATGGCCAAGGATCAATAAAGAGTAAAAAGAAGAGATTAAGGTGCCATAATCGCCTTAAATGACATATACCTGATGACCTAAAACTTTCTAATATCCACCATCTCTTAAAGAATGGTAATCTGGGACCAAGCATTTGAGTGTTTGGGGCATATTTTAAATCCAAAGAGTAGCATATGTATATACCATAATTTCATTCTGTCACCTATTGATGATTTATTTCCAGTGTTTTGGTTATTATGAGTAAAGCTGTTATGAATGCTTAAGTATAAATCTTTGTGTAGACATATACTTTCTTTTTACGTGAATAGATACTTACAAGTAGAATGGCTGGACTTAGTATCTTATGCTTAAATATGGCACATTTTTATTTTTTAAAGAACTTGCCAAACAGTTTTCAAAACTGATTATTTTGTTTTAATTTTTCAACTGTGCTCTATGGGCATTTTAATTTCCCAGTGTCTTAATTTCTTTTCTCATTGCTGGAACAAATTATCTGACTCTCACAATTTAAAGGAGCAGAGGTTTATTTTTGCTTATGTTTACAGAAGTTTCAGTTTTTGCATGGTTGGCAGCATAGTCAAGGGGCCTGCATAGAAGAAAACTGCTCACATTATGATGACAGGAAGCAGAGAGGGTGAAGAGAGGTGCTGTCAAGAGAAATATACACTTCCAGGTCATGTTCCCAGTGAATCAGATCCAATTTCCTAACAGCAAGTGAGATGCAAAGCCCTCATAATCTGGTCACCTAAAAGTTTTGCCTTGCAATGCGTGAGGCTTTTGGGGGTCTTTACTTATAAACCATAACATGCAGCATTATTTCCAATACTTAGTACAGTATTAATCTTTTCAATTATAATCATTGTGATAGGTAGGTAGTGGTGTCTTAGTTTTGTTTTATCTTCAATTACATAATGACTAATTATGTTAAGTATCTTCTCGTGTTCATTTGTCATTCATATTTTTTTTTTTTTGGTTGAGTGATAGTTAACTTTATATTTTGGAGTTAGCTATTTATTTCTATTTTATCCTATGGAACGTTTTGGTATCTATTATATCTGCTATTTGCTTTACCATGTTGGTCATGTATCTATCAGTTTTCTTTTCCCAATGCATGTTTTAATATATTGATTATTTTTTCCTTTGGGACTTTTCACTTCCAGATTCCTCTCGTCTCTATTCTAGACTCTCATTATTCTTTAAGACTTTTGTGTAGTTGTTTTCCTGGATTTTATCTTCTTATTTGTTTTCCTGAATTAAATGTCATTTGCCTTGGATCTTGTCTTTTCATCTTTGACTAGAGTGCAATCTTCTAGTAGCTTCTTAATGACAAATTATTGAAGGAAATTCATGTAATTGAATGCCATGTGTGGAAGGTCTATTTTGTTCAGATTTACTAATCTCTGCTAGAATAGCAAATGTCAACACTTTTACTAATGAATAAAACAAGTTCATTATAATTATAATTATATATTTCATTAAAGTCCAAGTTTGTTCAGTTCATTATTATTTTCTTAAAATATTTAGTTGCTATTTCTTGGCTTACAAGTGTGTGTATACACTGATTATATATCTATGTGATATATACTACAGTGACATAATGTTTAATGTCCCCAAATCTACTTGGAATTACTGGAGAGTGCTGTATCAGTTACTTGTATATGAATTCATGCTGCATTGTACTGTATCTGCTTGTGTGCAGCTTATTTTTCCCATAGAGATGTAGTCGAAAGCTATGCTTTGTATCCCCTTATAACACCATAGAGTCTCTTACTGTTTTGTACATGTGCAACTGGATATTGGTAAAAAAACTAAACACGATGAAACAAAATGAAACAAACTGAAACAAAACTGGAAACATGAAATTTTGTTTTAAGAAATTTTCTGCTGTCACCAAGGACTTGCAAATTAGTTGTGGCAAATTAGTTGTGGCAAAGAAGTATTCATCCTTGAGTCTCCAAAAAGTTCTTGTTGCAAATAAAATTGAATCAGGAATTATAGCACACCTGTTTTGAATGTCAGGTACTCTTGTTACAGATGGCTGGTTCATAGTTGCTCAGTTTCACTTTGCAGATATGTACAGTATTTATGTTCTTTCTCCCACATCTGCAGAACTCCTTTTAGAATCAATGAGAATTACAGGCTTTTAGCACACTGGGGAGGACATGTAAGACATTATTTTGTGTTATTTTTTTATTGCCAGAGGACAGAATTAATATTTAGGTGATGCACAAATGTTACAGAATTCATATAATCATATAAATTCTCACAATTAGAAGGTAATTTAAAAGTCAGGTGTTAAACACCTATACCCCCTCTTCTATTTTACACATAAGAAAACTTAGACTTACTGATTTTAAATTACTTAGTTAAATATAGTTACTGGTAAATGCCATGTCAGTGAAAGCAGATTTTCAGAATCTGATGTGAAGTTTTTGAACATAACTGTTACTTAAAAATCAGGTTCTAATAGATTTCTGTTCTCAGTACTTTAAAATATTAGCTAACCAGAATATTAGAAATCAGTGTTGTCTTAATCAGATTTTGCTGAAAATGAAAAGCTTAATCTTTTAGTATTGATAATTAATATGATATATACCAATAGCTGCTTTACTTTACTCTAACTCAGGTTATGGGGTCATTTTAAATTTAAATATCATTGGTCCAGAATAATTAGTTAGAGTTTCCCGAATTGAACAAGCAGAATGCAAGTGATCACTTTGTATGTATACTGACTCCAAGGCATATATATAAGAACGAATTTTTACACCAAATTCCTTAGGCAAGTTTGATTTTAATGAATGTCAGTTTTTCTGAAAAAAATTTCAAGATGTTAAAAAAAGTTTGAATCATCTGAAAGAAAAAATTAAATCAGTTTGACTGTTCTAAATCATAATGAATGACTCGATCTTGGTGGTATCCCAGAGGGTTTTATCCATATCTTGATATTCTTTAAGGTACTATCCCTTTTTTCTGTTTGTTTCTGATTATTCTCATTCTCAAACACTAAGAATAGATTCGACTGATTCATTAGAAATGTGCTAGCATTTGTATTAGGGACCACATAGATCAAGTCTGGAAGAGTACCTATGTGACTTGGGTTAGAGTCAACAAAACTCCAGGTCTACATGGGCTCAAGCCAGGAAATTGAGAACTTTTATAGGACCCAAGGGTTCAGGTAGTATCTCACAAAACAGTGTCAGCAGTACAAACCAAAGGCCTATAGAGCAAAAGTTTAAGGACCTGACTCAAAAAGGCTGAAAAAGTAGCATTTTTCATACCAGAGGCAAGAATGAGCCTCAGCACAGAATAAGTATTAAAAGAAAAAAATGTGAAATAAGGACTGGTTTTCCTATGTTTCTTTCCCAATACCTGGGATCTTGTCCAAGCAAAAGATGGAACACTTGGATGAAAGAGGTTTGAGGGCTCAGCAAGATGGCTCCTAATATTGGGACTATACCTCATTTCTTCTCTAAATCTCTTTATTATGCTGCATGTTCTGTAGCACACAAATTCTTGCTAAGTGACGTGGTATAAATTAAATATTTGTACATAAAAAATCCCTCCTCCCTTTCCCCACCTGGGGCTATGAACTATACTTGAGACATATCTCTTTAGTAGTTAAATGGACTAGTTTGGTTAAAAGTTTTGAACACAACTATATCCTTTACTTAAACCTAATTTACTGTTATTGTCAGAATAAATTGCCACACTTTAATTCTTTTACATGACTGATTTTCCTCTCACAGACATTCTGAGGTATGTAATTTTGTGTTCACTGAGGTCATAGCTAACTTGTCTATTACTTTTTATTTTGAAGGTAGTAGAAATACAACAGTGCAGTGAATTTGGTACAGAACTTCACAGCAGGCTACCGGGATAACAGTAATAGGTACCATAGTATATCTCACTATCTTCACGATAGTTGTCTAGTGAATTAGGTATAGCAAAATCAAACCAAAGACAGAACATTATAAAATCAATCAAAAGAGAATATTGAATACAGTAAAACAATTAATCATAGTGAAACAAAACTGAAAACAACACTTGCTTTCAAAGAGAAGTTAGAGGAGACCCCCCCCATATTTGCTATATTGCATACAGTCATCCTGCCAAGAGATGCTCAGATCTCTATCCTCAGTTGCTAATGGGGGTGAAAGGGTTGGGATTTGATTCCAAGCCTGTGCACCGGTAGGCTCACAGGAAACACTACTGGGTCTCCACTTGGCTCACGCCATAGGAAGGTGCTTACCAAGAGGGCAGGTGAATTGCTTATTTGTGCAGCCTCCTGGGTTCCACCATGGCCATGGCCAGATCTCGGGGCCGCTCTCTGGTTCTCCTCTTGGCTCATGCTGGAGGAAGGCATTTACCAAGAGGGCAGGCTAGTTGCTTCCATCTATTACTTTGTAATTCCTGCACATCTACTGATAGAAATTTTATATGATCCATGAGATCAGTGAGAATTTGCATAATGAAAACAATAAAAATTCATTAGATCTCTCAAATTTGTTTTTGTAGAAAATACTAATAAGATAAAGTATCAATAAACATTTTCAAGTGGAAACAATATTCTAATTATAGAGAACTATGTAACTTTCTATGGAAATGTTTGGGTTTATAATGTTATGTAATTTGTCATTGCAACTAAATTGGAAACCCCATTAACATGTGGAAGACTAACATCACTGGTGATAAAAACTGTTTTCTTATACAGTATTGTGTGAGGTTTTGAAAAAAATTATTTTGTCTTCCTGGTTCTCAGTTTATGGTTTGAGATATGATATTTTTAGACTAAATCTGTAGAATCCTTTTCAGCTCTGCCCCTAATTTATATTTTACTTCTCACACATATTTTTCAAATATAATGGGTACTTATCCAATAAATACTTATTGACGGATCCTGGCCCTCTCAAATCCAAGTGGCTTTAAAGGCAATAAGTGGTCCTGTAGGTTGCACAAACAGGCAGAGAATAAATGTACAAATCAAGCATCTCACTGAAGTGTAACATAAAAAAGACCTGGGCTCTGTACATTTGATAGCACACATGGCCATGCTTGGCAAGTAGAACTACTGGTGATAAAAGTTATGTCATCATCTGAGTGAGGTGTAGGATAGCAGTACCTAACTTCTTAGGAAAGGCTTATAACTGAGAAACAAGGAAAACAAGAGCAACAGCAAAGGCAGCCAAGTAAATCAGACTAAAGTCCAATCTACAGAATGTTCCCAGCTGAGGTGTAAGAGAATCCGTTGTAATTGGCAGAGAGAAAGTATTTGCTTTCTACATAAGAGGAACAATGGCAGAGACTTAATCAAAGAAGAGAGTCATTCTACAAGAAGCAAAGGGCTAATATGGCTATGTAACTCAAACAGACTCCTTTCCACCACTTTTTATATTATTTTACAGTTTCTTTTTTCAAAAACATTTTTCTATTCTTTTTGTTGTCCTGCCACCTCTTGAAAGACTTGCAATGTGGATGACACCCTCTGTATACCAATGAAAGCGTGTACTTGAACCATTAAATTGAACAATTCTTACTCAGAGGTCTTTGAGAGATTCTCACAACCAAATTGCTTTTTGAGACTTGGGAAATGACCAGTCTCTTTGATTTCCTAGAGAAGGCTACCACAACAAAGTCTCAAGGTCAAAGCTCAGTTTTACACTGAACAAAAAGTTGCAAATTTTGACTTTTTGGTGGGTTCACAGAGAGGTCACCAGGAATAGTTCCTACACACATTGCCAGTAACAACAAACTTGTGCACAGTGAAAAAAAAGAGAGAAAGAAAGAAAGAAAGAAAGAAAGAAAGAAAGAAAGAAAGAAAGAAAGAAAGGCAGGAAGGAAGGAAAGAAGGAAAGAAGGAAGGAAGGAAGGAAGGAAGGAAGGAAGGAAGGAAGGAAGGAAGGAAGGAAGGAAGGAAGGGGGAAAAAATCCCCCTCTGGTATATTGTTACAAAGTCTCTGTGGGTGAATTTTAAAACTTGCTGAAATGATTGATCAACTGGCAGTAAAATTTGATTAAGTGGATCACAGAGTAGAGAGTAGCTTATAGTGCAACAGTAAATATATAAACTTACATTCAATAAGGCTAGTTTACACATTTCTGAGAGTTTCCTAATATTAAGCTCAGAGTCTTATTGTCTTCCAAGTAGAGGCACAATTGTCTCAGGCTTCTTTCTGTGTCCTCTCTGTCCCCAAATGTGATTTGATGTTCTTCTTCTCTCTTGACTCCATTCACTCTTCTGCACTATTTTAGGCTGTAGTTTGAATGAACTTTGGAAACCAGGTCTAAGGTGCATAAATAGACTGTCAGCAAAGATCATAATATTGCTAAAAGTCCAGGTCATCATGATTGAATATGGGACTTCTTTTTGACCTAACAAAGCATCCCAGCTATTTATGCGTTCAGAGAACTGAGGTAGGCTGAATGGAAGCACTGTTCATTTGTAGCACTTTCTCCAAAGTATCCTATTTGAAAAGGATGTACCTGGTGTCTCCAGGTCCTTTTCAACAACCCTTCAACAACAAGACAATGGAAATTTTGTCAGTATGAAAGTCAATATTTCAAGCAAGATGAAACATTTTATGTTCTAATGCTAAGGAGGGGTAGAATCTGGAAAAAAAGAGACAATTCAGATAGTTAATAAATGTAATTTCATTGCAATGGGAGACTGCATCAAGAGAAAACTGAGTTTAAGTGTCCATTTTTGATTGTAAAGTGAGGTAACAGTGGAAAAAAGTTTGGGAATTTTTGGAAACATGATCCCCAGTGGGTGATAAATGATCATAATTCTCAGTCACTTTAATCTAAGCTATGGAGAGAAAAAGTCTTTGCTTTTGATCCTACTTTTCAGGTTCAGTGTTTTATGTATCACTGCTTTTAATGCAAACATTTCCACAAAGTTTAAACTCTGTTTTGAGCCCCTAGAACTGTAATTTTATTTTTTATAGATTATGGACTATTGACAACACTTGTACGTGGTCTTGTTCTGCTCCTTGGTATAATTGAAATAAGCAGTTCTCCATCTCTGGGAGGTTTGGAGAGGGTCTTTCTGACTTTTTTGGGAAGTATGGCTGATAGCACTGCTGTTCAATGCTGCTGACAACCCCAGGGATGCCTGTTGAGAAAGCCTTCTGAAAGTCAGTTTGGAAGAAGTCACAAGAAAAAGGGTGAGGGTTAATGACTACGAGAGGCTTGCTGGCAGCTGCACTTCACCTCAAATGGAAATTTCAGAAGTTTCTGTACTACTCACAAGAGCATTCCTGGAGTTGAATAGTGGAAAGCTAGGCCAAGCATAATGTAGTAACTCTGCTGAACACAACTCTGTCTCCAGAAACTCATCATCATCATCAAATAGCATTTATTAAAAGCCCACACGCATATGGTGCAGAACAAACCACATTAAACAAGCACAGTTGGGTTGCTGGTCCTCTAGAGGGCCACAATTTAAAACAGTAAGAAACTAGCTCTTTCTTCTGTTAACTATATCTTTACGACACAGAATAATGAGAAAGGAGATTGCTTACACAGGGACAAATATTAATACAAATAATTATCATGTTTAAACATTAATTAGTATAGATTTCATTTATTTAGAATTTTCTCAGTGCTAGGTGCTATGTTATTTGCTCTCACTATTGAAAAATAACTCAACTAGAAGTCTGTGAAGCAAGTAGCACTAATATGTGTATTTTATGCAAAGGAAAACTAAAATTTAGAAAGTTAAATAATTTTCTCATGAAAACAAAGCAAAGCTAGAATTTGAGCTTGTGCTTATTGAAATCCAAAGACCATGTTAGGCTTTATTGCCAGTTCTTATTAGAGTTGACAATTGGCTATGGGTGGGTTAGCTGAATATTTATATTTGTAATACTTTATATACTTTTGTATCATTATAATTTATTCATGACTTTAATAAAATTTTAAAAAAAACCTCTCTTGGCTTTCCTCACTTGAAATAGTACTGTTCCTTCCATAATGCGATTAAGAATTTTTTTGGCATGTCAAACATGAATGGATGGTCTCAATGGTCTTTAACTAGTTTATTCACCAAATTGAATAAGGATGGAAAATCTAGATAACTCATAAGAATCACCAAGAACACAGAATTTTGAAGGTTATCCTTCCTATAATCTATACTGGTTAGTATCTATCAGATTGGAGGAGAGTCAAAGTGATTTCAATCTATTCTCTAGTTCTTCCTAGTTAAAACTGAGATCTAATGAAAGAAAAGTTGGCAGAATTGTATGAAATGATATCCATTTGGGGAGCTATGACCTCCCCTATTACTGCCATTTCTTGGTTATGAACAATGTGGTGACAAACTCAGGACTGGAGAAGTCCTGCAGTTGACCAAGAACACATCTTGTGAGAAAGCATATCTCTGAGCTACAGTGTGTTTGCCTCTTCTCTTTTTATTTACTAGTGGCTATGTGACATTATTTTCCCATGTATATTACAACTAAATTTATCATCCTACCTGTTGATTTTGCTGACATCTTTTCTGATAATTTTAATATTCAGGCTACAGTTTTGCTTGAGTTTGTATCATTTGTTCTCCTACCTGATTGTTACACTAATTTTTATGAACATCTTTTCCAACTACTCAGATAAACAATATTTAGCTAACTATTTTCTGTTGTTGAAGTGTGTAGTGGATGCTGTGGTCACATGCAGACTCTTTAATTCTGAAGCACCCTTTTTCACACCTGTGAGGCACATTGGCTACAAACACCTCAACACTAAGTATCTTTCTGAAGAGTGCTCTAGAATAAAAGGTGGTACTTTGCTCAAGATTATACATTGATCCTAAAACCAACTTACATCAAGTAATTGGTATATCTGGGTATGTAAATACCTGAGCTTCTTGCTTCAACTCTGGAAAACTAAAGGACCATTCAAACTCTGCGGCTTTTTGAAGGCCTCTTAAGGTCTCTGTTACAGCTGTACACTGTAGTTCCACTTCATTCTCTGCCAAATCCCTATTTTTAAATCTTTATGGCTATTGCTGTATGTTACAATCTGTTTTCTAGGGAACTCAATTTAAATTCCAGTTAGATTGGTTTAGAACTATATTTTCAAATGACATTTTGGAGCAACATTTCTTGCTAGCTGGGAGGACTCCATTACTGGTGATAGGTAGGGCTTTGTTGATAGTCCCTGGTATATGGTAGAAGGGTAGTTGTTTGAACCTTCACCATTGGGAAAGTGGTATAGGACACTACAGATGGGATTTCTCTGCCAGGAGCAATATCTCAAGCATTTAGAAGGCTCTGGGGAAACATTAATTGTTAGTCCAGTGGGATCAGATCAGTTTTGCTAGAGCAAGACAAGGATAGGGTACAGGTGACTAATTACTATTTAAGGTGAATATGGAAGCTGGAGGACTCTCTTGGTAATATACAAATAAAATGTTACTTTATACAACCAGAAGGATAAATCTTAGAACTTTATTGTTGGAGTAGTGGGAGTGCTGAGATGGTTGAAGTTTCAATCTTTGCAACCATTTCCAAGTTCAGGGTCCTAAATAGAAACCAGAAGGACCTTGAGACTTGCTATGGTGGCATATGGGTAAATGTCCTCAAAAATTGTGAATCCTCAGATTACTGTGAATTGTTTAGCCACACAAAAGATTTCAAATGCCATCCATTCAGACACACAGGCTTTCAAGAGCAGCACATACTCCTTTCATATACACTTATCTCTGCTCCTGGACCTGATAGATAATTTAATTTAATTCACAACATAAATTAGCCAAGAAAACTTCTTAACTGTAGTATTTTAAACATCAAATTAGCAGAGGTTCTTAGAAGGTAGTACTAAAATATGATTAAGATTGAATTTGTGAAATAGTAAATTGGTGAAGCTTGTGCAAGAGCATGTGTGTGTGAGTGCATGCGTGTGTATTTTTTGGCACTATAGGAAGTTAACCCCAAGACTTTGCACATGTTAAGAAGTCTACCAATGAGCCGTACCTCAACCCCTCAGTTCAGTATAGTGCTTTTGAAAAAACATTTTGGAATATGTACCATTAGACTCAAACATATTCTTGCATTTATACAGAGATTTGATTTATTTTTGCTTTTGTATATACACAATTTCCTCTGAAGGAGATACTGTACCAAGCTGAACCAAGTTGACTAATAAAACCCAAAACAGAGATAGCTCAAATAGCCCTAGTGATTCCGCATGCTGTGTGAATCACATCTGGTATTAAAGTGTTCCATCTGATTTCAGGATACACTCCTTCTACCATTTCATAATAACCCACAAGCTGAAACACTTCTGATGTCTTATCAAGCATATCTCAGGTCTTCTTTAAGGATAAATGCCCTAATTTTTGCACTATTTGTGTATATCTAAGTATACAACATTCAAAAACAGAAAAACAGTGCCTGTTAAAAAAGACAGGCTCCTACAAAAATGGAAATTTTTAATTGTAAAATATACAACACATATACAATATGTATTCTATAGTGAAAATTTAAATTATATATTAACCACTTTTCCATCATTGGGACAAAACACCTGATGCTTGCAAGTTAAAGGATGAGAAAGGTGTATTTTGGCTTATGGGTTCAGAAGATTTAGTCCATGACTGGTTGATTTCAAGGCAGAAAAAGCATGGCAGAAAGGTATGGCAGAGGCAAGCTGCTCAACCCATGGCACACAGGAAAGAGAGAAAAGGGAGAAGGGAGAAAGGAGAAGGGAGAAGAGAGAAGAGAGGAGAAGAGAAAATATATACCTCCAGACCATGCTCCTGTGACCCATTTCCAATGACCACAGTACATTGAGTTATGAACAAATCAGTGGGTTAAAGCAGAAATTACTATAGTGTTCTGTGATGCAGTCATCTTCTAAAAGCACTGCTTTTGAGCACATGAGACTTTGGAGAACACTTTGGATCCAGAAGATCTGTGGTTTTTATTCCATAGCTTTCATAGCATGTTGACTTTTAGAGATGTATAGATTATAACAGAACTAAATAAATGAGACAACTTATTGAAGCTTTGTTTGCAGTAGTGGCCCCAAACCAGAAATTTAAATGTCTTGTTGAATGAAGAAGACTTATTTATGCCACACAATAGTGCATATCCTTTAGAGAAATGGTCAGTGTTACCATAGCAGGATTTTTGTCACACAATGCAGTTATGCATTTTTTGAGAACATATTATATGACAGGCATGATGTGTAATTTTCCTAAAAATTATACTTAGGGAAATAAATGTGAGCACAGTGGAGGCATTTAAATACAAGCAAGCAAGCAAACAGACAAACAAACAAATAAACATCAAACATAATCCTAAACAATCAGGGTCTCTTAGTTTGTTGAAGGTTTCAGATCCACAACTAATCCTCTAATGTACAAGTCAGATTGTGATCTCAAAGGGACTAATGGAGTTACCCAAAAGAAAAATGTTGCACTTTTACAAGTGCACTTCAGGAGGAGTTACTGTTCTGACTTAAACTCCAAGTTCCTTGGATGTAGTGAGGCAGGTGAAGTGTATGTGTAAATAACATTGGTGCAAAGAAATATTAAAAAATGGTGAATAAGATGTATAAATTAGATAAAGCCCCCTTTATGGTTGAAGGATGCAAGGAAATTGTCACAGAGGAGATGACACAATATATACTTTAAATTATAAATGGAACTTATATTTGAGCAGAGTTATAGAGTCTGGAGAAACAAAAACATATTTTAAGTAATAATAATCTGCAGAGATTGGAGTTTAGGCTTATTTTATAAACCTGTGAGTTCAACTCAATGTGATAGTTGGATACCAACCAAGAATCATAGGTGAAAAAAGAATTTTGAGTAAACATTTAGACCATATTCTGCTTTTGGGAAGGACCACAGTATATCATCTACCTAAGGCCCCTCCATTAAATTTGTCAGTCAGAAGAATGACTACAAAACTCTAGGAAACTGATCTTCAGAGTTCAGGTTATGAATTGTACTTCCTCATCTATGACACAAGAAACCACTTTCACTTCCTAGGCCTGAGGTTTCTCATCTTTGACGTGAGAGTGTTGAGTAAGGTGGTTCTGAGTTTTAGGGTTCTATAATTATTTAGCAAACAAGCTTCCATTCTATTTACAAAGACTGCAGAAATCATATTATACTGTATATTTGCTTTTCAACTTTATGGCAAATAGGCTTTTATGACTGAGATTTATTTGGCATGAAGATTAACTATCAAATGGAATCTCTTCTTGGGGTGGAGGAAGACCAGTGGCCTGGCACATTCTACTATGGTGGCTCATGCTTGTGAAGTCTATATATTCTCTGCAAGAAGAAAGCACAACCAATTCGTGCTATTTATGTTACATTCACCATAACCACTGAGAAATTTTAGAGCTTTTTCCCATTCAAATGTCACAGTGATTTAAAAAGTGAAAATTCTTTACATGCAGCCATGAAAACAAATTCTTGTTCTCTTCAAATGCTACAAAAATCATATACTCATATTTCCTTTGGGTTTGTGATAGTTCACACATACATGTAACAAATACACATATATGCACCTACACACCATATTTTCCACAAATAATTTTGAAAAACTTATCTTTTTTTTTTTTTTCTTTTTTTGGCTTCACGCTTGCCCGGCAGTTGCTGTGTTGCTGAGTTGAATTCCTAACCCTAAACTTATCTTAAGGAATTATAAAATAGAAGAAAATATGAGTGAAAAACATAACCATGAAAAAGTTGTATGCACACATGACTTCTGATATTTAGGCATCAAATTATGCGGTGTCATATCTGGTTTCATTTGGAGTTAATGAGAAAAGTTTTAAACATATCTTTAATGAAAGAGGAAGATTCAGCAAGATACATTAACACCTTGTTAATACATTTATTTTTTTATTTGAAACTATCATGTTGATAGTTTGACTTACTTATGCTGTCTCATTTTCTGTTAAAGGGAGAAGGGCCTGTAATAGGTTATCACCAAAGGTGTTTAGCTTATCAGGCTGATGAGTCTGAGATCTTTATGGAGAGTTTCCTTTCAAGAAGACATGCATTTGTAACAGAAAGAATAATAGTATATCCATGATAAACAGTTTCTTTGAGTAGCTCTCAAATTAGGTGATAGAATTATATAAAAGTCTGTTTTACATAATTTGACTTGTCTCTGTACTATTTATATTTATATAGTTTTTTTCTAATTCTCAATTGATAGGATAATTTTGCTTTGTTTTTTGGTAACAGGGATCAAACTCATGACCTCGCGCTTACTGGGAAAGTGCTTGAGCTGCTGAGCTAAACCCCCAGCCTGATAGGATAATTTTTGAGTAAGAACAGTCCTTCAATTTTGGAATTGAAAAAAATGTCAATTGTTGAGTGCACTTTGTTTCCAATGTTGCTGTAAGAATTAGTAATTTTTGAGCAAAACATCCAGGGATCTTTAGAAGCAGTCACAAACCAAAGAATTCACAAAAAGCACTCTTTTTCTGTTGATTCAGCCTGTCTCTCTCTAGGGTGAAAGAATGCTGGAAAATGTCACATTCTGCCTGTGATTTCAGTGGTCTTTTTAGTTTTTTTTCTGTGCTTTTTCTCAGTATAGAAATTGTCTGATTAAATACTTTGTTGACTCTTATTTAAAGGGAAGTTGGGGCAGGGGGATTGTCTACAACTTCACATTGGACTCTGCATTCAGCAGCAGATTAATCAGTAGCTATACTCCTGGGGGAAAAAACTGAAAGTTGAAAGACGTGCTGTCTGGGGTTTTTGCCCAATTGCAAGAAGAAGGCTTCACAGCCATTATTTTATATTGCAGCTTAGTGATTTCGTTCATCAAGGCCAGTCTGGCAGCATGTTGTGACTCTATTATTGTTTATTTTGATTTCTATTGGATTGAGAGACATGCTGAAGTTTTAAATTTTTTTCCTGCTGAACAGTTGAATGTTTGTGTTTTAGAGTTTTATAGTCAGAATTTTCATGCATACCTAGCCAAGCTTATTTAGTCTGATTGCCTTTTGATTTCACTCATGCCAATTACACAGTTCCAGCAGGCAATTTCTTGTTTTTAAAAGTAGTTAGTTGTTTGTCAAAACTGATCATGCCCAGAGCAAGGTCTTCTTTGGCAGCTCCAGCAAACTATTATAGGAAAAAGAATTTGGAAAAATGTATTTTGTTGCTGGATTCAATCACTGAATGTTATGAATCAAAGTTTTTCCTTTTATGCCTCAATTTCTTCATCTGGAGTATGGAAATACAGCCCAGTATAGGATGGTGTTGTAATAGGCTGTAAATTTAAGTAATTATGAGGTCTTATCAAATCGTTCAAGTTTCTGTTAGAAATGATACTTATTTAAGCAAAAATTATTTTAAAAGTTCAACTCAAAGAAGCGCCATATAAATATATTAATCAATAACTACCTGCAACATTATTTTTAATATCTGAAGCAAATAATAGAAAACATTTCAGTATCATACAGAGAAATTTCACTGAATTAGCTGGATTAAAGGACAGATGGACGTCTAACATTTTGGTATATTTGTATATTTAAAATTCAACTGTTTACATTTATTAATTTTAAGGAAGATATTTTGCTGTTATTATTTCCACTGTTTTGGATTAGCAGAAAACACAATATCTGTATTGTTCCACTTTTCTGACGTTTCTAATGCAAATCTTTTATATTTGATATGAATAAAGACAGATTTGGGACCAGAATTCTGGGTCTTGTGTTATGCAAAATTCTTTGCAGTGGTTATGATATTCTTTCAGCTATTTCTTTTGCATATGCTTTGGTTTCATGAGCCTTCCTGCTTCTTGATCTGACCTTTTCATTACCACATTAAACTGTCAGTTTCTAGGGCTTATTTGGAATATTTTCAGACTGAGCATATGGATTTTACAGTAAGTCTTTATAACAGCATTTTGATACCTCAGTAACTTTTTCTCATCATAATATTATTTGCATTATATTGAATCATATATTTTTTGGTGGGCCAGTATGAGATTAGCATATAATGTGGAGAGTGTGTTTTAAAATCATTTGTGTAAAAATGAGGATCTGGAGGAATGCCACTGTAGTCTAGCTATCAACTGGTGGGATATATAACATACACCACTGGCACAGAATGTACTTTGAAATGATTTAGTAGGAAGAATAAAATATCTTTACTGAAATCCAAGGAGCAAAGGAACCCTTTTTATAAGAGTTTTCTACAAGTTGAGCAAAGAATGTTATTATTTATGTATATTTTTATGAAATACATAAACCTTTGTTGTATCATTGATTATAAGCTGTTCACAAATAATTTAACAAAATATATAAAACAAAAATTCCTTCTAGCTTAAGGACTGAAACCAATGAAATTATAATTTTTGTCCCAGAAAACAACTCTGGAATGCTAATTATTGGGAGATCTATGAGGCGAATACAGATTTGATTTGGTTTTAGTTCATTCATGCTCCACCCAGTGCTGGATTCAGGCAGGGGAAAGTCTGCCAAGTACTGGATGATGGTCAGGCCAGGACAACTCAACTGTTGGTATGGTTAGTGGAAGTTGGGCTAGAATCATTAAAAAACACCCACCAATAGCTCATCTATTCAAAATAATATTTTATATGGTGATTTATAATTTACAAAGTACTATCACTTCCATTTCCCTTTTGAGTCTCGCAAAAAATCTTTTGTCTAAATATGAAATATAAAAGTATTCATATTTTATAGGCAAGAGAGTCCAGGCTTAGAGAGAATAAAAAAAGAGATAGATTGGAAATGCTGTTTGTGGAGTAAAATTTGCATGAAAGATATCTCCTTCAATTTTTATCTGTGTTGCCTTTGTTTTTGAATGATATAACTTTCTTAAAATAAATGTGACTCCTTCCAACAGTGACTCTGACTCAATTATTTTGAAACATAATTTTAGGTAATGCCTTTTGAAGTTCAACTGTTTCTCACAATATTATCTCCACTCATTCATGCCCATTATCATTTTCATTTGGTTGTCTTTCTCACAGACAGCCTAAAAGGGAAATAATCTCCAGGAAGACTTATTGAAAGAGAAAAACAAGATTAAAAGTTCTTAGAGCAGACATAACTGTTTAAAAATTCTATTGTTGCATAGATTCTTTTGGTCCCAGAAACTAAAAGACAACTATTGTGCAGTTTATACACCTGTGTATAATTTTTATAGAAAATAACTTTTGGCATTATTTTTAATATTTTTTATTTTAGAGAGAATAAAACCAAAGAGGACAGATCCAAGCAGATCAGAACAGAACAACGTAAGCAACACAACACTTCACAACAAGACAGTTGGATATTAACAGTAGCTATTAAAATACTTCTTTGAATATTTAGTAGCCAATCAGTTGTATAAAAAGTTAAAATATCACTAAAGGTAAAGTTAATTGATTTATTTTTCTGGGGCATTCAATTTTTATTACCTATTTATTGGTCTTCCACTAAGTTTAAATTTTTTGTGCATTTAGCTTGGTGGGCTGTTTTAGGTGCAGAGAGGAAATATTTTGGTTATTTTCCTTAGCAAGTCAAAAGAAGACAAAGACAGCCCATTTAAAACACGTGGGAGATAATTACTTAACAGAACCATGAAATTTTAACAGAGATAAACATTCAGTTCTGTAAAAAAAAAAGTAAACTTTTCTTGAGCCCTAATAAAGTTTGTAAAATTGACCAGAAATGGCCATTCTATTCATCATATTGAGTCTTGTGCTTTTATTACACATTCACTTACTACAAAGAATTATTTTTCAAAAATGGTTGATTATAGTTGAGGTGTTTTAAATGTAAGGTACAGAAGAATCTGCCTCTCAGTTGAATCAGTGCCCTGAATCTTTTCTTGTGGAAATTTCTTTCAGGCAACTGATCATAGCCTCTGGTAGGTCAAGCATGATAAGGTGCCAATTGTGGCAATAGTTGAGGAGATATGGATTGGAACTGATGTTTGCGTTTTTGTTTGAATTTGTGTTGAGATTCCTGGAATCAGCTAGATGCCAGAAGAATAATAACTGAAGACATCTGGTCCCATAATTTAGAGACCCCTAGAAAAGCAGACTTTCTCCATTAACATCGTGCTTAAATTTAATAGGCTGTTTTCAGTACAAGTGGGGACATCCTGCCAGTTGGGATGACATTTTAATGGTTAGGACGATCCTATTTCTCTTCAGGTAATAGTTTGACAAGTTACTATTTTTTTCAATAATATACCAAATGCGAGAAATAATTTGAATCACACTGTGAACTAACTTAATATAAGCAGAAGTTACTAAAATGATGCATCTCTGTACTTTTCTTTCCAGCTCCAGAATGAAAATTAGTTGTAATATACTAATTGCATATTAAAAAATGTGCACTTAGGGGTTCAGGATTTTTTTAAACAAAAGCCCATAAATATTCTCATATTAAAAATGGCATAAAATTGGAATTTTCTTTTATTTCTTGAATCTTTAGCTCATGCAAAATAAGTTTTTGAAAGTCTCCTTATAAATAGTGCTGGAAAAACTGACTTTCTATATGCCAAAAACTAAAACTAGAACCATGTCTATTGCCATACACTATACTAAAATTGAAATGGATTAAAGATCTAAATATTAAAACAGAAATACTAAATCTACAGGAAGGGAGAGTAGGTAAAATTCTTGAAGACATAGGTGTAGGCAAAGACTTTAGGAACAAAACCCTGACTCTACAGTGAATACTACAAAGAAATCAACAACTGGAATCTTGTCTTATTTAAAAAGCTTTTGGAAAGCAAAAAAAATCACCAACAGAATAAAAGACAACCCAAGAGTAGGGAAAAAAATCTTAGCCAGTTGTTCTTCAGATAGAGAACTAATATCTAGAACATATGAAGAGTTGAAAAAAGATCAGATATCCCAAATTAAAAAAAAAATTCCGACTTGCTGGGCATTGGTGATGCACGCCTATAATCCCAGCACTTTGGAGACTGAGGCAGGAGGATTCTTATGAGTTCAAGACCAATGTGGGCTACAAAGTGAGATCAAGGCCAGCTTGAACTGCATAGCAACACCCTGTCTCAAAAAGAAAAATATATCTATATATCTATATCTGTATCTCCCAAAATGGGCATCTGAATTGAATAGACACTTCTCAGATGAAGAAGCACAAATGGAAAATAAACATAAAAAATATTCAACATCACTGATCATTTGAGAGACAAAAATTAAAATAACACCGAGAATTCCATCTCATTCCAGAAAGAATGGTTCTTTTCCAAAAATCAACCAATAACAAATGCTGCTGGGAAAAGAAACCCTGATCCACTAGTGGTGAGAGTGTAGATTGATGTAACTACTGTGGAAATCAGTATGGAAATTCCTCAAAAAACTAGGACAACAGCTTCCACTCAATCCAGCCATTTCCCTTCTGGGTATCTTCCCAAAAGAATTAAAAGCATTGCACCATAGCAGTATGTTTTTGCCCATGTTTATTTGTGAAATAGGAAGAATTTGTTTAAAAGGGAAGGGAAATTAGAGAGCTGGGAGGGGCAAAGTGAGGAAAAGAAAAGAAAAAATTAGAAAAGAACAACAAAATGGAGACAAAGCTTTGTAAGTAAGGAGAGAAAGAGGGGTTGAAGGAAGGGAGAGGAGGGAATGGGAAAACAAAGAGGAACTAAGATACATCATGTACAGGTGCAAATTCCATATGATGAATGTGAGCATTATGTATATTTAAATTATACTAATAAATTTAATTAAAAAATAAAAACAATATAGATTTCTGACCTGAAAACAATAAAAAGCAACTAGAATTAACTCTGTGTGTGTGTTCATGTGTGTGTGTGTGTGTGTGTGTGCACGTGTGTGTCTTTCTCTGTGTCTCACATTTACACAAAAATTCATTATGAGTGGCCAGATGTCTACATGAGAAAATTTGAGGAAACATTTTTTTCCTTTGAGTTGGAATTATGCACCCAGTAGTCTATTTTTTTAAAAAGTGTGCATTAGGCCAATCCTTTTGTTGCCATCTTCATCTACTTCAGAGAATAGGACATTCTGAACACAAATACATTTTGGGGGAAGAAGAGGAGTCATTGTTGGAAAAAAAAAGCAGTGGAAAGAATGGGAAGCTTGGAAAATATATATTGTAACTGTTGGATAAAGACAAATGATTCATGTTTTTTTCTTCCTGCCAAGCCATTTTCACTTAAGGGTCAAGAATACCACAGTTTGATATTGTATTTAGAACTAAATTTTCAAGGAAACACATTGCCAGGGGACATGCATGAAATTCCCACTGATAATTGCATGAAATACAAAAGGGTAGTCTGATCTTCCAATGTGGTCCCTCTATTTTGTGTAACAAGTGACAGTTAACAGTGATCTGTATATTTGTATATTGGAAATGTGTTGCTAGATTTTAAATGATTTGAAAATAGGTGCTTGATTGATTTTTTTATCCTTAACAGCAACTTGGTAAATAACAAATACTCAGGAATTGTCACTAGTACTATATTTAAAATTATAATTCCAGTGAAACTGCTACCTATAATCTGTGTTAGCAGTGTCCACTGAAAAGTAGAGTCAATACAGGATTAAATTTTCAAGAAATGTATAGGGGAAATGGCTGTAAACAAAATAGGAAAGTTACTGGAAACATCTTAGAGAGACATTGACTTCAGTATAGGTCTAATGTCACATGAAGGGGAGAAGGAAGGAAGAGTGTGTGGAAGGAAGGAAAAGTGAGTGAATTGAAGGAGGAGTCTAACCTCTTAGACTAATGTACAGTTCTAAGAACAATTTGGCCATGTGCTCTACAGAGTCCTCAAGTCAAAGTTGCCTCTTGAAGGAATACCACATCTCCAGTAAAACACTTGACTGACTGTCACTGTTTGGAAGTAACTGATGAAAAGTGTGACCTAGCAGTAAAGGCAGTGAAAAGATTTGAAAGTGCACCCTCTGGGGGCTGTTAGTCAGTTACACTCCCTACAGAGAGACAACCATGGGACCTGGTTACCACAAAGCCCTTGTCAGAGTTTATGCATTGTTCTAGGAAAAAGGGAACTCTTGCTTCTTGGAAATAGCTATTAGCAGATGTGAAGACTTACTAAGATAATCCATAACAAGGGCCTTGCACATCACATAGCATGCAGTGAAGTCACCTGCTTAGCTCCAATTTACTGAACCTCATTTTGCACAAAGCACAATGATGAGCACTTGGTATGCAGTGGAACATGCTAAGAACATACCTGCTTTGGTGGTATGCAGAATAGTTTTAAAATAGGGTGTAGCACTTACTAGTTGTGCAGTCACATTGATTATGTTGTTGAAAAAAATCCCTAAATCTCAATTCCACAGATAAAATACTCCACATAAAGTATGGTAGTTGATTAAGGAAAAAAATAGTAGTACTGCTTCAGACATACCATAAATGATTTTGCTGTTATCATTTCTGAGGATCACATTAATTCACTAAAATATTCAGTCCTAAAAGGCTGCCCTGCCTGGGATACATCAACAGGGCTCTTATGTCCTCAGACTTTCTATTGTGTTTGGTTTGAAGGAATCTGAAGTGGGAGAAGTCAGAGATCTATTCTCTTAGCTCCTTCCCAGTGAGAACTATCTGTGTTCCTCTTCAAAAGTCATTATTCTTCACAAGACTCAATTTCTCCTTTTTTGAATCCTGATAATTATTTGCTTCTCTTTCTATTCTGGCTGGCTGGTGATAAAAAATTAACTGTCACTTACTCTTTCTAGGTTATTCAACAAAGAATTCTAGTTCCAATATACAGATTTGTGAATCATCTCCCATAAACAGAATCCTTCTTTGAAACATTCTACTTTGAGTGTAACTTTATATTTTTATTGGGGAAACCCATTTTCAACTATACACTCTTTATGAAATGAATGAAGGTTACATTTTAAAAATAGTGTACTTGTCAATAAGGTAAATGAAAGACAAAAGGGTGATTAAATTGCCCTGTATTTAGAATCTGGTACCAAGATAATAGGCTTAATTTATGAATAAATTCCAAGTAAGTTCAAAAGGAAAAAAGAGTAAAAGAGAAAAATTGAAAACAAAGCTTTTATAACTTAAGGAGAGGAAGAGAGATTGAAGGGAGAGGAGGAGAATGGGGAAAAAAGAAGAATCAAGTCATATTATCTGCAGGTACACATTCGCTATGATGAATGTGATCATTATGTATATCAAAAGGTATAAATAAAATTAATTTTAAAAAAGAATAAATTTAAAGTTAATTCAAAGAAAAAGATATTTGAAAATAGTCATGCTAAGACTGAGGAAGAAGTAGATAGACAAGAACCTCTAGTCTTGATTGCTAAACCCTTGGATGGTTTGGAATGCAAACTTTATCTTCTTTGACCCTTAAATCAGAGCACAGGCTAATATGTGACTATTTTGGCTATAGCAATACTAGACAAAAACATTGTTTATGGAGGAAGGTTTCATTTTTTGGTTCTTGGAAAGATGCTTTAAAATTCTTGAGCAAAGGACAAATGTATTGGGGCACATGATTTTGTCTTCTTTCTGTGTGTGGAATTCTATTTGGAAGCATCTTTTATCAAAAATTGAGGATGTTGCCAGACGAGATTATACTGACTCTTTGAAGTGCCAATGGGTGATGGGCTGGTGGATAAGCTGATGCCCAGGGAAGTTTATCCTGGCTTTTTCACCCAGCTTGTATGAAGTCCAACACACCTGGAATAAAATAGCTTGAAATCAACTGTCTTAGTTATTTTTTCTCTTTTCTAGGACAAAATACCCAGCACTTACAAGTCAAAGAAGGAAAGATTTATTTCAGCTCACAGTTTTTAGAGATTTCAGTCAGTTGGTTTCAAAGCAGGGAGACATGGCTGAGAGACACCACAGAGGAGAAACAATCCATGGTTTGGCAAAGAGAAAGCAGGAAACAGCAAGCAGCCAGCCTGCATTTCCCATTTATTCTACATAGGCTATTAACCTTTTGTGTGCTGTCTAACTATGAACTATGCCAAGTCCAATCAGAGGACTAATTTAGTACCACACACCATTAATCTCAGTGTTACACACTCAAGGTTCACCCAGATACAAAAAGTTCTACCAATGAGTGTGTAATGCCTTGGTGGGGTACATCTAGATAAAAACTATAGCAATGAAGTCTAACATATCTGAGTAAAATTCCATCCATGGCCCCAGGTAGAAAAGCATTATTAAAGAAAAGAATGGAAAATCAGACACTATTGGTGTGAATGTGAATACTCTAGGCAGCAGACGAATCCAAACAGGAAAGGATTTTTCATGAGCTACTCAGAGGGAATTAAAAAAAAATTTACCTCAAACACCTGACATGGAATTCAAATGATAGGTTTAGTTTTGAGACAAGATGACTTGTGCTAAATCTCTATTTTTTTGGCATTGAGAGTGAAAAAGTAGAACTCCCTCCTTGGGTGAGAAATGTTATCCTAATGGCTAAAGAAATGTTTTGGCATCTGTTTTGGAAATGACCACACATACCCTGATTAATTACATTTTAAAAGATGTGGCTTGAAGAACAAAAGAAAAGGGGAGGGGAAGAAGACAAAAACAAAACAAAACAAAAACACCAGAATTGAAGGAAAAAATGAAAATAAGGCTTTTATAAGTGGGAAGGAGACCAAAGAGTTGGAAAGAAGAGGGAGAATAAGGGATAAGGGATAAAAAAAATTAAGATGTATTATGTACATGAACCAACTCTCCACATTAAATGAAATAATTATGTACTACAAATGTATTAATAACAATATTAAAAATAAAATGTGAGTGAAATTACAAAACCAAAGAGAAATTGAATCAGGTTTGCTTTCTTCTTATGGAAGAAACTTAAAGTACTCATCTGCTGAAAAATTAGATGACAGGAGTTAGAGAAAAGCAACCTAGCAAGGGCTCTTTGCTATAGTTATTTATTTGACTTTAAAAATTGTTTATTTAAAGACAAAAAGAGAAAGGGTAGATATTATAGAATTTCAAAAAAGAGCTAAACAGTAAGAAGCCACTAGTTGATAAATTACATATTGTTCTTTTAGAAACAGTTGTTCAAGTTACAAAATTAAAGCATACAAAAAGGACATTCAAGCAGTGAGATTGCAAACAGATCTGTTCAACAATCCAACAAGAACGTAGAAATATAGTTATCAATCCTACACACTTAAAAATACATGCAGTTGTATCTTTTATAGCACTTCCTATTTCCTCTCTTTTTTGCAACAGCAATTACATATTTTTAAATCTTATTTAAAGAGAGGAAAAAAGAAAGAAAAACAAAACAAAACAGAAAAAAGGGTAGCAACAATACAGAATTCTAAAAGAAAAACAGTAAAAAATCACTAGTTGATAAATTACATATTGTTATCTTGGATGTAGTTGTTCAAGTTACAAAATTAAAGGATACACAGTAGATACAGTGAGACTGCAAACAGTTCTGCTCAAAGATTCAACAAAAATTCAGCAATATGGTCATCTATTTTACACACTCAAACATACATGCAGTTATATCCCTTAGAGCACTTTCTTTTCCTCTCTTTTTTACAATAGCAATTACACATTTTGGGTTTTATTACTCTTATAGCTCTTATCACTTTTTACACTAGAGACACAATGTGATATTTATAAATATGATTCTTATCTATTTCACCAATGAGGATAGTCTCAAGTTGTCTCCATTTACCTATGAAGGCCTCAAGATCATCCTTTTTATAGCTGAGTAATGTTCCATTGTATAAAAATACCACATCTTTTTTCATCTACTCTGCAGTTGATGGGTATCTTGGTTGTTTCCAAGATTTAGCTATTACAAATTGTGCTGCTATGAACATGGGTGCACATATGTCACTGTGATATGACCTTTTCAGTGTTTCTGGGAAAATACCCAGGAGGGGACTAGATGGAATGAATGGAGCTTCCAATCCTACTCTTCTGAGAATTCTCAATATGGTTTTCCATAGTGGCTGCACCAGTCTATATTTCCACCAACAGTGGAGCAGTGTTCCTTTCCCCACCCCGCCCAGCCTCACCAACATTTGTTATCAGTTGATTTCTTGATGGCAGCTATTCTTTCTGGAGTGAGGTGAAATCTCAATGTTGTTTTAATTTGCATTTCTCGAATGACCAGTGATGGTGAACATTTCTTAATGTATTTATTTGCCATTTGTATATCTTCCTCTGAGAACTGTGTGTTCATCTCAGATGTCCATTTTTGGAGAGGGTCTTTGAATTTGGGGGGCTTGATGTTTTTCAATACTTTATATGTTCTGGATATAAGTCCTTTGTCTGAGGGGTTGCTGGATAAAATTCTTTCCCACTCTGTGGGTTTTCTTTTCACTCTGTTGGTGATTTCTTTTGAAGTGCAGAAACTTTTCAATAATATGAGATCCCAGTTGTTGATTCTTTGAAGTGTTTCCCGTGCAGTTTGCATTTTGTTCATGAATTCTATGCCTATCCCTGTGTCTCTGAGACATCTATCTACCTTGTCTTCCAGTAGATTTAGTGTTTCTGTTTTAATATTGAGGTCTTTGATCCATTTAGACTTTAGTTTTGTGCATGGTGATAGGCATAGACTGATCTAGTTTCAGTCTTCAGCATGTGGAGAGCCAATTTTTCCAACACCATTTATTAAAGAGGCTATCCTTCTTCCAGTGGACATATTTAGTCCCTTTGTCAAATATCAGATGGCTGAGTGTCTTTGTAGTTGTGTTTGCATCTTCTAATCTGTTTCATTGATACTCAGGTCTATTTCTTTGCCAGTACCATGCTGATTTTATCACTGTGGCTTTATAGTACTGTTTCAAGTCAGGAATTGAGATTCCTCCTGCCTTGCTTTTGTTGCCCAGAATTGCCTTTGGTATTCTAGGTTTCTTCTGTTTCCAAATGAATTTTAGGAGTGTTTTCTCTAGATCTGTGAGGTATGTCAATGGTATTTTGATTGGGATTGCGTTAAATCTGTAAAACAGTTATTGGGAGTGTGGCCATTTTTATAATGTTGGTTCTTCCTAGCCAAGAGCAAGGAATATCCTTCCATTTTCTAATACCCTCTTCAATATCTTTTTAAAGGATAGTATAATTTTCAACATATAGGTCTTTTGCATTCTTAGTTTGATTCCTAGGTATTTCATTGTTTTAGATGTTATTTCAACATATAGGTCTTTTGCATTCTTAGTTTGATTCCTAGGTATTTCATTGTTTTAGATTTTATTGTAAAGGGCCATATTTCCATAATTTCTCTCTTGGTGAATTTTTTGTTTGTTTACAAGAATGCTATTGATTTTTGAACATTTACTTTGTATCTAGCTACACTGCTGAACTTGTTTATTACCTCTTAGTAGTCTTTTATTGAAATTTTTTGGGTTATCTATATAGAGTATCATGTCATCTGCAAATAGTGATAATTTAACTTCTTCCTTTCCTATCTTTACTCCTTTTATTTCTCTCTCTTGTCTGATTGCCTGGCTAGTTTTTCCAGCACTATATTGAAAAGAAATGGTGATAGTGGATATCCTTGTCTTCTTCCTGATTTTAAAGTGAAAGCTTTCAGTTTTTGTCCATTTAGTATAATGTTGGCTGTTGGTTTGTCATAGATGGCCTTTATAAGGTTGAAGTAGACACCGTGTATTCCAAGTTTCTGTAGGGGTTTTATCATGAACATGTGTTGGACTTTATCAAAAGCCTTTTCTGCATCTATTGAGATGACCATGTGGTTTTTGTTTTTGGCTCTGTCCATGTGATGTATTACATTTATTGATTTGTGTATGTTAAACTATCCCTGCATTCCTGGAATGAACCCCACTTGGTCATGATGTATACTCTTCTTGATGATTTGCTGCATTCTATTTGCCAGTATTTTATTGAGAATCTTTGCATCAGTGTTCATTAGTGAAACTGGCCTATAGTTCTCCTTTTTGTTTGGCTCTTTCTCTGGTTTTGGTATCAGAGTAATACTTGCCTTCAGGAATGATTTAAGGAGGATTGCTTTCTTCTCAATTTCATTGAAGAGTTTAAGGAGTATTGGCATCAAATCATCTCTAAATTTCTTATAGAATTCAGCTCTGAATCCATCAGGACCTGGGCTTTTCTTTATTGATAAGTTTTTAATTAATTTTCAATTTCATTAGCTGATATTGGATTGCTCAAAATTGCTATATCTTCTTGGTTGAGCTTTGGTAGCTCATATGTTTCTAGATATCTGTCCATTTTCTCTGTGTTTCCCACTCTATGTGTGTAGAGATTTTCAAAGTAGGTATTCATGATCTTTTGAATTTCCATGGGATCTGTCATAATTTCCCCCTTTTCAGTTCTTATTGCATGAATTTGGGTTTTTTCTTTCTCTTCATAAGGTTAGCTAGGGGTTTGTGAATTTTGTTTATTCTCTCAAAGAACCAGCTTTTTGATTCATTAATTCTTTGTATTTTTTTTTTAGTTTCAACTTCATTGATTTCTGCTCTAATCTTTACAATTTCCTCTCTTCTATGAGCTTTGGGTTTAGCTTGCTCTTCTTTTCCTGTAACCTTGAGATGGAGCATTAGGTTGTTTATTTGTGCTCATTCTGTTTTCTTGATAAGACAGTTTATTACTATATTTTTCCCTCTTAAGACCACTTTCATTGCATCCCACAGATTACAGTATGTTGTTTCTATATTTTCATTGAGTTGTAGGTATTGCTTCATTTCTTCTTTAATTTCATCTGTAGCCCACTGGGTTGTTCAAAAGGTTATTATTTAATTTCCATGTATTTATGAAGGTTTTGCAATTTCTTTTGCTATTACTTTCCAGTATCAATGTGCTATGGTCAGATATTATGCATAGGATGATTTCAATACCTTTGCATTTACTTAAGAATGTTTTATGGGATAATATGTGGTCTATTTTGAAGAATTTCTGATGCACAGCTGAGAAGAATGTGTATTCTGATGTGGTTGCGTGGAACACTCTGTATACATCTACTAAGTCCAATTGCTCACAGGTATGATTCAGTTCTGTTATTTCTTTGCTGACTGTTTGTCTAGTTGATCTATCTCTTTGTGACAATGGGCTGTTCAGTTTCCATGTTATAATTGTGTTCTTATTCATTTGGTTTTTCATGTCCATTAGTATCTGTCTTATATAGTTGGGTGCTCCTGTATTTGGTGCATATATATTTATAATTGTTAGTTCTTCCTCTTGAATTTTTCCACTAATGGTTATGTAGTGACTTTCTTTATCTCTTTTAATCATTTTAGGTTTGAAGTTCACATTGTCTGCAAATAAAATGGTTACCCCTGCTTTTTTCTGGGTTCCTGTTGCATGGAATAATGTTTTCTATCCTTTGACTTTTAATCTGTGAGTTTCTTTTGGGTCAGATATGTTACTTGTATACAGCATATTGTGGGATCATATTTCTTGATCCACTCTGTCAATCTATTTCTTTTTATAGGCACATTGAGACCATTTACTTTTATGGGTATCACTGATATGTACTGGCTCACCTTTGCCATATTATGTTCCAATTGTTTGCTTTCTGCTTTTCCCCTTGTTTAATTGCTTATCCTATTTGGTGGTTTCTTTCCATTGTTTTGGGGATTTTGGTCATTTTTATCTCTGTATAGTATGTCTTTCAGTACTCTTTCTAGGGTTTGTTTGGTGGATGTGAATTTCTTCAGTTGTTCTTTGTCATGGAAATATCTTGTTTCTCCATTAAATTTGAATGAAAGTTTTGCTGGGTACATCAGTCTGGGTTTAAAATTGTTTTCTTTCATGGCTTGAAATACCTCACTCCAAGCTCTTCTTGACTTGAGGGTTTGTGCTGAAAAGTCTGCCATGATTCTAATGGGCTTTCCTTGATAGGTGAGTTGTGTCTTTTCTCTGACAGTTTTTAGTATTGTGTTTTTATGCTGTATGTCTGAGATCTTAATTATTATGGGTTTGGGTGTGAATTTATGTTGGTTGTGACTGTTTGGTGTTCTATATGCCTCACTTATCTGCATATCAGACTCTTTCCTCATGTTTGGGAGATTTTCTGCTATTACTTCTGTGAATACATATGTCATTTGCATTGACTCCTGCATCTTCACTAATGCCCATTAATCTTATATTGTTGCTCTTGGCATCATTATGAAACTTCTGGATTGTCATTTCTTGATGCTTTGTTATTTTTAAATGTTCTATCCTTTCCTGTTCACTAATTACAATCCTGTCTTCAAGTTCCAAAATCCTATCCTCAGCTGCATTTAAATGGTTTTGTACACTTTCAATAGAATTTTTTGTTTCTTGGATGTGTCTTTGAGTTTGTTTCATGAATTCTGCTTGTTTTCCATACTGTTCATTCAAGGTTTTAATCAGTTTCCCATACTCCTGTTCTTTTTTCTCTATTTCTTCTTTAGCTGCATTCAACAACTCCTTTACTAAGGTTGTTATTTCTGTCTTTTCATGGGAGAGTACTTCTAATATAATTTGATTTCCTCTATAGCCTCATGGAGTTTTTTTTTTTATTTCACTTGCTATCTTTTCAGAATTCCCAGTGCATTACATTCAGGGTCCTCTATTTCAATATCTCCTGTACTTGCTTCTGGTAGACTAGATGTTTGAGATTACATTTTGCTTTTTCATTTTGCCATTTTCACTCTGTCTGGTTTTTTTTGTGTAGGACGGGGTCACCCACACTTTTTTCAGACTCATCTGGGCATGGCCTGGTTAGGCCCCCATCCCTGTGTGGGCCTTGAGGTGGTCTGGGACACAGCACATGGTCTTATCATCTGGGAGCAGGGTCAAAGTCCCTTTCTGTGTTCAGGGATTCTGTCAGAGCATGCAGTCAGGGCCCAAGGATGGGTTCTGGTTCTTGTTAGTTGCTTGGCATTTGCTGGGCATTTATTTGTCTTTTTCTTTCATGTTTTTCTAGTAATCTGTTTTGTTTTGTTTCATGTTTTTCTAGTAATGTTTTGTTTTGTTTTTCCCTCTAATACAGAAAGTATAGATATACATGTAGAGGCTTATGCATGCATAGAACTTCACCTACACTATGAGAATCACTTATATTATGTGTGATGAAATGAACAGCTACCTTGAAGAAAAAGAGACATGGTATCCATTTCTGATTTCCTATTATAATGCTGAGAGAACCAGTAATACTTTTATTCTTTGTTTAGAGTGGTTTTAGTCTGTTTTATGTTGTTTAATTTCAACATACAGGAAGGTATGGACAGCTATTTTGAAGAGAACTAGAGACATTATGTTAGCCATTGTTGATTTTCCTATTGTCTGGTTTTGAAGGCCTATAATGTCTTCATCACTCTGTTATGATCAGCTTTATACTATTTTGTTTTGTATGAATTCACTGTGTGTGAAGATATGGACAACTATTTAGAAGAAATCAAGAGACATTACTGTAGCCACTGTAGATCTCCTATTGCCTTGCTTTGAAATCTGTGTCACCTACATTGTTTTCTTCTGATCTGCTTTGTTCTGTTTTCTTATGTTTAGTTTTATGCTCTTTAAAATAAAATTTTAAAAAAAGAAAAGCAACCTAAGCTTACCTCTCAGGGCTCTTTCAGGGATGAGGTGTTCCTCTCTTCCTATGTCCTTGTCATTTAGGCACCCTCTGTGCTTTCCTTCCTGCTACTCTTAATCTGTTTGAAAGTCAAATTTTCTGATCACCAATCTAGATGCCTTCTTGAATTTCAGGTCTCAAAAACACTGAGTCCAAGGTCTTTTCTAAATAAATGCATGGCCTAGAATGGGGGTGGAGGTGAATGGTAGGGAGAGACTCCTTTTGCCAGGGAAGCTGTATTTACTAGAAGGAATAGATGATTTCCATCAAATGATCAGATATTCCTGCCCAATAATTAGTAGCTATGCTGTTTTGTGCAAGGTTCTATCCCTCTGAGACTTTTTGTACAGTGAGGTTGTTGCTAAAACATACCTTATATTAATGCTACAAGGAGTTAATGAAATTATTTAGATAGATATTTTGAAAATTGTAATTTCATCATCTAAAAGTTAATTATAATTAGCATGACTCCTACAAGAAAAACATGTTAAATCCTTTTTTTTTTTTTTGTATATTTCTGTGTTATCTTTGCATAGGTAGCAATCACTTTGGGGATTTGAACTCTGTGCAGTTGATCAATTCTTTGTTATTGAGCCTCTTCTTCATGCAAAACCTTGTGGTATGTGCCATGAAAGAGATAAGATAACTAGAACATAAGTCTAGCACTCCTAAATCATGCCAATTAGTTAAAGATTTAAGACTCAGAAATAACTACTAGAGAATTAGTTTAAATAGTTATTTCTTCCTGTTTTCTACACAACTTTGTGTATTCTGTGTGACCTCAGTGGGTTGTAACTATGGGACACTTTTCTTTCTTCTTTCTAGGCTTTCTTTTTGGAGCATGAGAATTCTTTGGTTGCAAGCAAACTGAATGCTGGCTGAGTCCAGCACAATTGAACTTTGAGTGGACATTAGGCAGTTAGTAGAGTTACCAGGAAGTGTCTTAGGTAGGGACCCTAAAAGCAAACCTTGAGACATGGTCTGAGGTACTCCTGTGTTTTGAGGGTTTGCTCTGTTGGAAATCTTATGAGGACACAGGGGAAACAATATAGCTAAGTGAAAGGAAATAAATATCATGACTTCAGATAAAGTTCATCTTGGTTTAGGAAGTATGTGTGTTAAGGACAGGGCTGGTCTCTTTTTAAGAAAGTAAGTTAAATTTCATGTGTAACTGATTAAACAAATTTATAAGCACTAGTTAAGAGCTATATAAGTTTTCAATTCATTGTATAATATTTGAATCATTATACATATTTAGCACTTCAACATTTGTCATTTATGATGAAAGCATTAAAAATATTTTATTGGAGCTTTTTGAGATATCCAGTACATAAATTTTAACTACAGGGAATCTACTGTGCAATAACACACCAGAACTTCTTATGCCTTTCTAACTATAACTTAGTATCCAATGAACCACATTTTCTCATTGCGTTCTCACTAGATGCTCACACCACTATTGTATGCTTGACTTCTGTGAGATCAACATTTTTTGTAGTCAGGGGTATTCAGGAAACTGCCAGCTCTTCCATGTACAATGGTCAGCCACAAAATTAACATAAGAAAGTGCAGGAAATCTATCCACAACACTAAAGACATAGAATATTTTGTCAAGGGCCTGAATCCCACAGCAATGTCCTGCATGAGTCCAGATGAAGACCCAGAGCTCATGACAGTGCCTCCCACAAGTCTAACTGGAGGTCTAGAGCTCACAAGAAGGACTCACTCCAGTCTCTTTTATGGATCTGTGCTGGGAAGGCCCAAAGGTCAGTGGTGGAAGTTAGGAAGTTGATGCCAGCAGGGTGAAGGAGCTGTGCTGGTAGGTTGAGGGCTCTATACTGGAGCCGAGAAGTCATGCTCAAAACAAAGACCAGGGCTGCCCTGAAAAAGTACCATGGCCATCCTCAGACACATGGAGATCCTGAGCTCCTCCAATGATAAGCACAGTTGAGTACATGACAAGAAGCCAGCGTAATGAGTTCATCCTGGAAATTAAACAGCACATATCTTCCTCTCCAGAGCCAGGAAGCAATGCTTGATGTGAGGACCAGAGCTTCTCCAGGAGAACCAACTGCTCAAATGGAAACACGTAGGAGGATCCACAATGCCTCAATGCCTCTCTTCTCCTTCTCCACATCTCTAATTATGCTGGCAGCTTTCCTCAGGTGGAACATCTATGCTCAGCACCATGGTGATTTAATCCAGCTAGCCTTAAGTTGACCACCAGTTTTTAATCTGTAACAATATGTTATCTTCCACATCTCTGGGAAACTATGAACTGCTTGTCTTTCTGTGCCTGGTTTACAGTATTTCACTTAACATAGTGATCTCTATGTCTATCCATGTTGTTGCAAATAACAGAATTTTGTTCCTTTTTAATGATCAAATGTTAGGCTGTTATGCATACTATACATATGCACTACATTTTCTTTATCCACTCATTAGTTGGGCAACCTCTTGTTAGATGTATAGCTTGCAGACATTTTCCCCCATCTATATGCTACCTCTTTACCCTGATAATTGTTTTTTACCTGTGCAGAAGCATTTTAGTTTGATGTAATCCCATTTACCATTTTTTTTGGTTTTATTTTCTGTTCTTTTTGGAGTCTTGCCAATTTTTTTTTTTGCTTATTCCAATGTCCTAGAGCATAGCCCCTGTTTTCTTCTAGTATTTTCATTGTCTTTAATCCATTTTGATTTATTTTTTGTAATTGGTGAACAACAGTTTAGTTTCATTCTTCTGTATGTAGATACCTAATTTTCTCAGCACCACTTATTGAAAGTGCTTTTTCTCTAATATATATTCTTAGGAACTTTGTTAAAAAAAATACCTAAAAAACAAACAGACAAAAAAACCCACAAATTGGGTGTGATCACATGGGTTTATTTCTAGGGTATTATATTCATTGGTATACATGTTTGTATTTATACTGTACTGTGCTGTTTTAATTACTACAGCTTTGTGATATATTTTGAAATCATGTTGTATGATATCTCTTGCTTTGCTCCTTTTTAAAATATTTTTTCTACTTATATACAAATTTTTATTGAGTTCTTTGAATAATGTCATTGGTATTTGATTAGATTTCATTGAATCTATAGATCATTCTGAGTAATATAGACATTTAAATAATATTGATTTTGCTAATCCATAAATATGGGTTGTATTTCCATTATGTGTATGTCCTCTTCATCAGTGTTTTATAGTTTTCATTGTAGATATCTCTCACCTCTTTGGTTAAATTTATTCTGAGGGGTTTTCCCCTCAGGGATGGCTATTGTAAATGAGATTGTAAATGAGCTTTCTTGATTTCTATTTCAGATAACTCATTATGCATAGCACTATTACTGCTTTTTGTGTGTTGATTTTATATACTATGACTTTGCTAATTTCTTTATTTGTTCTAGGAGTTTTTATTTTTGGTGGATTCTTCAGAATTTTCTCTGTATAAGTTCATGTTACCTATAAACACTAAGAACTTGATTTCCTCTTTTACAGTTCAGAACCTTTTTATTTCTCTAGTCTGGTTGTTCTTGGCTAGAATTTCCAGTACTATATTGAATAAAAGTGGTGAAAGTGGATATCTTTGCCTTGTTTCAGGCCTTGTTTCTCATTTAATATAATATTAACTGTTGGCTTCATTATGTTAAGATATGTACATTCAATACTTAACTTGATCATAAAGGAACATTGAATTTAATTAAGAGCCATTTCTGTATCTACTGTGAAGATCATCTGATTTTGTTTCTAATTTCCTAGATATGCTGGTATTTCATGTTTATTGATTTGCTTATATTAAACCATTCATTCTTGGAATGAAGCCCACTTGATAGTCCTGAATAGCTTTTAATGTATTATTAGATTTGCTTTGTTAGTATTTTATTGAAAATTTTTGCATCTGTGTTCATCAAGAATATTGGCTTCTGGTTTGCTTTCTTTTTGTTACGTCTTTGTCTAGTTTTGGTACCAGAGTAATGGTAGTCATGTAAAGTTCTTTTGTATAATGAGAGACTTTTAATTATTTATGCAATTTTGCTTCTTGCCATTGAGATGTTCAGGTTTTCAATTTCTTCATGATTTAATCTTGATAAAATATCAAATATGTTTCCATGTAATTCTTCATAATGCTCTCTAATGACCCTTTATATTTTGTGGATGCAATTGTAATATCTCCCCTTTTTATCTGATTTTATTTGTTTGGTTTTAGTTTTTTCTTTTTAAAATTATTATTATTTTATGGTTTGGATCTGAAACATCCTGCCAAGCTTATGTGTGGAAGATTTGGTTCCCAGTGCAATAAAAAGCAGAAGTTAAGCAATTGCTTTTTTTGTTTGTTTGTTTTTGTTTTCACTTTTGGACAGATTCTTCTTATGTATGTAGTTCAGGCTAGCCTTGAACTCACTATGTAGCCCAGGCTGGCCTCAAATCCATGGTAGTCTTTCTGCCTCAGCTTCCTGAGTGTTGAGGTTACAGGTATATAGCACCACACCAGCAAGAAGTTAAGGTTTTTGGAAGTGATTAAACCATGAGAACTCAGATTTCATCAAGAGATTCATCTGTTATATATTCATAATTGAAAAGATTATCAGAGAGTAATAGAAATTTTAGAAGGTGGGACTAAACTAGAGGAAGTAGGTTGTTGGGTATGTGTCTAGCCTCTTTGTCTTTCTCTCCTTGACTACCATGAGGTTAGCAGCCTCCTTGCCACACATTCCTACCACCATGGTGTTCTCTCTCTTCACAGGCTTATGGCAATGGACCCACCAGATGAGGGCACTGAAACTTCAGAAACTATGAACCAAACTCTTCTTTGTTTGAGTTCTTTTGCCCATGTATTTTGTGACAGTGATGTAAGGGTAACAGTCTTGCTTAGGGTTTATCAATTTTGTTTATTTTTTAAAAATTTATTTACTTTTGCAGAACAATCTTCATATCATTGGGTATTTTAACCTATATGGGATACTGAACCCTCACATTCATCTCTAAGTGGGGTAGCACTAGTTAACCAACAGCAGTGTTCTGAAGAAAATTTCAAGTATAAGCTGCTAGGTATACAACACCAGTAGTGGAGTTATGTAATGGTAAAGGGCACATAAATTGGGTACCACAGTTATCTGTTAAAGCTGGGCAAGAACTTTAGGTTCAGGAAAGGTGAACATCCAGATACTGATGTAGAATTTAGGAGGTTTCAGTATCAAGAAATAGTTATCAGGGTATTGAAATGAAAGAACTCCATCCAATTTCTGTCACCGGAACACTGCTTAATTTATAAGCCTAGGCAGAGGATATTACGGCTTGTATCTAGATGTAACCCCAAAGCCTTATGCATTCATAGATGTGGATATTTGGGAGTGGTTGGTCCTAGGGTGCATGAAGATAGATTATGGGTCTCTGATGCTGAATTAGGTCACAGATAGGATAAGCATAGTTAGGGGTATGGATAATGAGAAGGCCCAACATGGATGTAGGTGGCACTATCCAATGGGTTTGTATCCTTAAAGTAATAAAAGGGAAAGGAAGGCCTCTGCTTTCTGTTTCTTGCCTGATATACATTGACTGTTTGTCTTCCGCGACTTCCCTCTGCCTTACCTTGCCTTGGAGACAGCCAATGAGCTGAAGCCACTACAAAATGTGAACTGAAACAAATTTTTCCTCCTTTAATTTCAGATGTTGGATTTATTTTTAAGCAATGAGAAAGTAATTAAGACATAGAGGTCTTAACTGAACATTGGAATAGAGAAACTCCTTTTATTGCTGGATTGCTAATCTAAAAAAATTAGAGTTCAAGGAAGTCAGTCTGCAGTAGGAGATAATGAGGCCATACACAGAAGGGCACAAAGCTGAAAGACAAAATAGACAAAGACTGAGGTCTGAGGATAAATGTTGTCATCCAAGATGAGACAGCATAATTCCTTTAATTCCCATTTTATCATCAAATTTCCCTTTTGTTTACTTTTTGTTTAAACTATTTCACAGTGTTCTATTACTTCCAATTGTATTGTCTGTGGTAGGCAAGAATTTTACCCCTGATGATACTCCTGTGAATATGTTGTTGTACACCACATATTGGACTTGGCAGTTTGTAATTAAGGTTACTAATCAGCTAACCTTAAAGTAAGGGCATAACTTTGGATTATATGGGAATCATATAAACACTGAAGTGCAGAGCTCTTTTTCTGACTCTTAACAGAGGGGGAAATAAGAGATTTGAGGCACTGTTATTGGCTTGAAGAGCAAAGGGCCATGTCAAGGATATAAAAGTCCCAGTTTTACAGTTATAAGGAACTGAATTTTATTTGTAAGCAGAATCTTCTCCAGAGCTTTTACATATGAACCCCTTTCAGTCAATGTTCTGATTTTTTGATCCTTGATTTGGGGACCCAGCTAAGTCATGCTGTGCCAAGACTTTGGACTCACAGAACTTTGAGACAATAAATAGGTGTTATTTCAAGCTACTAAGCTTTAGTTATGTTTTAAGGAAGTAATAGAAAAACTAAGCTAAATAATTATACTTATTTATTCAATAAGATTTGCAGAGTTCTTGGTTTATATTTATGTGTCCAATGTCTAGGGACATGTAAATATAAACATGAAATAAATACTAAAAAACATACTCCTGTTAGAAGCTTTATGGCCTTATTACAAAGAATGTTTGTCATAGTGGCAAGGATGTTGTATTATTTATCTTTCCATTTCCTGGAACCTTGCTGTTCAAAGTAGGTATTCTACTCCCAGTTTGTTCCACTAAACTGAATGGCTTTACAATATGATATTTTCAACAGTTCACAGTGTTAGAGAGTAAAGAGTCAAAGACTTTGTATATATTGGAAGTTATGGTTTAGGAAATGCTTGCTGGTATCTTGCCTGGTCTTCAATTTACATTACATGTAAAGAAGGAAAAACAGTTATTTACATCTTAATTTGTTTCTTCTTTCCTTATAATACAGACCAGTGTGATCTCCACAAGTATCCCTATTTTGGTTTACTACTAAAAGTAATTGTTAGTTCTTATGGCTTAATATTTACATGTCCTAATCATCAGCACATTTAACAGCAAATGCCTGAAGCAGACTCAGAAATCAATAAGCAATTACCTTATATTTGGTTCTCAAAAATTTAAATATGATTATGCTTAATTAATGTTTTCTGTTGGTGACCAGTATCAGTGTCTAGTCTAATTACCAATATTTTTTTCCCCTGTAACTCTGCCAGATTGTTCAAGGTACCCTTATCCTTCTTTTGTGTTTTGATACCCTAGGCTAGGGTAAAGCTCTTTTGTTTGCATTCCAAGTATCTGAACTCTGCATCCTTTATTTCTTTACTTTCTGTCATCCAGATTATTAGTTTCCTTCTTAGGGCTTGTTCTGGGACTTGCAATTAACTGGTCCCTAGTCCTACAATCATAACAAACTACATTTTCTTGTAAGTAGAATCTTGTCTAGATTTTCCACTAACTCCAAACTGCCTCCTGACTGGCTTCCTTCCCTCTCTTTTACTGCTTATCTTTTGGGTGGGAATAAGATGCACCTGAAATGACCCAGGCTCATTTTCTCATCATTTGAAGGAAATATCCAGATACTCTTAAATTTTGATATCCTTCTATGGGATGACTATCTTTACATTTCAGAATTATGAGAAAGTGTAGAATTTTTTTGATTTTTGACCCATATAAAATATCTGGTCAGAACAAAACAAACAAAAGAACATTTCCATCATGATTAATTCTGAACTAGAGAGAGAACTATCTGAAGTACTGCTGCCTTTGGAATGATAACTTCACACTGAAAGGGCTAATGATACTGAGTAACACTTTTAGTCCCTGTGTGACATCTTCTTTTGAGAAGTGCTAAATGCTACCATTATTGGCTGGGAAACCAAGCAGTCAGCTTGCCACCCTGGTAAGTGGCTGTAAGCCTACCAAACATCCTATCCTCCCCACCCCAGCAAATGGGAGGCAGAGGCCTGAGCAGCTCTTGGGAAGTTGACCATATGCAGTGTAGCAAATAGGGGTATTTCCTTCTACCATCTCTTTGAAGGCAAATTATTTTTATCATTGTTTTGCTTTGTTCCAATTAATTGTACTGATATATTCAATATTGTTTTGATAAGTTCTGTATTTCTTTTGATTTTGCTATACCTGATTGAGAGAGCAACTATTGTGAAGATAATGAGATATACTATGGTACCTATTACTGTTATTCTGGTAATCTGCTGTGAAGTTCTGTACCACTTTCACTACACCGTCTCAGTTGGCTTTGTTCTGTCTTGTTCTGTTGTATTTTACCACCTTCAAAATAATTTTTAAAAAATTTAAAAAAATGAAAAAATAAGACAACAAAGTAACAAAATACCTCAAAAAACTCCCAACTCCACCAAAGCTGATCCATCCAGAATGGATGAGGAGAAACTCAACAACAAAGCAACAGAATTATATAAGGTAATTAAAAAATAAATAACAACAACAAAACAGATCAGTAAGGTACTGAGCAAGCTAAAACATGATATAGCTAAACAGATAATGGACTTAAAAAGCAAAACGAGGAAAAGAAAGTGCTCTAGAGTATATAACTGCATGTATGTTTAAGTGTGTAGGATTGATAACAATGTTGCTAAGTTTTTGTTGGATCATTCAACAGAACTGTTTGCAGCGTCACTGTTTGAATGTCCACTTTGTATGCTTTAAATTTGTAACTTGAACAACTATTTGTTAGAGGACAATATGTAATGTATCAATTAGTGATTTCTTAACAGTTTTTTTTTTTACATTCTGTAGTGTTTCTACCCTTTTTTCTGTTTTGATTTTTTTCTCTTTAAATAAAAATTTTAAAAAATACTGCCATTTTCTAGACAGTTCAAAAACTAGTCATGCAGTTGGTATTTTAGAAATGAGAGGAATGTGAAGAATGTTATTTTTCCTTTAATTATTTTTGTCAGAATAAAGTTGGCAAGAGATAACAGTAAAAAGATATTGGCATTTAGACATATTTATACTTATTTTTATAACAGAATTGTGATGACTTTCATGGGCAGTATCCTTGCAGTGACCCTGTCTGGTTTAAATGTTCTGAAGTTACAGTGTTAAATATCTTTCTCATTCTTGCAGACAGAGCAGCAATTCTCATCAGATACTAGATTTTGATCAAATGTAGTCACACTGCCATGAAAATATTTTACTTTATATTAACTGACTGATAGCTATGATTTTTATGGAAAAATTGATTTTTCATTTTCTTTGTGTTGGAGAAGTTTGCTATATAATTTGATTCCTGTCTGACTCTGTCTCTGTCTTGTCTCTGTCTCTGTCTTGTCTCCATCTCTTTTCCATCTCTCTCTCTCTCTGTGATTTTTTTGCTGCTCTTTACTATGTTTTGAATGATCAAAATTATTGTTGTTGAATTTTAAAAATAAAGGAATTGTTTTTCTCTTCCTGTGACCATGAATTTTTATTTTTCTGATTCAAATTACTAGAATTCAGAATTTAGCCTTGGCATTCTATTAATAGAAAAGCCAGTGAAGAATTATTTCCCTACCAATCTAGGGACTGGGGATTTAGCCCAGCGGCATAAACACCTGCCTTGCAAGTGCACATTCATGAGTTCGATCCCTGGTACTGATTAACAAACAAACAAACAAACAAACAAACAAAAGAATAGTGCCACTCTCAGAGTGAGCCTCTAATAAGCATTAGCCACAATGACAAAGACACTCAGTCACCTGATATTTGACAAAGGGGCTAAATATGGCCACTGGAAGAAGGATAGTCTCTTTAATAAATGGTGTTGGGAAAATTGGCTCTCTACATGCAGAAGAATGAAACTAGATCCATGAATATCACCATGCATAAAACTAAAGCCTAAATGGATCAAAAACCTCAATATTAAAACAGAAACACTAAATCTACTGGAAGGCAAGGTAGGTAGAAGTCTTGGAGACATAGGGGTAGGCCAAGAATTCATGAACAAAATGCGAACTGCACGGGAAACACTTCAAAGAATCAACAAATGGGATCTCACATTATTGAAAAATTTCTGCACTTCAAAGGAAATAAGTAACAGAGTGAAAAGAAAACCAACAGAGTGGGAAAGAATTTTAACCAGCAACCCCCTCAGACAAAGGACTTGTGTCCAGAATATATAAAGAATTGAAAAACATCAAGCCCCCCAAATTCAAAGACCCACTCCAAAAATGGGCATCTGAGATGAACACATAGTTCTCAAGAAAGATATACAAATGGCAAATAAATACATGAAGAAATGTTCAAAATCACTGGTCATTCAAGAAATGCAAATTAAAAGCATTGAGACTCCACCTTACTCTGGAAAGAATAGCTGCCATCAAGAAATCAACTGATAACAAATGTTGGCGAGGCTGCAGGGAAAAAGGAACACTGCTCCACTGTTGGTGGGAATATACACTGATGCAACCACTATGGAAATTCATATGGAGAATTCTCAGAAGACTAGGATTGGAAGCCCTATTCAATTCAGCTATTCCCTTCCTGGATATTTTCCCAGAAGAACTGAAAAGGTCATATCACAGTGATATATGTGCACCCATGTTCATAGACACACAATTTGTGATAGCTAAATCCTGGAAACAACCAAGATGCCCATCAATTGCATAGTGGATGAAAAAGATGTGGCATTTTTATACAATGGAATAGTATTCCACTATAAAAAAAGGATGATCTTGAGTCCTTCATAGGCAAATGGGGACAACTTGAGACTATACTCATTAGTGAAATAAATAAGAATCATATTTATAAATATCATATTGTGTCTCTAGTGTAAAAAGTAAATAAGAACTACAAGAGTAATAAAACCAAAATGTGTAATTGCTATGGTAAAAAAGAGAGGAAAAGAAAGTGCTCTAAGGGATATAACTGCAAGTGTGTTTGAGTGTGTAAAATAGATGAGCATATTGCTGAATCTTTGTTGGATCTTTGAGCAGAACTGTTTGTAGTCTGACTGTTTGAATATTTACTATTTACCCTTTAACTTTGTAACTTGAACAACTACATCCAGGATGACAGTATGTAATTTATAAATTACTGATTTCTTAGTGGGGATTTTTCTCATTCTCCTTTTTTCTTTCTTTCTTTTAGAATTCTGTATTGTTGCTACCCTTTTTTCTGTTTTGTTTTTTTCTCTTCTCTTTAAATAAAATTTTAAAAATGTAAAAAAAAATTATTTCCCTACCAATCTAAAAATATCATTTTTTATGTACGACATTTTTACAATGGAGGATTAAGAGAATGAGAGTTAGATTAAGACAATGAATTAAAACAATACCTACAACAGTATTGAATGCTTAGTCTGTGGTTGATGACTTACAATATCACCTTCTGCTTATGATGCTATGATGGACAAGAAACCCAGACAAACTTTCCCTCTGAAAACCACTAAAAATGTTTTATAATGGTACTTAAAAGCACAAATAAGCTGGCAGTAGAAGGAATTATCAGACTAAATTCTAGGGAGAGAAAGATAGAAATCCTGAGAGCTAATCTGTCTCTAAATTTTGCTTTTATCCAGGGGAAATCAAATGAACAAGTAACTGTCAGCTTGGACTTCCTCATAATTATAGAATAGGATACAAAAGCCACAGAATGCTGGGACAAAAGTACTTTGACCTCAGAATGGATAGCCATAGACATCACCCTCCACTCAGACAAAATATAGGTGTGATTAAGCTATATATAAGGGAGAGTGAGGTATCAAACATAAGTATAATTTGAGTTTCATAAAAGAAATAACAGAATGGGAAAATATTCAAAGAAATGATTGCTGATAATTTTCCAGAATTATAGAAAGACATAAATTTTCCAGTTACATAAATCTCAGTGAATCCTGTGTAGATATTAAAAAAGAAATCTTAAAAAAAAAATCTTGGCAGTGGGTGTGTACATGATAGATCAGGGTGACAGGAAGTTCTTCAGCCATATAGCTATATCCTTCACTCCAGGCAGCCTGCTATAGAGATATACCTTTCTGTAAAAGCCAACCAGGTATTGAGAAAAAAGAACATACTGATTTCTTTCAAATCAGTCCTGGAGACTTGCCCAGGCATCTAGATGGAGATGTAGCTGGGAGAAGGATATTTCTGGAAGGAACTGGCACAGGAGAAGAATATGGAACAGAGACCCCAGGACAGCATGAAAGGTCTCATCCACAGAGAAATCCCCCATGTTTTTGGGCTGCTGTTCTCATAATCCTCATGAATTTGCTCCTCTGCCTCCACCAATTTTTCTTTTCCCTCCATTCATGACTCAAGGCCCTGTTTCCATAGCTACTTCAGAAAGGGAGAGATGAAAAACTTACTCACTCTGGGAGTTCCATGAGAAGCTGAGGGCAGGTGAGGCAATGACAGTGCACTGTGGAAGGAACCATAAAAAGAGGTCTCATTATGTATTTCAGGGTGGTCTTACACTCATAACACTCCTTCATTATCCTCTCAAGTTCTGGGATTTTGGTGGTGTGCTATTGTGCATGGCACACTTTTTATTCTTCTATAGTTAAATTTTTAACCAAGAAAACTACCCATGATTAATTTTGTAATTGAAAAGAATTTTTTTGTCTGAATGGAAGGAAGGATAAAGTCACTCTCATTTGTCACCAATCTGTAAATTAAAGATGATTTCCTCCATGGACTATAGATACTAAAATCTTTACAAAGCAAACAAAGTGCCAAGTTGATTGATAACACTATTCTTACTGAGTATCACCTTTTAGATTCCCTGAACATCCAAATAAACACTTCCATCTTTGAAGTACCAAAATATGAATACATGATAGCACAGGCTTCAACCACAATGGATTATATCAGTATCTTTGACTACCTGCACCTCAGCTCTCTGAGCATGCTGGTTATGTGCAGATGTAATGATCTGCCCAAGACACTGGCACAGTATCTGCTCACAAGTGACAAATTTCAGCATTGGGGCAAACAATGTGGGTTCCTTGTACCTGGTGAGCCACTTTTCTAGGATGTTTGTGAAAAGTGGTCATGGGAAACTTCATGGGAATTTTGTGGTTCCAGGTTTGTCATAGATCTGTGGAAAAAACACACTTTTTCAGGATGCTCTCCTGCCCCACTGTGATGAGAATTTATGTCTCCAGTTTTCTTTGGGGGCACTTGAGGAGAGTGATATGGTTCAATTCCACTTATTTGCTATCCATAAGACCTATAAGACTTAGATTCCTGAAGAAAAACCCACTGCTCATGATATTCTGGACACTTATCAGTATTCACTTAGGGATACTGTGATGAAGAGAATTTCTGTAGAAACCAACCTAGTCACTGAATGATGAGGCTTAATGACTGAGTGATGTTAGTTACAACAGTCTGACTGATGGTGGTATCTTTTGCTTGAGCTTCACATTTTTTTTTGTGTGTGTGTGTTTAAGTGACTTTTATTTTATATTTACCTGAACATTTGAGTGTCTTCCACCTCTTCTGGCAACCTGGATGGAAGCAAGAACAGACTGAATAAATCTCGTACCATTTACTTCCAGATGAAAGATGTGGAGAAGAAGCAGTGAATCCATCCAATATTTGAAGAAAGTAAGAAAGAGGTACTAATAGCTGGGTGTGGTGATTCATGTCTGTAACTCTAACACTTAGGATGCTGAGGCAGGGGACCATCATGAATTTGAGGCCAGCCTGGACTACATATTGAGTTCAAGTTCAGATTGAACTACATTATGAGACCCTGTCTCAAAAACCAAAACAAAACAAGCCATAAAAATACTTTACCTAGTTAAGTGGAATTTATATTAAACTTATACAGAATGCATATAGATGTTATTTCTTTCTTTCTTTCTTTCTTTCTTTCTTTCTCTTTCTTTCTTTCTTTCTTTCTTTCTTTCTTTCTTTCTTTCTTTCTTTCTTTCTTTCTTTCTTCTCTCTCTCTCCTCCTGCAACCCAAGATCTACTATGTAATCCAGACTCTCTTGGAACTCAATCCCCCTGCCTAAACCTTGCTTGGATTTCAGACATGTGACACTACATCTGGCTAAGAAAAAAAATTTAAAATGACAGTATATGGAAGAAAAAGACAATATATTTTCAAAGACCATTTTCCTCTTAAAAAACAGTATTGAGGGAGAAGACAAGATGGCTGATCAGTGAGCAACAAAATACAAAGCCTCCCAGGAGAAACAACTCATACACCAGAATAAAACACCCTGGAGAGACCCAGACAGAGGGAGATGGATCCTCTTGACACAGGAAGAAATTAAAACATAAAAAAGCTCATCAAATACTTAGGGACTACAACTGAAACAGCTGAAAATTATGGGACACAGTGTTTTCAGGGTGACCTGGCAAGTGTGCACCAGCTTGAATCCGCACCGGCTGGCAGAGCCACCCAAACTCATTCCCGCTGCCACTCACAGGAACAACTTCAGTGCTGAAGTCAGAGGTTGGTGAGCCCAATGGACAGTGGAGCCAGTGGAGGGACTTTCGTTAATCCATGGTCAGTGCTGGGAATGAGACTCCCCCCACATGGGAAGGGCATGACCAAATGGGCAACATGTTGGAATCAGGCAGGAGGAGCCTGAACTGGGAGTGACAGTGACTTCGGTTGGTTGTTCCCTCCCCAGAGCAGATTCGTGGGATTTGCTTGGACTGGGCCATGCCTCTGGGCAGGAACCAATGAGCCTTCCCAAATCAATTCACTGCACCTAGCATGCACTAACCAGGTGAAAGGCCCCTGAAGTTTGGTTGGCCTGGTGGGGAGGGGCAGGCATACACAGCCTGCTTACACCTAAGTGACAAGAGCAGGCAGGAGAGGGCAGAGGTCCCTCGCCAGCCTGCTTTGGAGGAACCATGGCCAACAGGGAAGGGGGCTGGGACCTAAACTGTAACCTGTGTGGAGGAAGCCAAGGCCATGACAGGAGAGAGAGGCAGGAGGACACCCCCATCCCAGAATCCTGAGAGCACGGAACCAAGAGAAGGAAAAACAAGGGAAACTAAGGGCAGCAAACACACATCAGACATGGCTTCAATAGACATTAAGAGATATCTTCGGGACCTTGTAGATGAGCTCAAAACTGAAATATTAAATCAGGTAAAGCAGAATATGAGTAGAGCAATAAAAGAAATGCTCTCAGGAAGCATCTCTCAGGATGATACAGATGGAAGAAGGGAGGAACAGAAAAAAAGAAGAGAAACATTCGATAAAGAATATAAAGAAAATATAGAATACATGAAGCAGATTCAAAGAGACTATCAGGAAATTAAAAACTCCATTGAAAGCTGGAAAAACTCCTTAAAAGAAACTAAGGATAGACTATCAAAACTTGAAGACAAGTTTGCAATATGTGATCATGAAAGGAAAGATCTGTTAAAAATAACAAGAAAACAGGCAGCAACAATACAAAGGCTAGAAGATGACAAGAGAATCTACAATTTAAGAATAAGAAATGTGAATGAAGAAGCAGGAATATATACAGGTGAATTACAAAGGCTATTCACAGAAATAATTAAGGAAAACTTCCCAAGAATGGGAAAAGAAAATGACATTCAGTTGTGTGAGGCATACAGAAACCCAGCCACCTACAACCAAAACAGAGCTACACCCAGACATATAATAATCAAGATGCCAGAAATTCAATATAAAAACAGAATATTAAAAGCTGTCAGAGAAAAGGAACAGATTACTTATAAAGGTAAGCCCATCGGAATCATGGCTGACTTCTTGACACAGACCATCAGATCAAGAGGAGCTTGGAGTGAAGTATTCAAAGCCCTGAAAGAGAATAACCTCCAGCCTGGATTGATGTACCCTACAAAACTATCACTAGAAGATGATGGAGAAACAAGATGCTTCCATGACAAAGAGGAACTGGGGGAGTTTGTGACCACCAATCCAACCCTACAGAGAATACTGAGGGACATTCTAGAGAGAGAGAAAAAAAATACCAGGATTTTAGGAACAGTGGCAGAAAGGCCTCAATGAGTGAGGCAGGCAGTAGAATGAAGGAGAAAAGTAGACAAAGGCAGGAAAATAGCATGGCAGAAATGAGCCAGAGAAGGATAACTAGAAACTCTAACATAGATGGCCTTGATACGCTACATTGTTAATAGTGCTGCAGGATTTAAAACCCACATTACTCAAACTACTCTGCTTAGATATATTATATTCTGTTCCAGTCATTCTACCTGTACTAGATTTGAGGGCACAGACAGTAATCCCAAAAATAACAGGATATAGTACAGTAATCATCCTTAATTTCCTATTAACTTAATCTAAAGCTCTGTAAAACCTACACTGTTTTACCATGATTGATTGTAATTGAATCTGGTTTGTTGGATCATGGTTTTGTATTGATAGATTTTATTCAAAGCTGTTATGATTGATAGCACCGAGTCTGAGAGTATAGGCAACTGCACTTAAAATGACAAGATTCACTAGAATATCCACTATGTTTTGATTATTATCTGCCTTTGAAATTTTGTACGGTCTACAATGTTTTATTTTTACTACTATTATTATTTACTGCTATACTCAATTATACTGTTATATTCAATTATACCTGATGATGTAGACATTCTATTTGAAGATAATAAGAAACAAAACAGTAATCATTGTAGATCACCTTGTACTATGGTTTTATATGACTTTTTGGTTTCATGTTTTTATAGGAATATGTTTCATTTTGTCATGCTAAGTTTTGTTCTTCCCTCTAATACAGAAAGTATAGAAATACATGCAGAGATTCATGCATGCATAGCTGTTTACACTCTCACTGTTTGACTATCTACTTTGTATGTTTTAATTTTGTAAGTTGAGCAACTATTTCCAAGGGGACAATATGTAATTTATCAACTAGTGATTTCTTATTGTTTATCTTTTTTTTTGGAATTCTGTATTACCTCTACCCTTTACATGCTTTTGTTTCTCTTTAAATTAAAACCAAATGAGTGTTTAAATCCTCAGGCATGATATTTATTTAGGTATTATTTACTTTATCTCAGTAAGATTTTAAAGCTTTAAGTTTATAGAAATACATGTAGAGACTCATGCATGCATAGCTGTTTACAGTTTCACTGTTTGACTATCTACTTTGTACACTTTAATTTTGTAACTTGAACAATTATTTCTAAGAGGACAATATGGAATTTATCAACTAGTGATTTCTTACTGCTTATCTTTTTAAAAAAATTCTGTATTATCTCTACCCTTTACATGTTTTTTTTCTCTTTAAATTAAAAAAATACAGCATTGAGAGCTGGGGTTGTAGTTAAGTGATAGAGCACTTACCTTGCCAGTACAGAACCCTATCCTGAAAAAAGGAAAAAAAAAAAGAGTCTACAGGATGTTTTCAGTGCTTTCCATGTGGTATCAGCAAGGTAATCTTCATTGTTTTAAATGACTTTTCTATGAAGCCTCTGTGCCATCCCCTTTCAAATGAGCTATACCTATGACAGTATGCTCTTTGAAATATTGAATGGATAGGAATATTAAGAGTGGCAGGTTAGGGAAATTATGTCACTGGCCTTGGATGGTACTTTGAAATTCCTATTTAGCTAGGCTTTCTGTGTTCAAAGATAATTGCAAAAATTTCCATAATAAGTGTCCCTCATTACTGGAGTGTCAAGCCCTTCTACCTGCATTGCCTTATTGACTTGTTTAAAATGTTTTTTCCTGTCATCCTCATTTGCAGGAGCTGAGGGATTTAGTGTCTACTAGTTATCACTAAAAAGGAGGTTAAAGTTGATACTCAGAGACAAGGCTGTTCTGCCATGGACTCTGCCTTCTCCTAGACTTGTGTAGGCCTGAGAATCATCAGGATTCACATCGAACAGGTCCTGGTTTTAGTAGGTCTGGAGCGGAGTTGACAAATTTGCATTTGTGGCTAGCTAGGATTATGTTAGGGAGTTGGGCCCCTTTGAGAAGAGGAAAGGAATTAGCCTCTGAACCATAGTAAGTAGCTGAGTAGACAGGCTGCAGTATGACTCTAACCTAACAATGCTCCTTTTAAAGTAGGTTACTCTTCCCCAAACAAATTTCTATTAGCCTATCTAAGATAGCTCCCTAATGACAAGTCCAGTAACCAAATACTGGCTCTCTAAGGGAAGGGGTGGAAAATAGGTTTCTACCCTGCAAGACAAGACTGCACCCTCAGATGTGGGTGCAGTCCCACCCACTGGACTGTGTCACTCATCTATAGTGCCTTTTAATCACTTTGTCTTGCAATACCTACAATAAAATAATTTTTGCTTTGCACTGGTCTTCAGTTTCCTCTTCCTCTTTCTACTTTGGAGAGAGAGACAAGTCCATCTAGGATGAGTCTGGGGACTTTAGACTCCAGACTACCTTTTGAGCAGCACTATCCTAAACTATTAAGGAGAATGCTACAGGCAATGGCAATGCAGTAGCATTATCAATATTATTCCCTGCTACACATCCTGTAATGTATCGAGCACTGTGATTTGTTACAAAATGTACTTACCGAAGGTATCTTAAATGCTACTGTGGGGCTCATGGAGCACTCCCTGTAGCTTAAGATTTTGTGTTACAAAATCCCTACCATAACCCACTAAGGTGAATGATCATAACAAATATTGGTGAATATACAAATAAGCTGGAATTTAGTATTATGTTGGTAATGGGAGTGTAAAATGGCACAGCTGCTTGACAAAACAGTCTAAGTTTTGCCCCAAAATACATACTCTTGAGGATAGAAAAGATATGTCAAACAAAGAGCATAAGTCTGCATTGTCCATGAATGTTCATGGTACAATTATTTAAAATAGAAAAAAGGCAACAGTAATACAAATGTCCACTACACAATAAAATAATGTGATCTCTCAATAAAAATGTTATTCAACCTTAAGAAAGAATGAATTTTTGACACATATTGTACAGCATGAATGAGCCTTGAAAACATTATGCTCAGTGTAAAAAGCCACTCATGAAAGATTGTATATTACTCCATTTATATGAAATATCTAGAATAATAAAATCCATAGAAATGGAAAGATTAATGTTTTTCAAGGGATGGTCAGGAATTATGGTTAAAGAATGAGAATTAAGGGGCTGGGGATTTACCTCAGCATCATAAGTACCTGCCTTGCAAGCACACAGTTGTGAGTTCGATCCTTGGTACTGATTAAAAAAAAAGTTATAAAGAAAAAAAGAATGAGAATTAACTGCTCCCAGGTAAGTTTTTGATTCTTTATATTTGCACAAATCTGTGAATATACAAATATACTATGTATCTCTAAATTGTATAGAAGGGGAAAATTTTGTGATATGTGAGTTACATCTCAATAAAACTGTTGTTTAAAAAAATTTCAACAAAATATATTATTAGCTTGGAGTTGCCTGCATTCTGCCTTGCTAGCCAAAAGTGCATGAGGTGATTTCCAGCACACAGGGAAGCTTTGGAACATTGCTCTGAACCAGTAAGGCCCTGCACAGCATCCCAAATCACCAGAGAACACATTGGAGGTCCCTGCAGGCCTAACTGGGCCATGCCCAGCAACTCCCAGGCAGCAGGCAGCTGCCTGCATTCTGCCTTGTGAGCCAAAATTGTGTGAGGTGATTTCCAGCACACAAGGAAGTTTTGGAACATTACTTTGAGCCAGTAAGGCCCCACCCAGCATCCCAAATCACTGGAGGATGCACCAGAGGTAACTGCAGAACTAACTGCAGACCATTATCAGTGACCCTTGGCAGAGGACAGCTGCCTACATACTGCATCACAAGCCAAAAGTGTGTGAGGTGATTTCCAGTGCATGGAGAAGCCTTGGAACATCACTCAGAGCCCAGAAATATAGAAAACTGACAAAATGAAAGAGCAAAATGCAATCTCAAATCTCCAGCCCATCCCAAGCAAGCCTCAGAGATATGGACAAAGAAGAAAATGTAAGCCATACACCTGAAATACCTGAAATGAGAGCAACTGAAGTAAAGAAACAACTCTGGGAAGCTATAAAAGAACTCAGATCAGAAATAATCTCCCAGGTAAAACAAGAAATGATAAATGTAATGAAAGAAATGCTGAACACATCTAAAGAAGACATAGTTTAAAAATTAGAGGAACAATGCAAAAAGAGTGAAATCTTGAATGATCAATATAAGAAACAAACAATGCATGAAACAATTCAGAGAGATATAATTTTAAAAATAACAAGGAATCAGGAAATAACAAAGTGATGATGAAAAGAAAAACAACATAATACTAATATGTATAAATGAAAAAGAAGGTGACAATGCAAATGATATCAAGAAGCTATTTAACCAAATAGCTGAAAATTTCCTAAACATGAGAATGGAACCTGACATACAGATCAGTGAAGCATATAGAACTCCAAATAGCCATAAACAAAATAAAACTATACCCAGACATATAATAATCAACATCCCAGAAATCCAACATAAAAACAGACTATTAAAAACTGTTAAAGACAAGAGACAGATCACCTATAAAGGAAAACCTATCACAATCACAGAAGATTTCTCAACACAAACAATGAAGTGAAAAAGAGCATGGAGTAAAGTATTTCTGATCCTAAAGGAAAATGACTTCTAACCCAGAGTGATGTACACTGCAAAACTATCCTACAAAATGGATGGAGAAATAAGATACTTTCCACAACAAAGGACAGATGAAGAACTTCATGACCACCAAGCCAACCCTGCAAAGGATACTGAAAGACACTGTAGATAGACATAGGAATAAACCACTAAGTAAGGCAAACAATTACATAGAGTGGAAAGGTAAAAATACAACAGCAGAAAGATAACATGTCAAAAGTAAAACAATATATATCAGACATAACCATTAATGTAAATGGCTTCAACTCATCAATTAAAAGAAACAGACTGGCAGAATGGATCAAGAAACAACAGCCAACCATATGCTGTCTACAAGAAACCCATCTAACCCAAAAGGACTCTCATAGACTGAAAGTCAAAGGATGGAAAACAATACTTTAAGCAACAGGAACTCAAAAAAAGTGGGGGTAGCTATTCTGTTTGCAAATAATGTGAACTTCAAACCAAAAATGGTCCAAAGAGATAAAGAAGGTCACTACATACTAGTTAGGAGAAACTGCAAGAGGAAGAGATAACAATCTTAAATATATATGCATCAAATTCCAGAGCACTCAGATATACAAAGCAAGCATTAACAGAAACGAAAAATCA